>OZ010609.1:47297190-47322190 GCA_963932145.1 Acanthosepion lycidas | reverse complement strand
TTCAAGTATTGATACTTGGATTGTACTGTAATTTGTCATCTTTGATAGTGGCTTATGTAAGCCGAAAGCTTAGATTGGATTAAAAAATATGGATCAATATTGTCAGATATTATTTAATGAAACATGTATCAATGAAAAAATGATGCCTCAATACATAAAATTTATATATATATATATATATATATATATATATATATATATATATATAACCGACTCTCCCGTCGAGATTCGACGTATGAGGGTCAAGCAGATCAGTTTCCAGGAAACCGACAGCCCGACACCGGCACATGAGATTTGATTATAGTGGTGAAGGCCTCGTGCAGGACCATCCACACTTTTTGGAGGGACGAATACAGAGATCTGGTGCACCGAATGCCACAAGGTTCCCAAACGACCCTCCGCAGGTTTTGAATTCAGAGTTGTCCTTTTCCTAGACCAGTTGCCATCCAAGGCTATAGAACCCAGTCTGTCCTGCTAGTTTACCTATATATATATATATATATATATATATATATATATATACAAATATAGGTAACTATACTCGTTTTGAAAAACCCTCGAATTTTTGATTTGCCAATAATCAAATCAATCTCGAGGGAAAAAAGGGTTTTTAAAAAAAGAAATAGCTAGAAACATGAAAGTCTGTCGAAAAAAACGCACAGATACAGGTTTAAAGCTCACAGATAAAACCCCGACACGAGTATACAACTAACTAACAAAAGAGCTCAATACAACTGTAGAGCAGAACTAGATAAATCTAAACGGATCGTCAGGGAAAGCAGGCTAACGAGGCAAAAGAGAAACGCATATTTATAGGCGATAGTCAAAATATACCACGTGACCCACGATAAAGAAAAACACAAGAACACCGAGGGGGGGGTGTTAAAAATTTATTCAACAACTAAAAGGGGAGGGGAAATTAAAAGGGGAGAGGATATTAAAATACGAACATTAACGTGGAATGACAAAATAAATGGGGAAATTCGTATTAATTTAGTAACCAAGATTTTTTATGCCTACATATGTTAAGAATTTCGGTTTTGGAGTTTAATAGCTGGTTAGGTTGATTATATAAAGCTATGGCTAATTTCTCCTCTGTACATAGATTACAAAATTTTTGGCCTGCGTTATATTTGGAGCATTTTTTTAATATTTCCAATTTAAGGATGGGGTCTTTATCGTTTTCTTGTCTAGTTTTCCATACATAGGTGGATAGCGTGGTACTATGTTTAGTTTTTTGGTTTTTAAAACTACTCGTATGCTTAGAGTATCTTTTTTTAAAATTATTCTGAGTAGCACCTATGTATATTTTAGGGTTTGTATCCTCCATATCTTTATAAGTTTTCACCTGGTAAACCACGTATTCTTGCTGACATTTTCCCTGTAGTGGGCAGATATTTTTGTTCCTACAATTACAATTAGGAGGGCTACTGCGTGGATTATCCCTAGTTTTTTTCTTATTCAATCCACTAATCAAAACCTGTGGAGGGTCGTTTAGGAACCTTGTGGCATTCGGTGCACCAGATCTCTGTATTCGTCCCTCCAAAAGTGTGGATGGTCCTGCACGAGGCCTTCACCACTATAATCAAATCTCATGTGCCGGTGTCGGGCTGTCGGTTTTTTGGAAACTGATCTTCTTGACGCTCATACGAGGGGAGAGTCGGTTATATATATATATATATATATATATATATATATATATATATATATATATATATATATATGGGCAAAACTTTGGGCATTTAACAGTAACTAAGTTTTACTTTATTTTTATTCAATATATATATATATATATATATATATATATATATATATATATATATATAGAACACATCATCGTGTTCTAATGGATAACAAACTTTTCTAGCTAGATGTATTACGACTGAGTATATATGCTCAATCCCCCATACATTTGGCTTTGTGACAGAAATTGGCTTCGCTTAATAAATCACTATATACATGTATGTCTGTATACATGCGTCTTTAGTCATAAAAGTCTCTTCAATGAAAAAGTCTCAAGCCTCAAACTTTTGCCCGTAAGAGAAAACGACACCAGTTTTCCATATTGTATAACACATCGTCGGGTAGCAATTGCCAGACATAATCAGCTGTGAAGTGGCTTGTCAAATTACAACATGGAGATTTTTCGAAGCAATATACAGCACTCTCTTGAAAGCATTCAGTGGTGCCAACTCCTTAATTATGTTCTGAAGCTGATCGACGGAACTCGATACATGATACCCAGTGAAGACTGCGTTAATGCTCCATGAATAGTTGGGTATTCAGAAGATAACAGCCAAGTTGGTGGCAATGATCATGTGAACATCACTAGCTTAACATTTTCACCGATTTTCTTAACCAATTGTATCTATTACTGAATGATGGTTTTGTTAAAAGATCTTTCTTTGAAAGATTGGAAGCTGTGGGAAAACGCCTTTTTTCTTTATTTTTTTTCTTTTCTGCAATACACCTGCTCACAAACTTAGAAATTCGAATTTATTTTTAAAGGATATGAAGTTTGGCTACATAGAACATTACTCGACTCACAAAATTTCCTGTTTCCAAACCTTAATAGGACTTTGAAAAGGCGTTTCTTTTTTTCTTTTTTTAAATTTAACTTGATAACAGCTGCGCAGTAGAATTTCCAAAATCATACATCAGACTTTTCGAAAGTGTATGTCGCTCTATGTGAATATGTGTTCATAAAAAAAGCAACCCGTGTTCAGTTCCGTATTCTATTTTTTTTTTTTTGTCAACGTATTTTGGCTTATAAAAGGAGAGAGCTTGGTAGAAAGATTTATTTTCCTATTTGTATTTCCCTCGTAATGGGCATTATTACATCTGTGACGTAATAACATCATAATTCACGGGTGGAACGGAATGGCTTAAAGGAAAAAGAATGACAAACACGCTCTATTTTCAGAGAGACTGCTATACGACTAAGACACAAACAAATATATATATATATATATATATATATATATATATATATATATATATATATATATATATATATATACGTGTCCCACTCAATAAAAAATATACACTATACAGTTGTGGGCAGAATTATTCACCTACTTCCATAATTACTTTACCTACTTCAGAAAAAGAATGACAAACACGCTCTATTTTCAGAGAGACTGCTATACGACTAAGACACAAACAAATATATATATATATATATATATATATATATATATATATATATATATATATATATATACGTGTCCCACTCAATAAAAAATATACACTATACAGTTGTGGGCAGAATTATTCACCTACTTCCATAATTACTTTACCTACTTCAGAAATGATGAAATAATGGATTTGAAGGAACATGCATTAAAAAATCAACAAAAACATTTAATATAGGACAAAATTATTGTCCCTCTTGCCTCAATAATCAGTTGATTATTGCCTTTAATCATTTTTATAGTTCCTTACACTATATATATATATAAGTATTTTGCTCCATTCTTCGTTGTCAACAGCTTCCGGTTCCGTCAAATTCAAAGGACTACTATTTTTACATTTTCTTCAAAAATATCCATACATTTTCAATGGGGTTTAGTTCAAAACTTTGTGTCGGGTACACCAATATTTTAATTTTGCTGTCATCTAAAAATTTTGTAACGATTCCTGTCATGTGTTTCGCGTCATTATCAAGTTAGAACGTCCAAAGACAGTTTTCGTGCGATTTGTTTTGTATTATTTTCAAGAATAGATAAATATTACACTTTATCCATGATACACTGTAATCTCACTAGTTCTCCTGGTTCAATAGCATCAAAACATTCGCAGAACAGAATGCTCCCACCTGCGTGCTTAATTGTAGTAAGGATATTTTTTGTTTGTGTGCTTCATTCACTTCCCTCCATACATGTAACCAAATAATTCTAGTTTAATTTAAACGACCATAAAATAACGCCATAGTATTTACTCCCATGTTCTAGATTGTTACTAGCATAAGCTGATCTACCTTTTAGCTGTTTAACCTTAAGCAAGGGAGTTTTCCTCGGAAACAAACTCGAAGTCTTGTTCGATGAATCCATCTAGTAACTACCTTCGTCAATACATTTAATCCTGATGTCTTTACATTATTGACTTTGTTGTTAAGTGAGGATTCTTCGTGACATCTCTAACAATTTTCCTTTCCATTCACTCAGAAACTAACTGTTTTCTGCTCGTCCTTACTTTATTCTCGACACAATGATTTTCCTTGTACTTCTTAATAATGTTACCAATTGTCGAACTGGGGCATTTAAAAGCTTGGAATGTGTTGTACATCCATCACCTTGCTTGTATGCATTAACTATTTTCTTTCGAAGCGTCTTGTCAAGTTCAGCCGCCTTCGTGATGAATGCAGAGCAAATGAGTTATCGATGTATGTGGCACTCAAATACTGTCTTCTTAATTACCTTTTAGAATGTTATAAAATCAAGTCAATACTATTTTACTTTCATAGTGTTTCTATTTAATGTCAAATTAGGAAATAAAACATTATAATTGCCATAGAGCAAAATTATTTCATAAATTCCAAATTATTTTCGATGGCCCCAACTTTTAGGAAAATCTATAACTATGAATATAATAGATTGAAACATTTAAAATTTCGCAAATTATTCAAAACTAAATACAGAATTTATAGTTAATTCTGTAAGTATTTGTACATATTTGTATTTCCTTAGAAAATATTCAGTGGGGTAAATAATTCTGTTCACAACTGTATATCTACACGGCAAAGCAGAGTGTAAGTAGAAACAAAGCGATAGTTCTTACATAAAATATTGAGATACTCCTGTGCCTGGAGAAGCCATGCTTATGACTCCAGATTCAAAATGGGCCAGATTCAACTACTTTGTCCCAGGTGTGGACATATTCCACAAACGAAAACAGCGATTCTTGAGATTTTTTTCCAAAATGAGAACTGCTGGAGTTAATTTCTCTATCAGGAAAATATATATTTCCAGAAGGAATCGCTTGTAAACCAGTGCTTGTAAATTGCTGGGGGAGACAGAAATAAATCAGGCTTAAAAAAATCAACCGCTCCGTTTGCCTGTTGTAAGCAAACTGTTTGACTATAGCCACTCTCGTCATTGTTTGAGGTGACGTCGCTAAGTGGCCGTCACGTGACCCATGGAAGATAATCGTCTTCTATATGCTTACAGTCCTATAGTTTTAAGATGTAGTGTAGAAGGAGCAAAAAGATTGCTGAGGCAATAAGAACTGTAAAATACCAGCTATGGATTACTTCTGGGGAGGGGCAAATATCTGTGTCTTACCCCAAATACAGTTAGTGGTGAAGAGAACGAACCAACCTTTGAATTAGGGGTTAGCTGAGTTTAAAGTTTTTACGATTTTTTATATCGTTATCGTGAACGAATGGAAAACAGAGTTTTGTATGTTTTTTTTTCTCATTTCACATCAAACAAGGCAATGGCCAATTACAATGCAAGATCTTATTCAGAATGAAGGAAAGTAAAAAAAGGTTACTGAAAAGACAGAAAAATAAAACAACTGGATTCAAGTCGACGGAAGATGATGATTTACGTCGCATCTAATCTTTTGTATATTGTAGTTGATAGCAAAGTAAGAAACTGGAACAGATTTCCTTAGCGAGAAATACGCGAGAAGAAACTATTAAAATATAATTTACGAATGCATGTAGCAGTTTCAGTAAAAAGGATGAGACCTAGCTGCCAATCTAGTACAGCGCTCAAATTTAGGAAGAAAAAGCTGTGATGAAAATATTCATATAAAAAGTACAGATAACTTACGTTACAGTTGGTGTGAGAATGTGTTTGAAGCCTAGATGCCAGCTCAGGATCGATAAGATTGCACATATCTGTGTTCATGGCAGAAGTATAAGAAAAACGTCAACTCAGTATTCAAGGCTAGGCCGTGTGTGCGGGGGGAATGAGGAATTTTCCAAAAATTAAGCTAAGCTACACAAGGTAATGAAACTGAAAGAACTATATTTGAAGTATTTTTTTTTAAATACGTAGAAAAAATGTTTAATTCATTGCTTGAGGACATAACATTCTTTGGTCAGGCTGAGAGGTTTTCCAGCTTAGTTCAGCAAGAGACTATATTTGAACAATCAAACGTTAATATCTACAATTTTTTCCTATACCCATTCTCCGTCTATTACACACACACACACACACACACACACATATATATATATATATATATATATATATATATATATATATATATATATATATATATATATGTATATATATATATATATATATATATATGTATGTATGTATATATATATATATATATATATGTATGTATGTATGTAAGTATATATATATATATATATATATATATATATATATATATATATATATATATATATATATATATATTGAAATCCATACTTATTTATGTATATTCACCTATTCACGCGAGAGCGTGTTTGTGTGTGTATGGATGTGTGTGTCTCTGTGTAAAATATAGAACTTTCTGATTTCTGCTATCTCAAAATCTTTTCAAATCTAGAGAGTCAACAAATGAACCGCCCTGCCAATTTTCCTTAAGATCCTTTAAAGTTTTTAGCTTACAAAAACACCCACACACATCCCAGTGTATAAACGCACACACAGAGGGGACCTCTTATAACATTTCGTCTTCGCTGAGGAAAGCTAACACGCAAGAGATTCTTCAAGTGTAATTGCATTTCTTATTGCCCGGTGCAAATCCCTTACGAATCCTTAACCCCAGTTTTAAGTGCGTCACAAGCCCCAAGGCCACCAAACGGTTCCATGCGCACGTTTTTTTTTTTTTTTGATTTCTTTCTTTTATTTCTTTCCTGCATTCACTTGTTTCTTCATTTCCTCCTTTTCTCTTCCCCCTTTTTTTTCCTATTCTTTCTACTTACTTTATTTTTATTTTATTTTTACCAGTTTACTACTCAGAGAATTTTTTAATCCATTTCACATTTTTTTTTTTTTACGGAAAGCAGCACGCATCTCCTTCGGAAACAACAACATTAACCTTGATTTCAACCCTAAACCCAACACCACGTCGCAGTTAACTTCACGTTCAGATTTTACTTCTGAATTGATTAATGCTTCTCTTTACTGTCTTTATATATTTTTACATTTCGCTTTTCCATAATACAGTTCCACGGCAAAAAGGCAGTACAACTTTTCATTTTGCCAACAAGAAAAATCACGTTATTTCTTCCTGATTGTGATTATAAATCTATGACGCTCCAACATCTGTGTAAACAAAATAAAATCCCAGTGAACAAAAATCCCGACAGAAAAAATCCCATTCTCATAAATAAAAGCCTCACATTTAAAAAGAAACAAATTTAAATTCTGTGTACGGTTTAAAGCCACAAAAAAAAAAAAAAAAAAAAAAGTTACAATTGTAACTAGGAAAAAAGTCACGGAAAAAAGTCACAATAATAAAATTATGAATTCACCTATTTTGTTGGCTACTTCGCAAGATCATGAGTCCGCTTTGTTTCCTACCAAAATTCATAGTAAGTCGATCCCACCTCTAAACATCTCCTCAGTTACATATTCGATATATTTCTTAGTTAGAGAGTCACAGTACCCCATAATATCTGACGTTATTTGAAGAAAGCCAAAACTGAGGAAGGTTGCTAAAGTATAAAAATTGCTTAGATGAACAAAAGACAGGAAGTTGTGGGGAGCCATGATCAATGTGATGTCGTTAATAAAATTTTTGGCAAGAAGTTACAACAATTTCGGCTAGGAAAAAGTCTTAATTAATTTATGTTGACCATTAATGAAGGCATCTATTTCTGTCGGGTACTTCACGAGCTTATGTGTCCGCTCTGTTTGCAAACAGAAATTCATAGAAAATGGATCCAACCTAAAAAAAAAAAAAAGAGAAGAATTTTGTAACAATTCTACGGTCGCACATTAGATATAATCCTCGGATATTGAATCCTAGTATCGCATAAGTTTCAGCCAAAATCACAATTTTTAAGATTAAAATTAAAATTAAAATCCCTTGAATTTTCAATTTATTTATGAGACTGGGATTTTGTCGTTCACTTTGGGGATAAGAGGAAGGGATGTGGTCCACTGTGTTTTGTCCAACATAGCCTAAATTTGTCCTGTGGCTTTTAGTTGGATTCAGAAATTCCATGGAGTTTTAATTCAAAATTTAATGTCAAATTGAGATAACAATGATAATAATATCCAATATATATATAAATATATGCATAATGTTCAATATATACACTCAAATGTCAAATTGAGACAATAAACACAGTATCCAATATAGACACTTATTTCATGCTTACAAATTTATACTCTGTTTATGTATATATAACTATGAAGATACTTTGAAACCAAACAATGGCAACGAATATATATTTATGTCTATGTTAATATAATATAACTATAGATAAAAGGCGAAAGGTTTTTACACCTACTTTTATTTATTTCTCTTATATGTGACTGGAATTTTGTCCATTTTTCTTATATGAGGCTGAGGTATTGTCCATTGGGTTTTTGTCGGCTGGTAGTTTGTTCAATGGAATTTCGAGCATTGCATTTTTGTCATGGATTCAACATCTCTAGTGTAAGGGGCCATGGTTAATTATAATTGGCAAAAAATCCCAAGAATTGTCAAAGTTTCCAATAAACAATACCAACAAAGGAAAAGAAAAGGACAAAATAATACTCAGCAAACAATATATATGCAAGTAAAACAAAATAAGCAAAGCAACATTAATAATTCAAAAAGTTTACAAAGTAAAAATAGTGTTAGCGGGAAAAAGGATACGGTCAAGAAAGAAGGAACAAAAATATTGCGAATGAGACTGAAAGTGGTCCATTTTATTGGTTCGCAAGAAATGATGGCATGCATCTGTACGATTTGTTTATAAATTTGTGGAGGGGGTCGATTTTATCAGTCATTTCTACAGCAATTGGAACCATCAATATCCAATAAAAATATGGCACAGTAATCTAAAAAGGCAGTGGAATAGCGAAAGAAGTCTTCGAAAAGTTAAACAAAGTATGAAGAACCAGGAAAATTTTGTTAGAAAGAAACGAACAAAAGAGTACTGAACATTTATGTAATATCGACCCTCCTATATAGCACTGAATGCGGGACAATTTCTTCGCAGGTGTGACCCCACAGAAAGTGTAATCAACGAGGAAAATATAAATACAAAAGAGACTTCTACTTCGAATCGGAAAGAGATGAAATGTCTGGGGTATATAATAACGAAAGGAGGCTTGGATAATTTAACATTCACAAAAGAAAAGAATCGATCCAACTACCTAACAAGTAGATAGCAGAACATGGACAGAGAGAGATAGTAATGATAGGAAGACATGGAGAATCATGAATTATCACGTTCTGAAGAGACAGGAGACATAGAAGAAGTCATTAAAAGCGATCAGCATGCTGGTTTGTTGAGTAACACCGAGCAAAGATATCTTGAAAAGTATTACGGCTGTAGTGAGTTCGAACTTCACTGGCTGCATTACTATTGGAAGAGGTTCAATCCGCACTTGGCTACACTTTTTAAGTTTTACTTATCACAGGTTATAGCGAAGTGTTATGGTTATCGGCGTAGGAAATGGACTCTGATGGAAGAAAAAGAACTCGGAAGGATCGTAAAGAGACCAATATTGCTTAGAGTTACAAAGGATAGGAATGTGAAGATCCATGATGTCTCTCATCCTGAAGTATTTATATGTATATAAATGGCGCAGCCACTCGAACCCGACGATATCAGTCTACTAGGGCGGCTAGCTAATCTCAAAAGCCTGATCAGGCACATTTGGTTTATATTGCAACTACGCTGAGCGGACCTTAGTTACAATTTTTGGGAGAGAGCGCGTTATCTAGTGTGATCAACAGTCTGAACGAGACCAGCACCCTTAAACCCTCAGTCACGATGACTTCGTTCTAGCACAACCGCCGAGGGCTTCCAAGGAATACGTCTACCCAATTTCAATTACAAGACTTGGGTCAAACCTTCATATGTTCAAAATGGTCAAACCGTAATATGGTTTTCAAGCACTTTCCAAAGGTGCAGCATGCTGGGATCCCCTCCCCCAGACAGATAACATCAAGAAGTCACCTTTCGGACAAATCGACTACGTTGAGATTCGAACCATGGTCTCATGGTCAGAAAGCGAACTATCTTCTACTGAAGTAATTAAACACATAAAAAAGAACGTCTTGAACTCCCACACTTCTAAATATTTTAGAATTAATGCAGGCTATCCGTGGAACTACGTTGTTTTATTTTTAATCAATGACCTTCCAGAAGCTGGTGACACCTGTTCTCAACATGATATCTATGCTGATTACACACTATTAAGACTATTAAATGCTCGTGGAATCAGCATATTTAGAGGGATCAGCTGCCAATTTGACCTCATCGAACAGATCAGACTAAAAATTAAGACAGGAAGAAGTACTTAAATTTGATCGTCTGGATGATGTGAAACTGGAAGCTGATGACCAACAATCTGTTGTTAAATGGGGCAAGAAATGGCTTCTTAATTTTAACGACTTCAAAAGGAAACTCTTTATTAATCGTCTAAGAGAGCTCTTACTACCTTCCAACTGCATGCTGATGCTAACCCCAAGGATAGTGACACATTGCGCTTTTCGCTGACATAAAATGGAAAGATTATACTGAATCAAGTGCTAGGTCTGCGGGTAGGAAAGTTGGTTCGCTACATAGTGCTAGACAGTGTTTCTCACCGAAATCAATCTTACATAAATCTACAATTCGTCCATCCCTGGAGTATTGCTGTCACATGCAATCTGGTGCTCTTGTTATATATTTTGAGATGCTTGATAAAATACAAAGAAGAATCAGCAATATTATTGGTCCTGGCCTGATATCTAACCTTCAGTCAATTTTCCTCTATAAATACGCAAGGTTTCGTCATTTTTAAAGTTGAAATGGCAAGACGTAAATGTAAGTCCTATGCTAACAGCTTCTTTTATTGCATTTCTCGCTGCTGGTTTCTAGCTTTCAAGTAAAATTTGAAGTCAAATGACGATTGTTATATTCTGTTTTATTAATTTCTTTTCTTTTATTTTTTCACCCTACTTAACATTGATTTTTTTTCTTTTTTATGTTCTTTCACAGAGCGTCTTAGTAACTTTATTGCCTTGCTTGGGGTGAAATTAAAAAGAAATATGACGATACGTAGCGGTTAACAGACAAGGGCATAAGCTGCTACATTCATCCTAGATAGGTCGATGCTGTAGATCTTGCCTCTTATTGGATTTTTTTCTTTTCAAAATAGAAGTCATTGAAGGAAATTAGCGTATATCTATTATCAGTAATATATTTTTGTGGTGTAAGTTTTACTAATCAATCCAAAGCTAGAGAAGAGTAGGTGGATTTTGCGCGTGATTGAATGCAATGAATCCAGTGGGAACTGGAACTTGCTCTCCGACTAAAAATTTTGTGCCGTTATACTTTACATCTGCACACCCAAGCTGGTATTCTAAACAGCCATCGGTACTGACCAGGCTTGACGTTGCTTAACTTTGGTTCGCTATATCGTCCTAGACAATTTTTCTCACCCGATCTTACAAATTTATAGGTTTGTCATTCGTCCATACGTTGAGTATTGCTGCTACATATCGACTAGTTCTCCTGTTATATATTTAGAGATCCTAGATAAAATCCAAACAATTTCATTGGTTCCTACTTTTGTGATCGTATTTTGACACTAGAGCCAATGGAATCTTTTTTTTCTTTCTTTCCTTGAATATGAAGTTAATTAAGAAAAATGGTTTGGCAAAATGTTAGGCTGATGATTCGAGGTCCTTTCACTGATAACAGTGAAGACTGCTCGAATATTCACACAAGGAATACATGTATTACCAAAATAAATAAATAAAATGATGTTCGCCGATATTGAGAGAACGAGAATTGATCTAATTTGACAATCGACCAAAATTTATTGCTGGGTTAAATTTCTCTTCTGTTGCCTAATTATTGAATTGTCCCTAATCACGATTGGCCGGTCATATAAGCGACAGTGACTAATCAGGAGAAAGTTCACTCTGTGTAGGAAGAATTTTGGGGAGGACGACATGAAGAGAATCTACTTATGTGGCACATGAAAAAAACAACCTCTTGAAACATACAGCCAGGATATCTGAGTAAAGACAGACTTTTTGAACACACGCATTCTTTATCTTTATGTTTTTAGTGTGTGAGGGAAGGCAAGTAACAAACTTTTTCGCTTTAGGAGCATGTACTCTTTGTAATAAAAATAAAACTTCATTTACATTCTTCATAGATTTTTTTTTTCTTTTGTTTTTAATGATCGCGTCTGTACCTACGCAGGTACTATTAAATCCGCCAATAAATATTTTGTAGGCTTTCATTAGAATATCTTTTGTTTATCATTGGTACTACACAAAGCATCACTCTAAAATCAGTGTTAGAGTTTAAATGAGGAAAATTTAGTTAAAAAAGAAATATGAATAAGATGAAAGAATGACTTGTCGTGAATTCGGAATACTAAACTATGGTTCATTTAAGCAGTACACATAATTTGAAGCGATTAAGATTATGGATTAAGACAAGAGAAATACGAGCGGAAAATGAATAAATATTGACAATATTCCATTAAGGAAATCCAGGCAACCTTAAACTATTACTACTAGTTATAAGGATAAAAGAAATACTATGAAAGCAATACTATTTAAAAAATTAATGACTGAAAATACTTTAAGACTTTCAGTCAATTTAAGACTATTAATAATTGGTGTAAAAGCAAAAGAAATAATTCAAAAAAAATAGTAGTGTAACATTAATAATAATTGACAATTCTTCATCTAAGAGATTCAGACAATTTAATTTTTTTTCTCTTGCAAGAAAAAAAATTAAACAGAATTGACTGTTACATCTAGCAATTTCGGTTAATTTGCAGTGTAACACCCGCTCTCAGTTCGCATTTAAAATTTCCAAAATACTTATATTTATGTGTATTTGTACATGCTTCATTCGAATCTGACTGTATAAATTCTACCGTTTTGGGGTTATCAACAGTGAAAGTTCGGATTCATTCGCGTCACGGGCAGCCATTGCTGGCGTTGTTTGCATACATTCGCTGCAGCATAGCTATCAGTGGAAGTATCATTGCGCAAACTGTGTCTACGTCAATACGTCTCGTGCTCGGAAATTAAGAAAAATTTAGACAAGAAAGATTGGTCCCGCGCTTTGCTTTCCATAGTCTTTCGGGCGTTACACTGCAAATAAACCGCAATTTCAACTGTAAAATAATGAAACCGATCTACCAATCCAGTACTGCGTTTAAATTCATAAAGTCCAGGTACCAAAGAGGAAACTTATCAGAAAAATTATCATGAAAATATTTATAGAAAAGACACAGGGAAAACTAGGTTACGGCGGTAGTCAAGGGACTGAAGTCGAATACCAATAACACTGTAGATTCTTCTTTAGGTTACAACAAGATTCCCTAAATACATAGAAACATTCAGTGCATAGACGAATGGCAGATTTATAAATGTCTAAGGTAGATTCTGGCGTGAAAAATGATCTCTCAACACTAAATGAACCAACTTTCATGGCAGAAGTTCTAGCAATTGATGCAATATAATTTTTACACTCTATATTAGAGGAAAACTTTATTTACACTTGACTGGGGTAGACTGTTCTAGTTCCACGTGCCATAATCATTTATCTATTGTTAATTCCCCTCTCCAAGTTCTCCACTGCCTTAACAGGAGATAACTGGTAACTGACATCCATTAGACATGGCACGTGGAACTAGAACAGTCTACCCCAGCGAGCGAAATAAAGGGTTCACTTCGACATTCCAACGACCTGAAGAAGGCCGGAGCGTACAACGGCCGAAGCGTTGTGAAAATATGAAGATGATAGTCCGAAAAATGTAAATAGTGTACATAATACCTCATCTCAGAAATATTGACAGATACTGAAAACTTTATTGTAAGAAGACGCAATGAATCACTCTCTTGAAAGCTAGTTTCAACCATGTTCATAGAAAGTAAAAAGAGTTCTCTTAAAAGAGAGCAATTTCATTTTGAAGGCTTTAAAATTAACAAGCCATTCCGTGCCCCGATTAAAAAATCATTGTATGATATTTTTTTAGCTCAGGTGCCAATTTGATCGCATTGAACTGATCAGATTTACCATTAAGGATTAAATATTTTCATCTGTATTGATACCGAGAACTGATCATACTAGGATAGTCGTTGGGGAAAATTAGGAACAATTAAGTTCAATAATAGACCACTTGGTGACACCCGCATTAAAGCAAAATGTCTAGAAGTGTGAAAATTCACGATAAATTTTATTGCAGGATTTGATAACAGAGATTGGATCAGATCAAAAATATATCCAGAAATACAACTTTCAACTTTAAAGACCATTATATCAAACCCTGTCAAAAGTCTTTCATATATACAAAGCAATAGTTCAAGCTTTAATATATCTGAAGCTTGACAAATTCTTTCAGTAATGACCGTTAACATATCAACAATTGATCTAGAGTAGCCAAATCCATATTACCTTTCCAGAATATCCTGGGATGTGAGATGCTTGACCAATTTTGAGTTGATTAAAAACACGACTACTGCATAATTTACTAATTTATTTGCAAAATGTTAAGGTATCGATTCTATAGTAATTCATTTGTCTCTCTTGCCTTGACTGGTAAACAGTTCAGTAGAAGAAAAGATTGTCCCTTTCTTTACGTCATCCTCGTATTGAACCCTCTATAAAGTTAGATATATTGACAAATTCAAGATATTCTATAATACTCTTTTGTATATGTCCATCTTATGAAAAGCCAAAAATTGATAACCGCACAAGGTTTTTCGTTCTTGTTTTTCTTTTCAAACTGTTCGTATAGATATTATCAGACAACTCCCTTCAATCCGTAAGTCTTACTAATCAATCCAAAGCTATAGAAAAGTTGGTAGATTTTGCGCGTGATTCAAAGCCATTTCCTGTAGAAATTTGTTTTCTTTTGGCAAGAGCTGGATCATATCTGTACCTAGAGTATAATAGCATCTTTCTCTTTTGTTTCTATTAGACGACCTAATAGGTGTGTATTTCCATTATTTACATGCGTACGGTTGTAATAAACTGTTGTTGTTGATGTGACAATGTTTCGATCGATGTGCCATCTGACTTTCATCAGGTGTCTATCGATCTGGGTAACCTATAACAAATTTCGAAGTGAAACCTTTATTTAATTGATTTGGGGATATCTTTCTCGTTTCCCATATCTTGGGATATCCAGTAATGTATATTGTGTTCAACTGAACAATGTTCGGACTAGGGATTGAACTTACAATTATTATGTTACCAAATTCACGAAACAACACATTACTGTACTAAGTTATTGCCAGTGGGACAATTGTGAGTGGAGAACTTGGCGCTTTAACCCTAACCTACCTCCTACCTTCTCTTTCTTCGACATCAGCTATTGGTGTGGAAGCCTTGCTGGCATTTGTCTTTATTTCTTCAAAAACAGCAAAGGATGTAAACACGCAAATGTGAAAGCAACAACAGTTAAAGGAAAATAGTCCGCCCGTATATAATGACAGAATTATAACTTCTGCCCACAGAAATGCAGGTAGAAATTGTGTATTTTGGTATTAATTCAGTGACAAATAGAGAAAACCAAAACTGGTTTAGGAATTTATTGAATTTTCTTCCTTTCTGTAATATTGTCTTCTATACTTTTATTTTCACAGTTTATAGTTCAACCAGAGATTCTGAAAAAATTTAAGCCCAATAAAGGATTAGTGACAACAGCGATTATAAACATCCATTGAAAGTTTTTATTTTTTTTTTATTATTATTTTTTTTATTTTTATACGAGGAATTTCAATCCCCAGATTCGTTTGTCCTTGACATTTCTTAGTTCTCACTGCTGTGATTGATATTGAAGTTAAATCCAAAACAATTCCGTTCGCGAGAGAAATAACACATTTTATTTTGGTTACGTCTAATCGCACAACGTCAACCACATTTGGTGGCTGTCAGAACTAATGCCTCTTGCTCAATTTGTTTTTCACTTTACGACGAATTAAGGTTAGCAGCAGAGAACTGACTAACATCTGAAAGGTATCTTGCTTCTTGGACCATCTATACCCCAGTTTATACGTTCTTGACTGATCGGCATAAAAATACGGGCTCTGCATAGTTTTATTCTTTGGTTTTTACACGATGACTGTCTACTTTCTGCGATGCGGGATGTGTCATTATTTTTCCAAAAATGAATGTACGTGCTTTGCCAGGGCAACATACGGTTTTGAATTCAAAGTTGTTCTTCTCCAAGACTGGTTGTCATTTAAGTATGTCGTCCTGGGTTTGACGATAAACCCTATCCGACAGTAAGGCTCCTGATCAGGAGATTGGACGCTTTGAGGAGCGTGGAACCGCCTCTTTATTGATGTTGTTCCCAGGTAGATCCTGACTTGGAGTTGTAGCATGTATTAGGGCTCTAGCTATGGACAAATAGTGAACCCTCGACCAAAAATCAACAGTACCTTTTTATAATAAAATGTAAAATGAGCAACAATATATTTTATAGAAAAATGACAATAAATGCAACACTAAAATGATAAAAATACATTTTTATAGTAAAATTACCAACAATATATTTTATGATCTGCAAAACATATATCTAAAAATATAACTTTTCACAGAGTATAAACTTATGTACAAAATATCTGTAATTGAAAGCATAAAATTATTTACTAAATATTTAGATTTCGACTTTAAATAACCTATGGAGATTGATATGCAGCTAAAAAAGTCAACCAACTAAACAACTAATGTAAAAGAAACCCCTAAACCAAAACAAAGCAACATGAAAGTATAAAAAACATTTTATATAAAAAATGAGAATAATACATTTTATATAAAAAATGACTAATAATACATTTTATATCAAAGTCACCAACAATACTTTTTATGTGTAGTTGAAGGTATACAATATTGTCCAAGATATATTTAGTTGAAGCCATAAAATTGTCTTCAAATTATTTTGATTACAGCATTAAATAACCCATATAGACGTTGGTATCCCGCTAAACAAAATCAACCAGCGTACCAAGCAACACGTAATAACATTTGCATGACATTAATCCATAGAATTTTTTAAAGAAATTGAACTGTATTCCTCAGTATAAGTTCAGCAAAACTGCAACATAAAACACGCATAACACTGGCATTTCTATACAAACATTTATATGTACAAAAGCTGACTATCATCTTCGCTATATTCACTTAATTCAATTTTATCTAAGAAAAATTCTTAGAAGCCAGAAATATGTTTTTGTCTTCAAATAACCGTCAAACAGTTTATGATTCCTAGAAAAACAAATCCATCCATTCATATGAATTAAATTTAAGGTAATATATAAAATACTAGCAGCATGGCCCGGCGTTGCCCGTGGTTGATTCAAAAATCGCACGACTCATACAGCAATTGCTATCACTTGACTTAAAATATTTTTTCCCTTCCTTGCCTTTAAAGAAGTTCCCTTTGCCGTACTGATGTTGATACATGCCTTACTTCTCACACTGCGATTTTTTTCTAAGCTCTATACTAAACATTAAATATGTTACGAAAAAAGAACTCAACAAAATGAACACAAAACAATCAGCTTTAAAAAAGGACTCATAACTGGAAAAACCGAATGATAAAAGAATATTAACAACAAAACGTTTTCACACCCAACCCAATTCTGCGGAATCAGAATCAACGTTGAGTTTAAGCAAGCGAATGAGCCAATTGGAGTAAAGGGCTATGCAGATTTAATTTTTTCCCACTTGTGACGAATGCAGCTATCGATATTTTTTTGCATTCTAGCATACTAGTTAACATTCGTGTCAGTCAGATGTTGGCTCTCACGCTGGCCAATAGAAAATGGCCGCAAACTACATGAAAACTGCCTTAGAAGCATGAAAAAATCGATTATTTCCACTATCGATGGGAGTTGGGAAATGCAAAGTCGGTATTGGCCTTCTCACTAACTTGGAGGATGTGCATGTAAATTTTGGTGCAAATGCGTCGAAAATTGCGGCCGTGCATTCGTTACACACACACACACACACACACACACACACACACTGCCTTTTATAGATAGAGATTTAATTTGACATTATACTATGAGCCATTTACAGGTAGGGAACCAAGTGCTGTGAACTTGAATGGGCGGGGGGTGTAAGGCATAATGGCTCAGAATTGTTAATCGCAATGCTGATTTTCAATTCCAGTTCGGTTTGTTCTATTGACTTACGCGCAAATCTCTTTGAGGAATGTATGAATCCACCTCTTCTCTCCCCAGCTATGGGTTAATTAATATGACTTGAATCATTATTATCCCCCGCAAAAAAAAAAGAAAAGATTATTACAATGTAAAACTTTTGTCTAGCTTTAAATAACATACAAAGGGTTGATAAAACTTAACAAAAACTTAAAACGAAACAATCAACAGATAGGCATTTGTTTCCTATTGTTATCCTGGAAATTGTTATTTACTACATAAAAACCGTTTTTTTTTTATATATATATGTGACATTGGCACAATCGGGATCAAAGTGACCGTTCCAGCAGTTCTTTAGCAGAAGCTGTCCAGACGAACCTACTTCTGATTAAACGAATACGGAGGGAATAGGGATGGTTCACTTTTGTGTACGTGGCATGGAGGATCCGAGTCGTAAAGTACAGGGCTGGTAGAAGTAACGAATGTAGCTCGAAAATTGCCATGGAAATTGTGATAGAGCAGCGAGAGACTCACGAGGTTTCGTCTATAGGAAAAAGTTGCTTGGAAAATAATTCTTCACCAACAATTTCGCCTGGACGCTTTTGAATTCTCCCAAGACGGGCAAGTTAGAAGTCTAGAAACCATATTCCATTTTTCATTCAGATCTTTGTCATGTGACTGCAGCTGTTTTCATTAAGCATGTACAAGTTTCCAGTTTCGTCTTTTCATAAACCGACAAGATAGCTTGTGTAATTCCGTATATTTTTAGTGCTGAACAAAATTTCGCAACAATTTTAGCTGGTAATATAGCAGTAATAGAGAAAACGTATGTTACTTGAAAACCAATACTGCTGTGGTGAATTAGTGCCTCTCGTTTAGGAACCCAGCCATCTACGGTTGCCGTCCTGAATTGTAGCGATTTGATTCTAACATGTAGAATCAGCTGTGACACCATTAGTTATTTTTTAGTAATCCAACCGTTCTATATCTGCGGGGAACACGGGTCGGTAAAGACTAAAAAAAAACAGCGGAACCGCTTGACATGTCTAGATACGAGCCTCTCTGCAACAATTGCTCAAGATCCGGCTCTTTGTAAGCTACCTGATGACAATGAAAGCGATGGGAAAGACAGCTGAAGGTGTCTTTAGTCGGTCTCGTGGGTAATTTATTCCTAAAGTTGCTGTGCCACCGTACTGTGGTTTCTGAGACAGTGTTATTTTGTTACCTTCCGCCTTTTCTCTTTTTCTCTCTATTACCGCCCGTAGTTCTTGGAAGAGCAATTTCTTGGCCGTTTCATCCAACCTCAACACGCCCTTGCCATATATTACAACAAGATTCAATTGCAGCTCTGATTATATGAACTGCACTGAGGTGTATATGTGATATTTTTAAAAAGGCTACTGGAAAAATTGTTTAATTTTAACGGATGTTCCTTCAGAGAAGCCTAATCCTTTGTGTGCCTGCAAGTACTTAGACTCATCCCAGTTCTCAAGTAGAACTCGTGTATACGATACATCACTAAAGATGTTCTCTTCCTCCACTGCTCCAGTAAGTACCTGGCTCTTTTTGCTATTCTCTATTTTTACAAGAACCAGAAATGATCGAAAATGAAGTTGTCCACTCTTCCCTATCCAGTCCCGATAGTGTTCAAAACATCTCCGAGTCCTTGTAGGTGATGAATTATTATCCACCCTACAACCCCTTTCTCACCGATCAAACGTTGCACACCTTTCGCTAACCTCATCTTTATATCCATTGAAAGTGCTCAGATGAACTACATTCCTTAGTTCCACCAGATCTAACCTTCACGGTTAAGTCTCGCCACGCCACGCCCACTTTAGCGAACCGCCCTCATTTGCTTACTTTTGAATTGGTGAGAAGTAAGTTCCACATGAGCAGCTTCTTTCTTTGTATCATATGACATTTGAAGTTCTAATTTTGAAGCTAATATTAAGACGGTC
Source organism: Acanthosepion lycidas (assembly GCA_963932145.1). Classification (NCBI taxonomy): domain Eukaryota; kingdom Metazoa; phylum Mollusca; class Cephalopoda; order Sepiida; family Sepiidae; genus Acanthosepion; species Acanthosepion lycidas. The sequence goes on along the minus strand of OZ010609.1, from coordinate 47,301,968 downwards.
GTATCATACACGAGGTATAAAATTAGCGTCAGTGTAACCCGGATATAAGAGACCCGGATATAAGCGAAACCCGGTTATAAGAGAGATTGTATCTGGTTCCAAATTAGAGCCATACTTACCTAAACAAAATAGACCAAACCCGGATATAAGAGAAACCCGGATATAAGATACTTCTTCTCCGGTCCCGAAAACTCTCTTATATCCGGGTTACACCGTACTTCTGACCCTGGCTATGTTGTTGATCAAACTATATATCCATTTATTGTAGTCAGTTTAGTTTTTAAAATTAGGTTTCAAAGGTCGGATGATACGCGAGTATATACGGTATGTATCTTGAAATTGTAAGCTTTATTGAAATGATTGCACAAACATAGATGTAATGTATCTGATATGGATAAATTGTATACATTTTTATAAACTCCATTACAGAGAAAATTGAAAACATAAAATCTTATTGAATTATATTGAAACATTTTATCATTTTACAATTGATATTAATCATTTCTTCTTGCTTTTTTTACTATATTCTGTAGGAGTTCTTAAAGTGTGCTTTTCTGTCTCATATCAAAGCTGTGTCAGCTGCATAAGTAAGTTCCACTCCAGCAGCTTCTTCCCATAAACCCCTGCTTTGTATCATGTGACTTTGAAGTCCTAATTTTGAAGCTAATTTTAAGAAGGTTCGCATCATACAGGGGATATAAAATTAGCGTATATACTACTATCCCTGTCTACGCCGTTGACCAAACAATATATCCATTTACTGTGGTCAAATTAACTTCTAAATTAGGTCTTCAAAGGTAGCATGGTACACCAGAACATAATATATGTATTTATGACATCGTAAGCTTTATTGAAATGATTGCAGAAACAGTGACGTAATGTATTTGATATGGATAATTGGTATACATTTTTATAAACGTCATTACTTGCAGTTTTAGAGAGAAAAGAGAAAAAGTAAAATCGTATTGAATTACATCCAAACATTTTATCATATTACAATTGATATTTACTCATTTCTTCTTGCTTTGTTTTACTATACTGTGTATCTTATCAACACAGTGTCGTCTGCATATCAATGTTGATAAGACTGTGACTGGCAATAATGAATACAGGTAGGACTTCTAATTCTCTCAGGATAACAAATTATTATGTTTCCTTTCACATTAAATTGATTGTTTTGTTTTCTCCAGCTTATCAAATGTTCGCAGGAAATATTTTTAGATTGCAACATTTTTTATGATAATATATTTTAGTAATACGAGTTTTATTAATTATCCTATAGCAAACATATGGCTTCCATCTCTATTTTCTACAAATATGTTCTTGGCAATTGTTCTCATGAGATTTCCTCGTACTGCCTTATATAATGATATATAGTTAATGTACGCACTCAAAACAATTGCACACAGAAATCCATATTAATTCATATATATATATATATATATATATATATATATATATATATATATATGTATGTATGTATTTATGTATGCATATCAGTCACTGTGTGTTAATCTGAAAATAGATAAGCTTAAATTCGCCTTCATCCCAGCCTAGGGGTAGAACATCCGATTGACGCTAATTCAACCGGATTTCTATCCTAGTTAGAGGCAACCGGACGTCTAGCCACACTGATGAGCTTTGATACAGCGAAACAGTCTGTCTCTGGATGCCAGACTATATATATATATATATATATATATATATATATATATCTGTTAAAATGAAATGTCATTGTTATTTTCATTTTTGCGTAATTTAAACATTTTATCTATCGCACCCTATATATATATATATATATATATATATATATATATTCAGTGTTATTTTTATTTTTGAGTAATTTAAACAATTTATCTATCGCACCCTATATATATATATATATATATATATATATATATATATATATATATATAGTTTATGCAAAACTAGGTAATCCGTATGAGTAGACCCAAGGAGGATGATATCCAAAGAGCTCAATGTAAGTTTAGAGCAAATATGTTTGAATAAAAACAGACCTCTTTAAGGTTCCATGCATAAGTTATTTCGCGACAACCCCCTTAAAAGGGCTCTGGATCATCAGACTTTACTTCCAAATGTTGAAATGAAATCTCTCTCTCTCTCTCTCTCTCTCTCTATATATATATATATATATATATATATATGTAGAGGGTACTATGTATAAATTGTTTAAATTGTGCAAAAATGAAAATAACACTGACATTTCATTTTAAGAGATATATTTACCTAAATAGCAGCAAATCATCTTGAAAAACAAAATAGTAAATTTATTAAATAAAATCGCCATTGTCTTCAACTACGGCTTCCAGACGACTTCAGTGTCTCTTGTATGGCTTCTGGGCTGTCTCTTTGTTTAAGTTGGTGAATGCTTCCATAATCTTAGCCTTCAGTTCATCTTTGTTACAAGGAATTTTATTGCTCTGTCGCTCAACTGCGACGCACACATAATAATCAATTCGGCATTTAATCTCCTTCTACGTAGCCCGCTTCTTATGCCACAAACTTTATCCCGTGTCGTTTCTATTGATGAAAACATTAATAAAACTCCTTCGCATTCTGTCGGATTCTGTTGGATTGCCTAGACGTCTTGAAATATTCTTCCTCGCAAATGGGATTTTATTTTTAAAGAGGAAAACGTCGCAGTGGGCGATATCTGAAGAATATGGTGGCTGTCGTCCCTGTGGAATGTTGTGCCTCACCCAAAACTGTGAGCCAAACCATGGTCACTGATGAAACCTCTGAGACGACCACACTCTATATATACATTCCTTCAAAGCACTGCTATGAACAACGGAAATGAGAGATAACGTTATAAATTAGTCTCTATGCGCAACAGAGTTCAAGGTCAATCTGTGCCACGCAGCTTTACACAGCATGCCATAGCAACAGTCTCGATACTTTTTGGTCAGACCTCATGGATGGCATTTAATGGAGGGAAATTTCCTCGCAGATAAAGAGGAGAGTTAAAGCATCACAGATAATGTGGATGATAGCAACGAAAAAGTTTCAATAAAAATATGAACGGAAAGTTCATTTATACTTCCAATAGAGAAAGTGAAAGTTGAAATTTCTGGGACTAGAGATGAAGAAAGGGGGTTTGGATATTTTAACAGTCACAGGGAGAAACATTTTTTTTATCTACGAAACGAGGTTATGCAAGTAATTAACAGGACATAAACGAAAACATATTTAAGGGGAGAAAACGTTATTTGATATTACTAAGTGATATTTTTATATATTTGTTTTATGTTTTTCATTTAGCTATCATGTGGTCGCACAAAAAGCTTTTCGTAAATAATGTTTCGTTTGCTCCTGAAACATTCTTCAGGGCTTCCTTCTCTCTATCTCTCTCTCTATCTATCTATCTATCTATCTATATCTCTCTATCTATCTATCTCTCACTTTCTCTATCTCCCACTTTCTTTCCTCTTTTCTCTCTCTTTCATTTCTCTCTCTTTCTCTCGCTTTTTCTCTCTCTTTCACTTTCTCCCTTTATTTCTTTCTTTCTCTCTTTCACTTCTCTTTCTTTCTCTCTTTCACTTCTCTCTCTATTCCTCTCGCTTTCTCTCTCTATTTCACTTTCTCACTTTCACTTCTCTCTCTCCCTTTCTCTCACTTCCACTTCTCTCTTTCTCTCTCTCTCTCTCTTTCTCTATCTCCAACTTTCTGTCCTCCTTTCTCTTTCACTACTCTCTCTTTCTCTCGCTCTTTCTCTCTCATTTCTCTCTCACTTCTCTCTCTTTCTCTCTCACTTCTCTCTTTCTCTCTCTCTCTCTCTTTCACTCTCCCTAGTTCTCTCTATACAGGGCATATTACAAACTTTTTAGGGCAAGTTCCTCACACCAAAACAATGACAAAAGTCCATATAAACATATATTCTCAATTCGTTCGTTATTTAAAACAATAGTTAGATGGGGCTGTGTTGCCATTAGACTAAATTACATTTGTTATTCGTGTACATTTGTGACCAGTCTGTCTTCAACGTTTAACGTGTTTGTCTCTTCTGTCTTCATTATGGATAAGGCAACATTTGGAAGTGATGGAATAAAAAAAAACTTCCACAAGCAACATTTGTGAGCGGATCTGAAGCCCCATAGTACAATACAGGCTCGAAACCAGCATCAGATTACAATCAATATGTGAGCTGGAATTGAAGGTGACTGGTAGGTCCATATGTTCTCCCGGCACGTCTTACAGGAGGTGTCTACATGGACTTTATTTCGAATACACTTCCAGATCTGCTGGAGGATGTACTCCTGCTAATACGAAAACGCATATGGTTCATTCATGACGGGGGATCAGAACATTTTCGTTACACTGTTTGCCATTCACTGTCTGACATCTATCATGAAAGATTGATAGGTAGGGGAGAACCGGTTCCATGCCCTGCATGTTTCTCCGACCCCAATCCTTTGGATTTTTATCTGTGGGCCCAACTAAAACAATTTGGTTTATGCAGCAGACATTAATAATGCAGAGACGCTTCATCAATATGTCATCTGGACGTGTGAAACCATTCGTCACCGTTGGAGTTTTGGAAAGGTTCTGTCAGTCAGTGAAGCATGCAAAGGATATTTTGAAAATTTGACATTTTGAATATTTTGCTATGTCGAGGTAAAACGATGGCCGTTTGGATATACAGCCTTGTGCAAATTAATTGAAACAAAAACAATAATTCGTTTATTATTTTCTTTGCTTCGAGTTTTCCAATGAAACATGACCCAGTGCACATGTTATTACTTCGTATGTCCATTACA
>OZ010609.1:47272190-47294690 GCA_963932145.1 Acanthosepion lycidas | reverse complement strand
CATTCACTTAATTGAAAATAACTTTGTGAAAGTTATGAATCTATCTCTTATACCACCAGCTATGGATAAAAAGGAGGATAGTATTGTTCTTATAGACTTATATGGCAACCGGTCTAGGAGATGGACAATTCAAAACTTCCAGCTATAAACTACATCGTATGGCACACTAGCCTTCTCGGCATTGGTTAGAAAAAGAGAAAGGCAATTCTTAATTTAAAACCGTTGGCAATTAGACAGTTGGATGTCTTATGGAGTTCACAATGATTATAATCCCGAGTGCGGTCTCTCTTCATTCATTTTTATAGCAAAGTCAATTTGTGGCGATAGCAAAAATCCTCTTGTGAATATAATGAAGAAAAGGAAAAAAAAAATGTTATTTACATGCTTTTGACCTTTGGCCTTTGGAACTGAAAGTCAATTTTTACGTTTTGGGGTTCAGTATTTGCTTAGAATGTAGACCTTTCGAATATAAGGAAAACACTAGGGAAATTAACGAGTTTCTTATTATTAAATTAGCTATTTTTCATGGCGATTATTTTTCACCATCTGTTGTTACTTTATCATCCTCGTTTTAAAAGTGTAAAGAAAAAAAAATGGATTCCTTATTAAATTTGTATCTTCAGCGTTATTAACACTAATTTTGAATTTGCTATTTTAAAAATTCAGTTTTGACAAGAATTTTTTTTTAATTAAATAATAAAAAAAAAAATGTTCCTTCTCAAGTTATCGCAAAAGAAAGAAAAAAAAAACTAAAATTCTTTAAACACTGTTTCACTTGCAGGAAGCACATTAGGCGGTCCGTTCGTGTATTTTTGGATTTTCTCTTTTTTTTTTTCTTGCCTGATACAATTTCCTCAATCATTTTCTCGTGTCTTGCAGCAAAATTCCTGCATCTAATGACGAAAGTACGATCGTAGTTCAAATTTCTATCGCTTCTTAAATATTGGCATTTGCAATCTGTTAATATTAACTTGATTTTTTTTTCTTGGCCATGAACTGAATTTAAATACATTAGGTTTTAATTTCCCGATATTTATGTATGAAGAGAATGCATTAATTCCTTTAATAACATCTCATTTTCCGTCACTTTCTCAGCGAAGTGATGTGGCTTCCCTCTTTCTTTTCTACAAATATTTTCATGGCAATTGTTGTCATGAGCTTTCCACGTTGCTGCCTTATATAATGATATATAGTTAATGCACACACTCAAAACAAATACGCACACAAATTCTTACATATACATATATGTGTTTAAAATAGGATATAGATTGCGGACAAAGTTTTGAAGAAAATTAACAGGGGGAAGAAAGCTTCATTGAAACTAGATTTGATTACACGTTTCGCCTTTCTAGGCTTCATCAGATCCGAAAATGAAAGAAAGAAATATATGTGCATATGCAATTGTGTGTATGCCTAAATAATGAATGATTAGTACTTTCTTTTATCAATTTGGCACGTGGCCGTGTGGGTAGAATGTTAGCATTCTGACCATGAAAACAGGGTTCGAATCTCACCATGGACGATTTGTCAGGAAGGAGACTTGCTGATGTTGATCCCAATGTGCGGTACGTTTGGAAAGAGCCTGAAAATCATATCACGGGATGACCCTGTTATAATTTTGTTCATCATGACGGTCGTCTTTGAGTATAGAATCCAGAGGTTAGCAGTGAATATTTCGAAGACAGTAGGAAAGCGTTCTTCAGGTTAGCAGTGGATATTTCGATAAAAGTAGCAGAGCATAGTTCGTCCTTCTGGTTCTCTTCGCCTGACAAGTTGGACTGGACATTCGGGTAGGGTAAACAAAAATGGCCGCCTTTATACACGACGTATAGAATGTTCTGCGTCTTCTGATTGGTTAACTTTCTATTAGTGGACTATAAAGTCAGTCCAGGCATTTGTTACTAGTTACTTGTATATACACAAAAAACTGTAACAGACCCAAGCCTTTTGTGAGTGGAAATGGGTAGACGAAAACCTTGGGTGCCGTCGATAGCTCTGCTAGCACAAAGTCACAAGTTGATCACGCTAGATATCCACTCCCTTTACCAGAAACTGTAATTAAGGTTTACTCAGCATAATTGCAGTATAACCCAACGTGGGTGTTAAATAAACACAAATGCGCCTGAGCAAGGATCTGCAATAGGGAATGATTAGCGACCCTAGTCGATGGGTATCGTCGAATACGAGAGGCCAGCTATACATATATACATATATAGTACATTTCTAAGCTGGCGTGTTTCGTGATGAAAGAAAAGAATGAAAATGAATGATTCTTAAAAAGCCTTTAATATTTATTCTGCATCTTTATTTTTTATAAATCTTTGAGCTGAAGGAAAATATATTAACTTTCAAATATATATAGTGTTTAAGTAAAAACTTTCTCAAAGCAACATTCGGGCAACATGCAAGCAACGCACAGACATATATATCATCCGAATAACGCATAGATAAACTACAATTATGATACAATTGCATACATAAATTATACACACGAACGCTGCTTGTCAAATGTACATGAACTCAGCTTAACCAAAAATAAAAATACCAGAAAAAAATTTCACTTTTCATATTCTATATGTGTGATGAAGCTTTAATAAAAGCGAAACATGTCAGATTTATAAACGTATATATATATATATACATATATATAGATATATATATATATATAGATAATTATACTCGTTTCGAAAAACCCTCGAATTTTTGATTTGCCAATAATCAAATCAATCTCTAGGGAAAAAAAGGTTTTAAAAAAAGAAAGAGCTAGAAACATGAAAGCCTGTCGAAAAAAATCGCACAGATACAGCTTTGAAGCCCAAAGAAAAAAAAAACCGACACGAGTAAACAGCTAACTAATAAAAAAGCTCAATACAACCGTAGAGCAGACCTAGATAAACCGGCTTTCCCTGGCGATCCGTTTAGGTGAAACTTGGGTAGGTTTGTCTGGCTCACTAGGTTTATATATATATATATATATATATATATATATAGATAGATAGATAGATAGATAGATAGATAGATAGATAGATTGACAGGTGCTAGACTCTCCCTTCGTTTATCGATGTATGCAGATCAAACAACACAGTTCCTAGGAACCGACAGCCAGATACCTGCACATATGATTTGATTATAGGGGTGAAGTTTTTTACAGAACCAAACACACTTTTTGAAAAGCCGAATACAGAGACCTGGCCCACTACGTGTCACAGGTTCCCAAACGACCACTGGTAGGTTTGAATCCAGATTTGTCCTTTTCATAGCCTGGTTGACATCCAAGGCTATAAAACTCAGTCTGTCCTTCTATTTACCCATAGTTGTGCAGGGAAGAAGAGGAGGATGCATACCTTTCCCAAGGGTATTAGCACGTAAGTAAATGCAATTGATATATATACACACACACACACACACACACACACACACACACACACACACACACACACACACACACACACACATATATATATATATATATATATATATATATATATATATATATATATATGTATATATTGATGTGGGCCCAAAGTCGGGACCACGGAAAGAAAACACGGCACACGGATTAGAGGTAAGAACGATATATTAAAGAAAAGGTTACAAAGATAGTGTAAGAAGAGCTTACTATGTGCTAGTGTCCAATATTGGTAGTCGTACGCGGCTGATGCTACGGTATTAGAATATTCTCACTCTCTCTCTCTCTCTCCTCCTCTTCTTCTTCTCTCTCTAGAGTGTTATGTCGCATACGTTATATAGTCCTGGAAGAGTCCATGTTGTAGGCATGTTACGGTCTCACAATACCCCACTTCCAAGAGTTTTCTTTTTTTCTCTCTTTTTGAAAAGGAGAAAAAAATACAAAAAAATAAACTGTTAATACTTTTTTCTCTTGGGATTTACGTCAAGCGGTTGAGTAAATTTCCTTTTCCTTCCTGAGTGTCGCACTTCAGAAGAGACTTGGGGCTGTCGAGATCGAAGTGTTCGAAAATTACATCGATCGGCTCTTCACAACTATTTTGTAGTGATTCCTCCGATTCCTTCAAACGGCATTTTCTGAGCTGGTTCCAAAGGTGTTTGTGAGTGTTTTTCGGTCCTTGGACAATATAGATCAGTTTGCCAATTCTTTGTTTTACGGTGCCTACTTCCCAGAATGTTATGTTGTTTTTGTAAGCCTTAAAAAAGACTTTATCGCCAGGATTGAAATATTTCTTATGAAGCAATACTTTTTTTTTAAACTTTGCTTGCTGTGGAATAGGTTTGTCGAAGACAGACTTGATTTTCATTGCGAACATTGTTTCTGCAGGTGAGCTTCCCATAGGCGTGTTCGGATTAGGGGTTATCCGATACACCTGCTCTATCTGTCGGTGTGCCTAGTGCCTTTTTTAAAGCCCCGTTTAGAGTGTCCACGAACCTTTCGGCCTGGCCATTCGACCTAGGGTGGTACTGAGTCGTTGTAATGTGGTCCACCTGATATGACTTGCAGAAGTCGCTAAATTAACTTGATGTGAATTGAGTGCCATTATTTGTAATTACATAATCTACGACGCCAAAACGCGCGAATAGCTCGTGTAGAAATCTGATCGTGCAGTTTGTGGTTGGCCTTTTGCATTGTAGGACTTCAGGCCATTTTGAGTGGCTATCCACAACAATGAGGTAGTACATATTGTCTATAGGCCCTGCAAAATCGACATGAATTCTGGATAGTCTGTGTTTGGCCATCGTTAGCACGTCGTGGTTGGAGCTTTTGCTGCAAGCGCGCAGCCTTTGCATGATTTTATCATGTCTGCTACGTCTACGTTTGGCCAATAAACATAGCAGCACATGGGGCTTTTCGTTTGGTTCTTCCCCGGATGTCCTATGTGAAAATCCCTGAGGATTTTTCTTTGTAGGCTCTTTGGAATCACTACGCGGTCATTGTATGGTAGGACATCATCGCAGAGGGAGAAAACATCAGGCACATTGGTGTCTTTGTTGCGAATTTTGCTTGAATGGATTGAATGAATTCATCCTACCGCGACTCCCTTTTTATGTCGGCCAAAGTAACTGGGAGCTCTCTTATGGTACTCGCGATCTTTTTTTTTTTTTTGTTGATGTTTTTGATTTCACAATTTGTCCTTAGAGTAGCAATGATGGAGTCTTAAAAGACTTCTGTATTTTTGGAATGAGTCGCGATAAACTCTCTGCATGGCAAATATTTTTGGATGTTAGGAACTCTATCTTGAAATTATAGTTTAAGAGAATCGTTCCCCAACGAAGTAGTCTATTTGCAGTATAGACTGGCAGACCTTTTTTAGAACCACAAATTGTAATTAGAGGTTTATGGTCCGTCTGCAGTATGAACCGTCTACCATGTAGATATCTGTGAAACTTTGTCACAGCGAATATTAACTCTAGAGCCTCTTTCTCTATTTGGGAATATTGTTTCTCAGCTGGAAGTAGAGATCTTGATGCGTGAGCCACAGCTTTTCGCAAACCATCTGGCAGTTTATGCAGAGTGCAAGCACCAACGAGCTTGCATCACTTCCGACTATGATGTCGAGACTAGGGTCGTAATGGGTGATGGAGAGGTCTGAAGTAAGAGTTTTATTGATCTTCTCCAATGCGTCTTGGCATTCCGGAGTCCATGACCATGGTTTGTCTTTTTTTAAGAGTTGGTTGAGAGGCCCTCTTAAATTTTGCATGTCCTTAATAAACCCTTGGTAAAAGTTAGCTAGGTCGAGGAAGCTTTGTAATGCTTGGACATTATCTGGGGCCGACATGTTTCTGATCGCGTTGGCTCTTTCTGGATCCGGCCGACGACCGTCTTTATTTATGATGTGCCCTAAGTATTTAATCTCTGGTAAGTAAAAGTCACACTTTGCCTCCTTAACCTTAAATCCGTATTCTTGTATCTTTTCGGATAGGTTTATTATATGGTTCCGGTGCTCTGCCGTAGTTTTGCTAGTAACCAGTATATCATCCAAATAGGCTGTTGCGTAGTCAAGGTCGCCCAGCATGACGTCCATGACCTGCTGGAAAATTGCAGGCGCAACCTTTACTCAAAAAGCCAGTCTGTTGTATTTGTACAACACTCTATCGGTGTTTATGCAGAGCAATTTGGAACTTTCTTCTTCTACCCCTATCTGAAGGTATGCGTCCGAGAGGTCAATTTTAGAAAAAAAAATTTCCACCATTGAATTTATTGAAAATTTCTTCAGGGTTTGGGAGAGGATAGTGGTGATCTTGCAAGGCATCGTTTAACCCTGTGTAAAAATCTGAGCATACTCGTATTTGATTGAACTTCTTTTTTACGTAGACGGTAGGTGCTGCCGACTCGCTGAAATCTGTTTTTGACAGAATACCGCCTTGTTCGAGTCTATCTAACTCTTTGTTGATTTGCACTAGAGCAGCGAAAGGGAGATTTCGTTTCTTTTTGAATACCGGTTGTGCACCGTCTTTCCCTTGAACTTAGCTTTCATTTTAGTACATTTCCCAAGGCCGCCAGAAAAAACCTGGGGAAATTGTTGTTTGAGTTACTTTTTGAGATTTACCAAATTGGACGTTGTACTTTGTATCTTGCGACAACATGTATTCATTGGGCAAACCCACTCCATTTAGTGTTACTCTAAGTATTACCTCGCCTAAAATGTTAATCTTTTCGCCCGTTACGGATTTTGCTGTTTTATCCGTTTTTAATAAGGTCGGTTTGTTTAATTTTCGCCAAGTACGCCAGTTAATGGTTGAAAGATCGGAACCCGAGTCAAGCTGGGATTTAATGGAATTATTGAAAATATCCACAGTTACATATTTCCTTAAATTCCTCTCGACAATATTGTCAGATTGAACTTGCCTAATTTTATTTTTTGGTTTTCTCGTTCTGTTGGCGTACCAGCACCGAGTTAAAGTATGCCCACTTTTATTGAAATGTTTGCAATATTTTTTTGTTCTTAACTGGACAGAATTTCATCCAATGCCATTTACCACAATGGTAACATGGTCCGGGGGTTTCTTTAACTTATTTGGGTTTTGGTTACTGCGTAATTTAGGACATGAGATTTGCCTTTTGTCTTTTTGAGGGGAATAGGAGGTAGACTTGCTTCTTATTTTATTAATCTGAGCCACACCTGATCCCTCTATAGTTTGAGTCACACTTTACAGATATTACACTTTGACAGTCCTCTGCCAGTATTTGGAGAGTCAATCCTTGTTCGTTCTCAATCTTGATCAGTACCCGTCGTCTGACTTCGGCGTCTTCTGCTGATACTAGACCTTGGGATTGTCTTTGGAGTTCCGACCAACCATAGGGAGATCGAAGGATGATGATGATGATGATGATGATGATGATGATGATGATGATGATGATAGGAGAAGTAAAGCTATGAATTCCAAACCATGGAAAAAGCAACTGCATACTACTACACGATCTTTCCTAATAAGACATGTCAATTCACAGATAAAGGGAAAAGGATATATGTGCAGACAGACATAATCTCCCAGGTCCTGAAAATGTGTTAAATATCAACGCAGACAATACAGCGTTAGTTAGAAGCCCAGTCAAGTAGAAGGCTAAAACTGAATTCAAAACCGTGAAAGCAACCTGAGACTGCTCCACTATCTTTCCTTTTTGTGTCAAACTGCTGATAACATGAGAAAGGAATTTGTGGAGAGTCATGATCGCTTATGTCCTGATGAGACATAGTATTAAACAAAATATTTATGCTTGAAAAATCCTCTACGGGTTTATTTTGTATACGTGCCTATTAACGTAATGAAAACTATATCTATACCTATACTGGCGTTTCATATCTATCTATCTATCTATCTATCTATCTATCTATCTATCTATCTATCTATCTATCTATAAAACCTTTTATCACAGCCTATTCTCTCTATAACACTATTCCTCACGACCTATTTTAGCTATCTATCTATCTATCTATCTATCTATCTATCTATCTATCTATCTATCTATCTATCTATCTATCTATCTATCTCAGTCTGTTCATTATCTATCTATCTATCTATCTATCTATCTATCTATCTATCTATCTATCTATCTATGTCAACCAGTTCATATCTATCTATCTATCTATCTATCTATCTATCTATCTATCTATAAAACCTTTTATCACAGCCTATTCTCTCTATAACACTATTCCTCACGACCTATTTTAGCTATCTATCTATCTATCTATCTATCTATCTATCTATCTATCTATCTATCTATCTATCTATCTCAGTCTGTTCATTATCTATCTATCTATCTATCTATCTATCTATCTATCTATCTATGTCAACCAGTTCATATCTATCTATCTATATATCTATCTATCTATCTATCTATCTATCTATCTATCTATCTATCTATCTATGTCAACCAGTTCATATCTATCTATCTATCTATCTATCTATCTATCTATCTATCTATAAAACCTTTTATCACAGCCTATTCTCTCTATAACACTATTCCTCACGACCTATTTTAGCTATCTATCTATCTATCTATCTATCTATCTATCTATCTCAGTCTGTTCATTATCTATCTATCTATCTATCTATCTATCTATCTATCTATGTCAACCAGTTCATATCTATCTATCTATATATCTATCTATCTATCTATCTATCTATCTATCTATCTATCTATCTATCTATCTATCTATCTATAAAACCTTTTATCACAGCCTATTCTCTCTATAACACTATTCCTCACGACCTATTTTAGCTATCTATCTATCTATCTATCTATCTATCTATCTCAGTCTGTTCATTATCTATCTATCTATCTATCTATCTATCTATCTATCTATCTATGTCAACCAGTTCATATCTATCTATCTATCTATCTATCTATCTATCTATCTATCTATCTATCTATCTATCTATAAAACCTTTTATCACAGCCTATTCTCTCTATAACACTATTCCTCACGACCTATTTTAGCTATCTATCTATCTATCTATCTATCTATCTCAGTCTGTTCATTATCTATCTATCTATCTATCTATCTATCTATCTATCTATCTATCTATCTATCTATGTCAACCAGTTCATATCTATCTATCTATCTATCTATCTATCTATCTATCTATCTATCTATCTATCTATCTATAAAACCTTTTATCACAGCCTATTCTCTCTATAACACTATTCCTCACGACCTATTTTAGCTATCTATCTATCTATCTATCTATCTATCTCAGTCTGTTCATTATCTATCTATCTATCTATCTATCTATCTATCTATCTATCTATCTATCTATGTCAACCTGTTCATATCTATCTCTCTTTCTCTCTCTCTCTCTCTCTCTCTCTATATATATATATATATATATATATATATATACAACCATTCCTCACAGCTATTCTTATCTATCTATCTATCTATCTATGTCAACCTGTTCATACCTATCTATCTATCTATCTATCTATCTATCTATCTATCTATCTATATATATATATATATATATATATATATATATATATATATATATATACAACCATTCCTCACAGCTATTCTTATCTATCTATCTATCTATCTATCTATCTATCTATCTATCTATCTATCTATCTATCTATCTATCTATCTATCTATCTATCTAACCATATTGTGTATCGATAAGTAATTCAGATAACTTAATGTTACATTAGCCTGATCATTATAAAATTTTTATTAACGAAACTAATATGCATTTTCCGAACCAATTTATTTCTTTGTCAATGCACACAATTCAACGATGAATATTAATCATATCCATCGAAATATTATACAGTAAAAATCTCAAAACAAAATTAATCTAATAAATACGTCTCAGGCTACAGATTTATTGATTCACCCACTACAGGTATGTATGCATATATATTTGAAAGAGCATCAACTTATGTTTGTGTGTGTATGTGTGCGTGTGTGGCATTACTATTCTGGTGGTTTCTCTGAGACACTTGAGAGCGATGTACGAGAACCGATTTTCAAATCCTAATCCAATCTTTCGTAATCTTAATCCCTTCTTATAATTAAAAACATACACAGAGACGTACATGCAAACACAATTACTCACATTCAGACATTAATATGTACATACCTTTATATACGTACATACATCCATTCATATTTACATATATGCATATATATTTACATTAATGTGTATGTGTGTGAAATGTATCAGATGTAATCCTATTTAAATTTTAGAAAGATACCCCTAGCACCCGAAATCCGTGCTTGCAAAAAAAAAAAAAAAAAAAAAAATACTACAGTCCTTGCAGAAAATCCGCTTACGCTTCGCATATTTTTAACCCAACTTTATTATAAACAATGGCCAACTACATTTTCCATGTATTTTTAATTGTTTTCATTTTTGTTTAAGTGTTTGTACCAAATGACACGAGCATTCCGCCATTGCTCGGTTATCGCGCGAGACTTTCTCATTGATCTGCACTCAGTCGCTGCCATGTTTTCTGTATAGTCGACATTTCCTAGAGTGTTTAATATTAGAAAGATACGACATTGCAATAATATGAGAAATTCCAAACCAAATCAATTCATCTATAAAAAAAAAAAAAAAGGATTAAGCTTATATACAGAGTGCGATGGATAAACTGTCGTCTAACTGACGAAAAAATGAAAATAACACTGACATCTCATTTTAACAAATATATTTACCAAAATTACTCAAAAATAACTTGAAATACTGAAGAGCAATTTATTCAATAAAATTGTCATTGGCTTCAACCACGTCCTCCAGAGGGTTTCGGAGTCTCTTGCAACTCTTCTGGACGGTCTCCTTGTTTAAGTTGGTGAATGCTGCCATAATCCTTGCTTTCACTTTATCTGTTTCAAGTTCAGGTGTTTCAAGGAGTTTTGTTGGTCTGTTGCTCAGTTGCGAACCACACATAATAATCAAGGTCGTTGCAGTCTGGAGAGTTAGGTGCCCAGATGTAAGGGGTGATGTGGTCTCAGAAATTGTCTCACAGCCATGACTGGGTACTCCTGTTTGTGTAGCATGGTGCAGAGTCCTGTTGCCAGATATAGGATCTTTTATTATGCACCCTCTTGACCCAGGTCATTCACTACCTCATCAAGGCACTTAATGTCGGCCTCTGTGTTGAGACGGAGGCCCTCTGGAGAGATGAATGGGTTTATAACAACCGTCATCACTCGTGATCACTCCAAACAACTTCGTGATAACCATTACATTCATCCAACTCTTTTCGAATTCTTCGTACTGTCCTTAGATTGACATCCAGACAATGTGAACTGTTGCTATTGAATCTTCCGGCGCGAATGCCGAGCAGCACATCATGCGGTCGTCCAAATTTCTGGCGGAGTGTATTGCATCATAGTACACTTTTTCTGACCAATTGACACTACTATAGTGTGATGTCGATTAAATCAAAAACAATTAAAGTGCATGCGGGAAATTAAAAATTTAAAAGGGTGACAATTTACGAATCTCACCCTGTAATTACTAACTTTTAACTAATATTTGTCTTGCTTTCTGGTAGTAATAATGCTTTCTGGTAGTAATAATTGCTTTTAATATTTGTCTTGCTTTCTGGTAGTAATAATCCTAAATTATATGAATTTCTGAAGCATTATCAATTATTATTAATTTTCTACACATATTTATTTAAATATTTTTTTATCTTAATTTTACACATGGTAATAATAGTCATAAATTCTTTGAATTTCTTAGGTGAAGCATTATTAATTATTATTAAATTTCTACAAGTATTTCGTTCATCTCTCCTACAGGAGGTAGCGACGGAGAGTGTGAAGAAGGGACTAAGCATAAACTGAAAGAAAATAGGAAGTATGGTCATCAGTAAAAGGATGAGCCCAAAATGCGATTTGCAGTTCGGGAATACAAAAATCAAGCCGCCTCGCGATTATAAATATCTTGCAACCGTTCTGACACAGGGCGGCAAATGCGACACTGAGATCTGTAAACGTATTGGCATCGCCAAAGACGCATTCCAAAAGCTGGGCAGAGTATTGAGAGACAGGAGGATTTCTTTGGGAACAAAGAAAAGAATTCAGAGCTCTTGCCTGACATTTGTCCTTCTTTATGGCAGCGATTGTTGGAAGATGTCCTCAAAGATGAAGAAGAGACTCGAGCTGACGGAGATGTGGTTCTACAGAAGGATGCTAAGGATATCATGGACCGAATGTGTGACCAACGATCAGGTGTTATAGAGGATGATCAAACAAGGAGAAGGCTTATACTTAACATCAGGAAGAGGCAGTTGAAGTTCCTGGGACACATAATGAGGAAGGAAGGCCTGGAGAATCTGATACGCATGGGAAAACAACGCATGGCATCCCTAGCAAGTGGATGACAGAACATGGTCTGGAGGAGGTAGCAAAGGGAAGGAGGTGGAGAGCCATGATATCCTACGTCCTGAAAGGACACGGCACATAGAAAGAATTGAAGAATGTTGCCTTGCGTTTACACTTGATAATAAAATTGGTAAATTATATGAAGATTTTAAATGAAGAATTATCAGTTATAGTTTTTTGTTTCGTATTTTTTATCATATTTCTTCCACTCTGCAAAAACTTCTTCAGAGAGTAGCGATGGAAAGCGAGAAGAAAGAGATAAACATCAAATGCAAAACGAACAGCCCAACATGCAAATTATAAATTTAGGATAACAAAATCAAATGCGTACAACAATTTAAATATCTGAAAAGTATCGTAACAGAGGACAGAAAGTGCGACACTGAAATCCGAAGCCGCATTGGGATATCGAAAGATGCCTTCCCAAAGGTATGCAGAATATTAAGAAACAGAATTTTTTTGTCAAAAACAAACAAAAAAAGAGTAGTGAACTGTTATGTGATATTATCCTCCTATATGCAAAGGAATGTTCGACAGTCTCCTCACAAATGAAGAATAGATTTGAGGCAACAGAAATTATGGTTCTACAGATAGATACTGAGGATACTATGCGCCGAACATGTGAGCAATGACGAAGTTTTAGAGAAAATGGAAAAATAAAGGAAATTTATGCATAACATCAGGGAGAAACTCTTGAAATTTCTATAGCACATGAGGAAAGAGGGGTTGGAAAATTTGATATTCACAGGGCAGATTGGAGGCAAGATGGACAGAGAAACAACTATAACCTACTTAGTGAGTTTGAGTAAACGTATGGTGGAACAAGTTTCAGGAGAAATAACATAAAGACAAAATGTATTAAGCCCTACGAAGCATAGGAAATTGTGGAGAGCCATGATCGCCTACGTCCCGAGGGGACACGGCAGATAGAACAAAATA
The DNA here is from genome assembly GCA_963932145.1 of Acanthosepion lycidas. Classification (NCBI taxonomy): domain Eukaryota; kingdom Metazoa; phylum Mollusca; class Cephalopoda; order Sepiida; family Sepiidae; genus Acanthosepion; species Acanthosepion lycidas. The sequence goes on along the minus strand of OZ010609.1, from coordinate 47,281,443 downwards.
ATAAAAATGTTGAGTTTTTAGTTTACACAGTCAATTTTCCTATGATTATTACTAGTATTTGTTTCGACTTATTTTTATTGCTTTTAAACTTAGTAAATAAGCTTGAATTATTTGGGACGGACATTACAATTATCCAGAACTTATACTGGGGGAAAACCGCTTGCACAAGAATAGAAAAGTAATTCAGAATATAAAAAAGCTACGTGCTTGATTAATATGTTTGAAAAATTCAGTTGCTTTTCTCTCTTGTATTTAAGTGTTTTTTGAATTGAATTCCATTATATATTATTAAAAACATTGAACTTAAAATATTAGTAAATTTTAAAAATAAGAAACAATTATTTCCAGATATATAATACCTGCAAAACATACATTACAGGCTTTTTTTTCTCGTTTAATAAGGAAAATATCTATAAATCAGAGGAATTTTGACCACCGCTATCATCCAGTGGGCATATGCATACTAATAGTCGTAATAGCATCGTAATAGCTGGTTACTCGTTCCCAATATGCTCGTCTGCTACAGATTCTTCTACGGTCAGATTTATTTTTCTTCAACACCTACAGAACCAAACTATTGTTTTAATGCAACTCTGCTGAAAAGAGGACATAGAAATGTGGACGATAATCACAGATAAATGCAATCCAGAACTAAATCATCATGACCAGTTATATAAAGTCGGGGGCTCGTTTCCAATCATGCACATTAACTATTGCTTAAGTACATTTCTGTTTCTTCAAAAAGCACACACCCAGCCAGTGGTTTATACTGCAATTAGGTTGAAGAGAACATAATTACAGTTTCTGGTACACATTTCATAATAATAAGGTCTGACCAGTACTTGAGTAAAAGCAATCAAACACTCGGTCAGGATGATTTAGCATAACCATCGAACGCTTCTGATCAGTTTATGATGCAGACGGGGGTATTGCTTCAGGCCCTTCCCAACGCTGAGATCTTCGTACCAGATTCGTATTATCAAGATATCTTCTCGTTATTATTGTGAGATTCGAATATGAGTCTTATAGTTGGAACGCTAACATTCTAATTAAGCTTTCGAACAAATGCCTCCATAGTAATATACATTATGCAAAAGCGGTCTAATTATAATTAATTAAATACGAAATCAGTTCAAAGGATTATTTTTTTAAAATTTTATTTATACATGTACTCGAATATAGGGCGGATTTTTATTATAGTTTTTACGTAAATTATAGGAGTTGCACTATCCACATGAAATTCTTTTGAAGAGGTTAAAAATCATGCATTTACGGTTACTAATGCAATATATGCAAGTAAATCTTTTTATAGAGGGGGTAAAATTCCTGACTTTTCGGTGATCATAACCTACCCAGCAGGCTTACATTCTCACGATACATTTGTTTTAACATTAAATGTACAAGTAAACTTCTTTAGCCTGCCTCCTGTAGTCTATTTTTATTTCTGGTTCTACATGAACGACAGTACGCCATTCAGTATCCGTGTCATTTAAAATCTACATATACCTTATATAAGTGGAGTATTAACATACAAGAATATATACGGTTTTTTAAACAAAATATGTTTTCAGTTACCATATGTACATTTATTTAAACAACCATGTTCTTATCTCTGTTAACATCAAATTTAACATCTATTCTTATGCACATCCGTTTATGCAAGTATTTAGACATCGAACTGAGCATAGATTTGGACATCCATATGCATAACCTTCTGGGCATTCATTTGCACATATATTTTTTACGTACATTTGCTTATCCATTTTCACATATATGTCGACATCGATATACACCAAGATTTACCTATTCTGCTAATATGTGAACGGTAGTACGCCATTTAGTACAAGTGTCTGTTAAAATCTACAAATACCTTATATAAATGAAGAATTAAAAATTGTTTCCCTTTCTTTAATATGCGTTCATTTTCGTTCGTACGTGTTTATATCACTGAGGTATTGCTTTTCTAATGGCACCTCGATTGGGTGATACGTGTTTGTACCTTATGTTTTAGTTGGGGAGAGGTCAGTGTTAAAGTAGTTACTTTAATAAGGCATGAAAGAAAATAAAACTACGGAATCTGAATCTTCATTTCAGATATATTATGGTAAGTATTTTTTTCTCACCATTTTGTGGTAGCTATGTAAATAAAAAGAATGAAGCCCATTTATCTACTCTATGTTCAGGATGCTGCCAGTACTGAAATATTTGACTGCAGTAGGCCTATTTGTATTACTCAGAAGCTAGAGTCGGATTGTACCTGAACGATATAAAAAAATCAGTTTATCCACAAAAAAATTCAAGGGTCGCACTGTACACGAAGTAGACTTATACACGATTATATACGGTAAGTTTTTTTGGTTTTTTTTTAGGTTGGTGCAAAAATAATGTCGTTTTCTCACATATGTTACTATGTGAGAAAACGGCATTATTTTTGCACCAACCTAATACATACGTCGTCAATTTCATGTGTATATTTTGGACATACTAACAATATAGAATTTGTTCCCAGGAGATGTCATCATCCACTGTTGATTTTTGCGACGTACCTTCTGCAGATGAAGAGATATTTTGATGGCAATTTTGGACTTTCATGCCTGCGAAAAAAAAAAGGTCTGTCAAAAGGACGGGTTTTGACGCCGTTGTTATTTTAACTGCTATCAATTCTGGGCAATGTTTATTCTTTTAAAAAGAGATTATTAGAAATATAATCACCTTGAAATTTAACCGGAGAAAATGGAATCCGTAAAGTTGGCTCCCGTCATCATCGACCTCTCTTGTATGACTAACTTTGGTTGTAAGGACCTTGTGCACCTGAGCACTTGATCAATTCCATCCACATATCGTGTCTGAAAGCCGAAGTTCTATTCAATTATGCTTGTCTAGGGCAAATAATCCTGACGTAAGCCATCCCTTTCAAGGCCTAAGCACAGCCGATGTCCTGCAACTTGACAGTTTTCCTTGGTCACAAACACTTGGCCGTTGAATCTTTGTCTTCAATCTGCAAAGCGATGCCGTATCATCATCATCATATTGTCTTCATTCATAGCAATAGAAACTAGTACAATGGGGTAAATTAGTTATGAATGCACTGTCGTCTCCTCTACAGTCACTTTCTCACAGACGCGCCGTCGCCTCCCTCTGTCTGTTCTACAAATACTTCCATGGAAATTTCTCCGAGGAGCTGCATTCGCTGGTTCCCAGACGTCATGAGTTCAAGCGCCATACAAGGCTGGCATCCCGCTCTCACTCCTTCACTGTCGAAACTCCTAAATGTAGCCGTCTCTTCTACTCCAATAGCTTCATGTCTCGCATCTCTCGCTTGTGGAACTCCCTTCCATATTCCTGTTTCCCTGTGATCTATAATCTCCAGCTATTCAAGTGTAATGTCAATCGACATCTCCAGTTGCCTTGATCTATCCACTACCCTCATCCTTTCCTCTATCACTCCTATCTGATCTTGCTCTAAATTTTCTGTAACCCCTTGCGTCCTAGTGGCTCCCGAAATGCTTAAAAAAAATTGATATTGTAACTTAGAAAGGGTTATCGAATGAGGAACAGCCAAAACGTAGGTTGGAAATGAAATGGTAATCTTTATGACATCAACGAAATAAAATACTTGCCAGCGGCGTGAAGTAGTACACCACTACTAGTGGTGGACTACTTAGCATATTACCCCCACTTACAAAAGTGTCCAATGTATTTATGAGGATTGGGACATACCCATTAGTGTTCATAGGTACGGAATATAAACTTTGACTAGGCTGATGACCTTATATTAAGGTTTATTCGTCATTTTACAGGTCTTGTTTTTAATCCCGATAGGTGACTAGCCAACATCTTCATCAGAAAAGCATAGTGGTTTAACCGGTTTAGTCCCCGGTAAACCGACAATGTCCTGGTAATAATGGGTGAAACGTTATGATTAGCAGACGACACGTGTGCTAGTCATAAAATGTGCTAGTCATGGATATAAACTCATAAAAAATTCCATTTAAACAAGTAAATAATTTACTTAAAATATTTTATTTTATTTTATTTACAAAAAAGAGACTTTTTCTATATGAGATATATTTTTAATTCTCGAGCTTCCTTTGTTGTGTTATTAGCAGCGATATTATTTTCGAAATAAGCATTTGCACATCCATTTGACATCCATTGGTCATACCATATGCACACCCATTTAGGTAATATTCCATTTGAAGAACCATTTGAGCGTGTATTTGGACCTCATTTGCATATGTATTTGAATATCATTTTGGACGTCTATTTGCACACCAAATTCCGCAAGCACTTGGGTATCAATATACACTTTCATTTGTAGATGCAAATGCACATAGTCATACACAACTATCTGGACAACCATATATCCATTTGCACTTAATTTGCATGCATTAATATGGACATCCAAATGCAATTACATTTAGATATGCATATCTAGATTTGGGATGAAACAGTGCTGCCAAACACACCGAATCCATCAGAAAAATGCAGGATGTGTAATTATTAAACATTAAACACTTCAGATACCTCGGCGGAGTGATGAGATATAACAAATTAAGCATAAGAGAAAAATAAATTAAACATTGAATAGGTTGGGAGAGAGATTGTTTCTCCCAATTCCGCAAATTGCTAAAAAAAAACAAAAAAAAACATTAATCTGAAAACTTGAGTCATGTTCTTAAAATGTTTCGTCAGATGGAAACTTTCATATGAATTCCATGGATGGCGTCAAAGCCGATCAGGAAAATATAATCTGCCAGTTTTTACAACAGCTTCCTAAAATCGATGTTGACAAAAGGCTTTGAGCGAAAGAAGATTGACTACGTCTTAGCAAAGATCATTTCACTTTTTGAACACTTTGGACTGGCGATACAGATTCACAAACAATACAAACAATAACTGTACCAAATAACATAAAATCCCATCACTTGATGACTAACAACAGAGGCAACTACAATGAATAGCACAATAACTTGAAAAGAAAACAATGACATAATAAAGATGATAACATTATCCTTCACTTCAAATAGAAGGTTCGGAAGGAAACCCAAATCATTACTGCAATATATCAACTTGAGAAACCTATTTACATGAGAAAGTGTTTTAAGAGAAATATTTTATGTTACAAAGGAAAACAGTAGTGGTTGCTCGGTCAATGAATTACAAATATTTCCTTGTGGAAAAATGGCTAATATTATCATTACCATTAAAATGTGTACATTTATTTGAACATCTATGTACTCATCCATTTGAATATCGAATTTGATATCCATGTAGACATTAACTGAACGTCATCTCATATCTATTTGTATAATTAAATGAGGGATTCATTTAGGAAACTAATTACACCATTGTGCAAATTAATTGAAGAAAAACCAACAATTCGTTATTATTTACTTTTTTTTGCATTTTCCAATGAAACATGACCCAGTGTACATGTTAGAACTTCGTATGTCCATTCCACGAAGTCGTTCTTTGCAGATAGACCACAGATTCTCGACTGCAATTAAACCAGGGGAGTTTCCCGGCCAGTCTATAATACTTTGATTTGCTCACAGGCAAAAGTTGCCAGTGCGTTTGTCCAGCGTTACAATTTTCGTATGCTTCCGTGGAGTAACGTTCATCGCAGACAATGGACGTAGGACAAGTAATCGACAGTCGAGTCAACAGTGTCTGGGCGTGATGAAGATCTGATGCAATCACGGTTGATGCAGTATTTTTCAAGGCCAAACAAATTTCAATATACCACACGAAAATAAACTCATATCACTGCACATCACTGCAAATGTGCTAATCTGAGGAAAAATAGAAATGGATTACACCCTGTCACACCTGACTGTATTTTGAAAGAAAGGTAACTAAAGAGGTGGTTTCAATTAATTTGCACAAGCGTGTAGACATCAATTTGAACATCCATATGCATAACCGTTTGGAAATTCATTTAAACATCCATGTGTGTATCTATATGCGTCACCATGTTCACATACATTTGGACATCCATATAGACCAAGATTTACCTGCTGTAGGCGAAAGCCTATGCGGAGAAGTTTCAACAAATATTAAGCCCAAACCCAAGGAAGCCATACCCAACTCACAAGCGGTAACTCTCCTTCGGGTGAGGGCTGGATTCATTGTCTGGCGCCTGAGTTGACGCCAAAAGAGACAATTTTTCCATAGAATTGCTGTCAAACCCACTTTCAACTGCACTATATCGTATTCGGTAACGTGGATGCACTGAAAGACGCCAAGAACATTTCTCTCTTCTTTGATTCACATCGTCTTCATATTCTGTAGTTGGTAAATTCTCTAAGGCAGTGGTACTCAACACCTTTTACTCAATGCCTACCATTATTATTTGTATATTTACTATATATCTGAATATCATTCTCCACTTTCCAAGATTTTCAGACTCAAAATGTGCATTCTAAACAAGATCCATTATAGAAAATTTTCGTTCTTTTCTATATTAGTACTTATGCATTTGCATGGATTATTTCTATAAAGCAATTTATAATTTAATAGAAATAGAAAATGTTAACGAATTTTTTTAACTTGAATACATGTAGAGTAATTTGTTATAATTCGTAAATAATTATTAAATAAATTTTAAAGCATATTTCAATAAACAAAAAGTTCAATGAATTGTCAGGTTATTTAAATCGATTTTATTCTGATGAAGATTATAGTCAATGATAAACTATTTTGCCCCCGTCTCTTGAAACCCTTAAATCCCCACCACCTCAGAAGTGTAACTCCCTCCTAGTTCAGAACCTCTGCTCTAAGCATTGTTTCATCAATAATTTTCACTAGAATTCCAACTCTCTCCTCCTAATTGGCACCATGAATTTCTTTATTGCTTCCTATTCTTTTTAAAACTTTTTTTAAAGATTTCTTAAAAACCTGTTCATCGTGTTCTCAACGTAAATAATCGAAATGTTTAGAATCGATATTATCATATCTTGACACTGACCCACTTTATTACCTGTGAATTACCATGGATTCTTGGAAAAGACATTGTTGTGATTCCATATTGCCATCTCCACGATTTCAATGATGTTTTATCTTCTAGACTTTGTCCCAAGCAAGGCTAGAGAACACAATCTACACTGCGTTTTTACTTTTATCGAACGCTATGTTCATTCGGGACAATAAAGAAATTGATTGAACATTTTTTATTTATTTAAGTATACTTTAAAATTTATTTAATAATTAGTTACGAATTAAAACAAATTACTGGACATTACGTAGGCTGTCATGACTCTCGGCAAATTACTTTTCTTTACTGTTTGGGAATTGCCATTAATTCTATGGAAAGATGGCAGAGATTGTTTTGAATTACACGCCGTGGTTTGGAATTCATTGTTCCATATTGGCTGTCAACCAAAACTTGAGAAATTAGTCTATTCTGCGAATGACTGAAAGTAGAAGCGATGGTCACATGCCTTTTGCAAGGGCATCTATAAAAAATGAATGCTGCAGACTTTGGTGTCATTTGAACCCATTTCTCTGGATTCCATTTACCGCCAAATAAATAAATTGATTAATTCTCTTTTAAGACCTGCAGTAGGCTTAACACCATTTTTCTGAAGATACATTTGAAAGCAACAAACCAACCGAACGAACTGACCGGAAAATCGCAATGGACTAACAATGAAGTCTTTATAAAAATCTAAGTCTTACTTAAGAATATATCTTTGTTTTTTGTTAGGTTTTAGTTGGTATTGGTTTGTTTTTTGTTTTTCTTTGTTTTTTGTTTTTTTTTTTTGCCTTGTTACGCTAAAGTTTTTTGAGATACCCAAAACATAACCTCAAAATCTACAAAATCATCTCACAAAAGCTTACGGCATTTTTACAATAAACTGTTTCTTCTACTGGGCGTAATCCTCTTAAAATAAAATGTGTTGTCTGTAAAGTGAGTGCACCTTGTACGTTATGGATATATATATATATATATATATATATATATATATATATATATATATATATATAATTATTTATTTAAAAATATGATTCCAACGTATATAAGAGTTCTCATGTTTCAAAACAAGAGCGGAAAAAAACTTCAATATAATTATTTGAATTAAATTGAATTAAAGTACTAAGCTCAAGGGAAATTTTTACTGGAATAACTTATTCCTGAAATTTACGCGTTTTATAAGCATATTCATTATTGAAATTAAGATTACTATGGTAATGGCTAGAGTAATTGTTTAAAGAAAAGGGGCGTTAGGGTTAATAATAAATAATATTAAGAAAAATACTAAAGAACTCTGGATTATTTACCTGGCGAGTTCTTTCCTATTTTCTATATATTTTTACACACACACACACACACACACAGGTATATATATATATATATATATATATATATATATATATATATATATATATATATATATATATATATATATATATATATATATATATATATATATATGTTATATGTGTGTGTGTTTGTGAGTGCATGGGTGTGAGTTCGTGTGCCTGTGTAGGCGTGAACTTAAATGTTCTTTTAAAAATTCTGATATTTGTTCACATTATTAACTATTTGCATATGGTTTGATGTGAGAAAAGCTGAGACCCATCTCCTCAACTTAGAAACGGTTTAAGTTTTAAGTAGTTCATCGTAAGACACAACAGGACCATTTTTTAAGTTGTACTTGGCAATCAACACTTGTATGAAACTCAGAGTTATACCAAATGGTGAGGAACAAATGTTTATTTATTAGTATAAATTTTAGCTCTGTTATTTAACAACGAGCACTCTTTTATTACCTTTAGCACTCACCTTTGTTATATTTGTATCGATAAAGTCTGCCAAGTATAAAATATTGCAGAGTGAACGCTGGTAGTAATAAATATGCTTGATGTAAAATGGCAAAGGAAAAAAATAATAAATATAAGTTTTTTCCTCGCCGTCTGGTAGAACTCTCGCTTTCATGGACGCAGCAATTTTCACGTGAAGTTTAAAAAGTGATCGTCGTAAATTTTAAAAATTAATATTAATAACCTCTTTTAAGATAGTAGAGTACTCAATTTAAAGTATATCTCTAACTGTCCTCTCTAACTATTAATTTTACAAGGCGGAAGATTCCATCATCCATAAAATATGCATTTACTCACTATCTATCTCTCTCTCTCTCTCTCTCTCTCTCTCTCTCTATATATATATATATATATATATATATATATATATATATATATATATATATATATATATATATATAGTTTATGCAACAATAGATAATCCGCA
>OZ010609.1:47234690-47269690 GCA_963932145.1 Acanthosepion lycidas | reverse complement strand
TTAATGTCTCTCCATAACTTCCTATCCGCTGTATTCGTAGATGCGCTTTTGATTTCGTCTTTTTTTTTTTTTTTTTTTTGCTTTTAACGTAAGTTTTGGAAGGCATTTTTCACTATTCAAATACGCTTTAGGCTTTCTGTGCCACATTCTGCCGCTTCCGGTCCATTTAGCATACACATATCCTTATCAGGTAGGTACCCCGTCTCTCTCTCTCTCTCTCTCTCTCTCTCTCTCTCTCTCTCACACACACACACACACACACACACACTTGCTATGCCCTGTAAGTGTAAATATACGATTGTAATATCAGGTTGTGCTAGACTGAAATTCCGATAGGAGAATTTTAGCTTATTTTCACTGACTGAAATCATACTATTCTTCAGTTGCTCATCTAAATGTGTAAATTTTAGGGCATACCAAGGAATTTATCCGGCCTTGCAAAACAGTCATCCCCTCTAATCATGCAGGACACACACCTTTATAAATCCCTAGAATACGTATTGGGCTAGTTCATTTCGCGCCAAGCATACATGAAAAGTAATTTCGTTTCCACAAATTTCCTAGGAGCAAACGACTGAATTGAAGAAAGACAAGTGTCCTTTTCCTTTATCTTCTAATAACTACCGCTCAGTTAGAAACAATTTTGTTGCACCGGAAAATTTTCATTTCTTGTTTTTAACAAATCTTTTGTTATTGAAGATAATTTCGCTCGTCGAATCGTCTGTTCCTATAAAGACATGATTCACCCACTATTCGAACGAAAAGAACTCCACGGTTCCGCAAGAACGGAAAAAAATAAATTTTATTACTTTCTTTGGACAAATCCAGCAAAGTTATCACTCCCCTCGGGTGTATGTTTATATATGGGGCTGTGATGACTAGGATAAGATCCCCGGTACATGTTCATATTCTGTTGGTTTGTCACTTTGTTTGTTTTTTTGTTTTTTTTGTTTGTTTTTTTTTTATCTTGTCTCGTAATTCTTATAGCTTTCTTTAACTTCCTGTCACCATATTTTTTATTTTATATTAAGTTTGTTCCCACCAAAAATAAACCCCTACAGAGTTTCTAGTTCTTTTAGTATCGCTTCTCTATAACGGCTAAATAAATCTGGTGAGCAATATCTTTGTCTTACGCCCATTTCTGTTTTGTTTTGTTTTATTTATTTATTTATTTATTTATTTTTGTACTCGTTCAATTCATTTTCTATCCGTTTGCTCTCAGTAAGCTACTTAGTGTTGAAGGCGAGGTGTGCAACACCCACTTCTCGCCTAACCTTGCTTAAATCTCACTGCAGGCTATCGAAAATACTGTTTGTAATCATCGTTCTTTTGTACGAAGCAATTAAATTTAATCTTTAATTTCTGTCTGCATTGCAGAATAACAAGCTGTAAATATGTGCATTCTCCTCGGATTTCAAGAATTAAAATTCGATCCGTATCATTTTGCTAAACGCTTTGATCGGTTGTAAATCTGAGCTATTGTTAATTTTTCTTGGTGCATTTCTTTTTTTTTATTCTTTTTGATGTCATCGAAGACAAACGCAATAAATTTACTTAATTTATTATATTAGACTAATTGAAATTCCTCTCTCATTCTCTATAAGAAAATCGATGAAACTCTTTGCTAATTTATAAGACGATACGAGCATTTATAGATGATAATGATTTTATTTCTTTCCATCGCTATATGTGTGTATGCCTGAAACTTAATAAATAATGAGAGAACAAATTACGGATACAATGTAACTACGAGGTTGCGGTTCCATTCACCACGGAGAGGGGGCCGGATTTGTGTAGGCTTGTAAACATATATATATATATATATATATATATATATATATATATTAGGTTGGTGTAAAAATAATGACGTAATAATGTCGTTTTTTGACGTTAAAAATACTTCAAAAAACGACATTGTTACGTCATTGTTTTTGCACCAAACTAATAAGGTTGGTGCAAAAATAATGCCTTTTTTTGACGTAATATTTAACGTCAAAAACCGACATTATTTTTGCACCAACCTAATATATATATAATAGTTTTATTTAATTGTTATTCATTGGCTGAGCCAATTAATATCCGCCCATGTTTCCACTGAGTTTAAACTTATATTACTCTTGAGTTAGGTTATTTTAATGTTACTCTTTGTCCTTCTGAGCTTCGTTAAGTATTGTGGGTTTTAAATTTTCCAAACATCCTTACCTTGATCTGTATCCAAGACATTTCAAGCCTTTAATTAAGAATTCGTCTTTAAGTTCTCATATTCTTTAAATCTTCCTCGTTGCACACATGTTCTATCAAAGCTATTCTCAGCATCCTTCTGTAGAACAAAATTACTGTTGGTTCAATTTTCTTCTTCATCCGGAAGAAAGTTTCCATAAAGGATGTTTCAGATTTCAGTCTTTTGATATCCATTCTTAGATTTTAGAAGTTATTTTCGCTATTGCAATACAAATTAGGGATTTTTGTCGCATATTTCTTTCGCCTGTTCCTTCAATCACTCAAAAAAGTTACATAACTGTACCTACTTGATTTTAATATCACTAGTTCGAAGTTCATTTCACCCCGAGCAAGACAAGACGCAAGAGGTGGGGTGTGAGGAAACATGAGAAAAACATTATTAGGAGAGAACAATGCAATAAGAGGAGTTAAGACATTAAAAGATAACGATAGATATTGCATAAAAATGTTTGAAGCACAAAATTGACTTGGAAACAAGAAGGTGGAAGAGAGTTCCTCAAGACAGAAGTGCGTAAAAAGAAACCGTTAGTACAGAACATAGAACTAATGATAACTTACCACGAAAGTATTTATAGAAAATGAATATTAATACCTTACGCCGGTGATTGTTTGGTTTGGTTTGTTTTATGGCATATTACCATCAATGGGTTATTTAATGCCGACAGTTTTTAATGCTGGTGATATTTTTTTTTTTCAAAAATGTATTGCTGGTAATATTTTCTTTCTTCAAAAATAAATTCCTGGTATTAAAACATATTTTCATTTTCATAGTGTTTTTAGTTCAATTTGGGGTTTAACTATTTTCTCATAGCTGAGATGCTAACAGGTACCCTGGTCAGGGTGAACCTTGGAACAACAGCAATTAAGAGGTGGTTCCACGCTCCACAAAACCCCCTGATCAGAGACCATGCTGTTGGACGTAGTTTACTGTCTTACTCAGGACGTGGATGTAGTTTATCGTCATACCCAGGACGGCTTACGCCAGTGAGAAAGTGACTAAAACCGAGATGCCAGGTTATGAACAATAACGTTGCGGATTCTTCTTTGGATTGAATCAAAAATTTCAAAAATATATAGCAGAGGGTTCAGACCATATGTATCTGGAATATTCTAAGAATGGAAGAATTGTAAACTTATAAATGTGTAAGATAAATTCTAACGAGAAAAATTGTCTCGACCAACACAGTGAACCAATCTTCCTAGCAGTAGATATAGCAATTGATACAATATAATCTTACCACTTCATGGCAGCGGAAAAAATGTATTCTTCCTCTTTCATACTTTCTGTCTTCTTACAGTTAATAAATAAATAACATTTTTTTTGAGGAAATCTCATTTACATTCTCTTTTCCTCCTTTTTTATTACATCTTTTTAGCTTTCTTGCCCACCAACGTTTTACATTCTTACCTTTTATTCTCCTTCTGATTATCATTTGCGTTTCCTAGTTCTGTAGAAATTAACAGTTATAGTCATGCCGGGGTCTGCTAGTCCCGATCACCTGACAAAAGAAGAGGCTGATTGGGAACACCTGGAAGTGCTTTGTGGCCATCTCTATCTTATCAGCATTCGATTTTATCTACCTATATTTATATACATTACAAATTAAATGTTCACGGATGCTGGGGTCTTTATTTTCCGTCCAAATTCTTGAATTTGTTTTGCTCATGCTAACTCTTGAAATGATACTATATAAAATAAACTATTATTGTCCATAATGTTGAATGTTTTAAATTATTTAACCTTTTAACAGTAACGATCTTAAGTCGATGCGAAAATTTGCCGTAAAACGCTGTTAATATATTTAAGATGTAATGATCTATTATTGAAGTCAGTAATTTGTCTTAATTTTAAATTTTTGAAGTTGAATTGCTCACATATATTGCATGTGATACATTATTGTACATAATTAGGTTACAATTTTATATGAATACTACATTATGAAAATTGAGATGTACCAGACTGGAGGCAGGCCCGGGACCCTTGAAACGGCCCTGGCTATAAGCATTTAATGTGCATATGTTATGTGTCCGAATACGAGTTTGAGTGATATAAAGTATGGGCCAAAATTAGGTTTAAACTTAGTAGGTATGTACTTTACATTTCTAAAAACATTTTATTACATTTGTTTCTTGGTTACAATCATATTTGTTCAAAACTCTTTATGTAGATTTGTTAAACAAATTACTTACATTTTTAAGACGGTTTAACCTCTTAAGGGGTCTAATGTCCTCCTTCAACATTGCAAAACTGCTTGAACCTCTCCAGAAAACTATGACGCACAGCACGAGACAAATTCCGATTCGAATCAATTTCAGTAAAAACTTCCTTGATGTATTCTTTTAATTCTCTCATTAACCTTGCTCTTTATTACACCCTAAAAAAGAAATCAGGATCAGGTGAACGTAGGGGCCATTCTATGTTGCCCATTCTTGTGAAACAACGTTTTAAAAAGGTTTGGTTACTGCCAAAACATGATTGGGAGTTGTGAGCGGCGATCTAGAACATAAAACAAGTAGTAAAACAAATATAAGACAACTTTATGTACTGGTTGTAACAGCAAAGTCGTCCAGATCATGATTCAACATAATTGTCTATCCGACAAAATCTTTAATATATAAAAACCGCGCAACTATTTGAGTTTCTTTTTCCCAGGGTTTCAGATCAGCCATCTTGACATCATTTAACGTAAGAATCACTGAAAATCCCTTTGAGTTATTCAGCTAGAAAGAGAATAGGTTAAAATCGTTTTGTGTCAGCCCTACTATGTGTTCCCAACTGAGAAATGGTGAGACGAAAAAGATCATTCAGGCCTTCAGTAATGGTACTCTGGCTTTCACGTTCCATTCTTTTAACTCAATTCAAGAACCATCCAGAGAACGGTGAATAAGTTGTAAAAAGAGGGAACAGTTGAGCGGAAAAAAGGATCAGGATGTCACAACAGGAAGAGAGAGCATCATTTCAATTTAGAGGTAAAGAGATCAAATAGAAGATATCTAACTCAATCCATAATACGTCCGGTATGGGAGAGAAGAGTTTCAGCTATAACTGTCCAAAGAGCAATGAAAAAAAAACAAACTTGAAAATGAAATTGTACGGGAAAAGTGTGAGGCAACTTGTTACTTCAGGACAGAAAGTTGGAAGGTTAGAGAAGGCGAAGATCATCTTAAAGAAGTTGAAAAGTGATTAGGGAATAATTATACATTCTTATTGTTCAACGTAGAGTCCAATATTGTCATAAAATGTCGGAGAATTCCAGTAAGATATCTTTAATGATTTCTAAGATACAACGGTCACATTGCTTAATCTAACACTTGGACAATTTTGCTCCTAGACGATTTGTACCACTTTGCTGTTACACTCGGTATACACACGCAAGCACGCGTGGGCTCGCACACACACACACACACACACACACACACATACATATATATATATATATATATATATATATATATATATATATATATATATATTACAAGTAATCGATCTGTTGGTATATAATGGTGGACCCTATTAATATTAATTATAAATACTGATCCCAATGTTTTTATTTTAACAGAGCGTATGTATTTTTACAGTAAAAAAAAACAAAAATTACCTCAACATAGATATAGTCTATTTCAAGCCATTCTGTGCGCGACTATCCTCTGCCCCCACATGTGTATGTATGTATATATATATATATATATATATATATATATATATATATATATGTGTGTGTGTGTGTGTATATATAAAGATAGATTGAGGAAAGATCAATATTGATCTTTCTCTTCTCAATCTATCTTTATATATATACATATACATATATATATATATATATATATATATATATATATATATATATATATATATTATACACACACATAAAGATAGATAGATACAGAAGAGAGAGAGATCGAAATATATATAAAAAATATATATATACACACACACACACACCACACACGAATAGAGACTAAAAGAAAAATATATCTCCTTTTCACATAGCGCACTGGTCCGAATCTCGAGTGTATTGATTCTATGTGTAATTGCAGATTCATACATGACTTACTTGACATTTTTATGAGTTACTATTAAAACAAGTATTAAATCGTAAAATTTACCAGAAATGTTTTTTTTCCATATCAACGCAATAATATGCAATGGGAATTATACACACACCGTGTCTTTCCGCATTCTTTTTTACTTTCTATCGATAATGTCAGATCATTAATTCATTAGCTTGACAAGCATTTTTATCTGAACATTGAACTGAACATTTCTCTTTGTTATATTTTATGTCGGTTATTAATATGCAAAACAGAATTAAGTGCATTACCAAGGAATGAGATTATTTTGAAAAAAAAAAAAATTGCATCAGACAAATATCTTTTTTTTACAATGAGGCTAAAAACTTATTGATGTATCTGCTTATTTATATAACTTTTTGTGTGATCTTACCTATTTGAATTCGTTTTTATCTAGCCTTACTTATCGCGTGATTTCTCCGGTTGAAAAGAATTCCTGAGAATAAAATAGTTAAACCACACCTAATGTGCTTTCCAGATTTGAACAACCGTCGTGGAAATTAGTTTTTAGTGTTCATTGTCCACACCTATCATGATCAAAAAGAAAGGTTATTTTGTTTACGTGAGAAAATCTTTCGTATCATAAGAAAAACATTGTTGTATGAGACGAAAAAAAAATTATCTGGTAGCCTGTAGAAAACGTACAATAAGATATTGTATCCAGATTCCGTATTTGGCTCATATATATATATATATATATATATATATATATATATATATATATATATATATATATATATAAATTTAGTTTTATGGCATGTTATACGTTTACGTGCTAAATATCAGTGATAGAGAGCATGTAATAATAATTTGAAACATAACCGTTACAGCCCTTCTAATGTTAGATTAATAGATATACCCAGAATGCACCATTGACCAGAATATATAGCCGACCAAAAACACATGATCTGTAGATTGCGTTTACGCATGAAACAGACTATCGCCGCTTGGTACTGATTTCAATGTCCGCAATACATAGAAACATACACACAACTCATGTATCCAGATAAAACGTAAAAATAAAACCATCGATAATAATGGCAAAAAGAATCCGTACTAAACTGAGCCTACATTTAGAAAATGTATCCGTAATCTGTAGGCTCCTAAATTTTTTTTTTTTTATCGTGCCTTTATTTATCTCCTCTCAATAGTTGAGTGTATGTCGTATTTATTTTATTCTGTGAGTTTTTTTATGCTCGACTGCTATTTTCTTGTTTCTAATGCTATACCTTTTGGGATACAAGTTACTATCCCGAAACTGAGATAATCTGGATTACAAAGTCATTACGAACTTTGGCAGAAAACCTGCTGGGAATGCACGGTAACGGTAGAAACTCTGAGAACAAATCTCACTTTCATGCTCATATTCTTAGAACTAGTCACTACGTAAATGAGTGACTGCTTGGAAATATCAGGTGCTGTAAGCTTAGAGTGCAGGTTGTGTAATGGTTAATAATTCTGATTTGTTAATCGGAGAGCCGAGTTCCAATTCCAACCGTGTTCGTTATATCTGCTAACGCGTAAATAACCTTAAGAAATATAGGAATTCACCTCTTAATTTGTAGGAAATTTATCAGTAAGTTATGCTTAGCTCACAACAAATTCTTATAACCCCAAATATTTTATGGCCTCAAGTAACCTGCAAGAGTTGATAAACCGTAAGACATCAAATAACACAATCACAGAAATTTTCATATTAATACTTATAATCTTTATTTTTTTTCTTTGGAATCATATCTATTGTTTTTTTCACAAGGGGACTTCGACCTTCTTTTATTGTCTTTTGTCTACTGGAATTCTCTACAATCTTATGCGTGTACATCCCTTTTATACATGACATGGCCTATTTTTGCATATCTGCTACTTGAGTACAGACGAGTGAAATCTCAGGAAGAGACAACATGACCAAGATCTTCGTGTACAACGTCCCTTGAAATTGCAGCAATGTGTACAGGGATGGGATCAGTTGTTCCTTAAAATGAGGATTCTAGGAACATCCAATAATTGTAAGCCGGGAAACAATTATATGTCGTATCTAATCCCTTACATGTCAATGAATGCTCGATAATTTTTCACCGTTTCTTTTTGGACTTTATTTAGACTATGCACAGAGATAATCCAAGACGGCCTGCTGAGATTTATTTTTGGTAAAGTTAAATTTTAAAGCATAAGGATGCGGTTAAAACTGATGTCAGACACACAAAGGAAACTGAACGAACTCTTAGCTCGATGTTAGCCAAGGAAGACAAAACGTGTGCTTTCCAACCACGAGATCCCGGTTCGAATCACACTGTGGTCGATTTGTCAGGAAGGTAACGTTTTTATGCTATCTGTCTGCACCTTGAAAAGCATAGCAGGGGTTGATCCAAGTCTTCTAAGCGAAATTGGGTAGACAGATGGCGTGATGGTTGTCGAAGTCGCAAGTCATCGGGACCATTAGTTTGAGTGTGTTGAACTTGTAAAGACTATTGAGAAATCCAGATAATGCAGTCTCTCCCAAAAACTGTAACTAGGGTCCGTTCAGCATAGCTGCAGTATAAACCACAGGTAGGCTCTGTGGATGTTGAACAAGAAAAATGTGCCTGAGAATGCTCCTGCAATATGGATTGACTAACCGCCCTAGCAAACTGACATACAAGCGGCAAACCATTACTACCAACATGGACAAAATATCTGAGTAACGAGGAAGTCATAAGATGAAAAGAAAAAAAGGTTTATACTTACAATCACAAAAAAACTTGTCATTTGAATCCAGAATATTCTTTCTTTTATACTGGTCCTTATAAAAGGCTAGAAATCACAATCTACCCAGTTACTTATCATAGAACTGGCAGTTCAATAAATTAAAAAAAGAAATCGAAAGAGATTCATAATCACTCTGTTTTGAAGTTACATCCCATTGAACATATCTGTCTGTCTACCTATCTGTCTATCTATGTATCTATCTTCATGAATTTGCTGAAAAGTTCAAACTCAGATACTCTATTGAAATCTGATCAAATGAGGTCTATTTTTCAGCATGCTCCCCTTTGCTGTCTACAAATATCTTCCATATGGATCGAATTGATGAAGCAGGTTTAATTCTATTAGTCAAAACCGTCATCAAACACAGATATGACGTCATTAGCACTGCGATAATGGTTCCCAGGAAATTTTTTTCATGTTGGGGAACAGATGATAGTCAGATGGGACTAAATCAGGAGAATAGTGAGTATCAACTAGTTCAAAGCCACAGTCGCGCACAACAGCCATTGAAATCAAGGAATTATGTACTGGAAATTTTCTCTGATAAAAGAAGACACCTTTCCTCACTTTTTTTATGTTTTGGGTCGTGATAGCCTTTCGTATCTGCCTAAGCAAGGTGACATAGTAGCCTCCATTTGAAGATAGTCAATAGACACAATGCCATTTGTATCTGAAATCACCTTCCCTGTAGATGAAACAGCCTTAGCCTTCTTTGAAACTGGTGAAGAGAAGGGTTTCCATCGCATGGAGTGTCTTTTTGTTTCTGGCTCAATGGGATGAACGTAACACTCTATCCTGGGTTAAGAAACATTCACGGAAACCAGCCTCAAACAATTTCATATTTTCCCGTGTTATGATCAATCTGGTGCACGTTTGATCAGGGGTCAAAAGATGTGGTACTCACCGTGCAGAAACCTTCGTCATGCTGAGTTCATTGTGCAGAATAATAGGCTGATAGCATTGTCTATTTGATTTATAGTTCATCGACTGTTATCTCCTATCTTGTAGTGTACACGATACATGTTTTTTCTCGCTGGTGTCAATTGCAGAACGTTCAGACCTAGGGTCTTCTACAAAACTCTCCCTAAACCTCTTAAATTCAGCTGCCCACTTTCGCACGGTTCTTAAAGCTGAAGCGTCATCCCATAATGTAGCATCCATGTTCTTTGGCGCTAAACAATTTTTCTGCAAGTACTTGATGCCAAATGTTTGTTTTCAAGAATAGTTGCCGCTAGCTTCTATTGAAATACTTGAACAGTAAGATGTCTGTTGACACTGGAAGAAATAATGCAGTTATTAATAAGAATGTTTGTCATTTATGCATGTAAGATTTCACAGGTCTAGCATAACTCCTTCAAAGTCAGCCTATAAACTTTTCAGCCGACCCTCGTATCTAACTATTCCAGATTGTAAATAGCAATTATAGATTATATGATAAAAACGTTATAAGATTACGAATTACAAAGATATTATTGAAAACAATTTGAAAGAAATGGCTAGAATTAGGGAGACAAAGATAAAAGAAAGATCAGAATTTAACATTGGCAGACAAAAGTAACAAACGAAATGATCGAATAACTTATGGGAGGAACAATAAGTGTAATAATGTGTTATAAATGAGTAAGTGCTGCTGATAGCAACAAAATAGAGTAAGCGGTGTAGTCTCATGTCTATTGACGTCTTGACCTTACTTAAAGAAAGATGGAATATGTTGAAGTTGGATCACGGTCAAAAAGAGGGTGTAGTTAAAAGAATTAAAAAAAAAGCTGGACGTATTTTTAAATTTAAAAACGTTTCCTGGGATGAAATAAAACATTTTTTTCTGTTTAGACTGAAAAAATGTAACAGTAAGCAGATGGTAATTGGTTAAGTGCGTTAGAAAGCGCAGTGTCGCCATTTGCATCTATATATTCAGTGCTGAACCTTCAAAGATTTCATAAACGTACTATGGTGTCTCGTTGTACTTTATCTGATAAAAAAATGGACAACGCCAAAAGCTAAATCTGATTTATGCAGTCAACAAAATTTCCCTGGAGGATGTTTTCTTGGACTCATTATTGCCAGCTTATAAATCAGTGCCAACCTGATTGGTGCTAAAAGAAACGAAACTAAAAGGTTAAAATTGTCTACTTCTCAG
Organism: Acanthosepion lycidas; assembly: GCA_963932145.1. Classification (NCBI taxonomy): domain Eukaryota; kingdom Metazoa; phylum Mollusca; class Cephalopoda; order Sepiida; family Sepiidae; genus Acanthosepion; species Acanthosepion lycidas. The sequence continues at coordinate 47,258,496 of OZ010609.1, read as the reverse complement.
CAGGTGGCAAAGTGATAAAAGAAGTTTGGAACCTCATTAATTCTAATTAGAGAGAATGTCAAATATATGTACAAACACACTCACATATCTATCTATCTGTTTATCTAACTGTATATCCGTCTGAATCGTTTGTTATAATGTTTGTTCTTCTCTCTCTCTCTCTCTCTCCCTCTCTCTATCTCTCTCTTTGTTCACATACCTCTCTCTTTCATTTTCTCTCTCTGCCTGTTTTTATTTCTACAGACATATATATATATATATATATATATATATATATATATATATATATATATATATATATATATATATATATATATATATATGATAATATAGCCTTAAAGTGTAATATATTTATGGGTAAAAATGTCCAATGTCTGTTATATAGTGTGGGTTAATATAATAGTGTACATTAAAGTCAAAATAGAGTGATAACAGTCTGTTTCATGCTAAAGATAATTTTTATGCTCTCTTTTAGACATGAAAATATATGATCTTTACATTTTCAAGCATGAAAAAGACTTTCGCTGCACAGCCTTATCTATCTATCAATCAAAATCTCTCTCTCTCTCTCTCTCTCTCTCTCTATATATATATATATATATATATATATATATATATGTGTGTGTGTGTGTGTGTGTGTGTGTGTGTGCGTCTGTCTATATTTCTCAGATGAGGTATTATATACATTATTTACATTATTAGGACTATTGTCCTCATCACCTGAGGCGACCAACCATAGAAATAAATACAATATGGGAACCACTAATAAGGAGTGTCAGAGAAAAGCAATGATAACAACCAAGATGCAATATGAGCTTTGGTCAAATTTAAAAACATGCAATGATAACAGCAAAAATTGCAATATGAGTACTGGTAAAAATGGTTGCTGAAGACATTAGGTTTATAATACCCAGAAATTCATACCCACAGGCACAGTGGATAAAGGCGTTGGTTAGATCTAGTGACAGGAACCTCACAGTATTGTGTTCAATACCCTGTCAAGGCAGTGGAGAACTTTCAGAGGGAAATTAACAGGTAATAACTGATAACTGACATCCATGAGACATGGCACGAGGAACTAGAACAGTCTACCCCAGTGAGCGAAATAAAGGGTTCAGTTCAACATTCCAACCACCTGAAGAAGCTCCGAGCGTATAAACGTTGTAATAATTATGGCGACAAAGTAATGTAAATAATGTATGTATATATATATATATATATATATATATATATATATATATATATATATATATATATGTGTGTGTGTGTTTATTCTAAAATAAAATAATAATACTATTCAGTAGTTACGACTGTCAACACAGTGTTACATAATATTTGAAGCACTCACCAAGACCTTAGACTTGGTTGGCAGAGGTTGTGTAAAATTTGTTATTCGTTGACGTATATAATTTGCTAGTATCAGATGCTAGTATTTTTATTTAATTTTAGCACCCACACACATAGATAGATAGATAGATAGATAGATAGATAGATTTGCTAGGAACTGTAGGATTAACCCTAATATTCATCCAGTGAATCTGTAGGCCTTGAGAATGCGGAGAAGGCCATTATGCTAAATACTGTTGAAGGTCTTCGTGATATCTAGATCCACATCCCGGGTTTCGCTGTTCTTATCTAAAGCTTGATAAACAAATTCAGTGATAGCCGTTCTCACATTGGCGGTAGACCTGAAGAAACGGAAGCCATCTTGTTTATCCTAAAGGAGGCCGTGTGAAGTGAGTTGCTTAACCAATTCGGCGTTGTTTATAGTCTCTAGTACTTTGCTAAAATGAATAAACTGAAAATTTTGCACTACTAAATAAAGCCAGGATGTCACAGGGAATAATGTGGGATATACGTTGGCCTGTTTTGTCTGACATTGTATCTGATATTGTACGAATAGATTATTACATTTTGGCCACTGCAAAGTGTTTTGTTGGAGAAAGCACTATCAATGGAAGACCAGGTTCAAGAGTTCTTCGGAGAATATTTCGCATCTAAATTTGTAGAATTGTATTCAAAAGGCATCGTAGAACTGTCTGATACATTGCAAAAAAAAAAAACAAAAAAAAAACTTTGTAAATTATTGTGAATAGATAATAGAATAAAATATAATTGTACTTTATTTTTTTCAAGAATGAAATTGCTAAACAAAATCGGAAATGATTTAGGACTCAGTGTAATACTTAGATTTCTTGTGCCTCAACAGATATTTCATATAACTTGAAATCAATCCAAAACAGTCCGAAATTCTGTAATGCAACATAAATCTGTCAGATATTAATTCGGTTGTAGTTCGATCGATAAACAGATTGATGTGAAGACACTTGGATTTCTATGTATATAAACAGATACAAACAATATGGTTTCAAATATCTCGCAGAACGATGTCGAATAATATTGAGGACATTTTTTTTTATGTGAACATCATTGACAAGAGAAAGAAAATAGCAAAAATATTCCGATTTTCTCATGTTTAATACCTTTCGTTTTTTCTCTCCTACATCAATAAATTTCGTGCGGTCGTTCTCTCACTGCTCGGCTTAAAACTAATTAGATCGATCGTGTTTGCCTTATGCAAACGCCAGTGTCATACTGGATCCCCGGTCCATTCGTGTTTGTCTTGGATCGTCTTGCAAAATTGTTGTTGACTCGATTTTGCGCCAATAGCATATTGTCTCGAGTTTCGTTCCTTCAAGGGCTTGAACAGCATGCATTGTTTTCAAAGCCATCAATCAAAAGAAAGATAACTGAAAAATAAAAATTCATAAAGAATAAAGGCTAGAAATAATTAAAAAAAAACGATAAACAAACACGCAACTTAGCAACAACTATAAAACTTATAACACAAAATCACTTAGACGGAAAGTTTTTTTGTTTTTTTTTTTGTAACTGCCGCAATCGAATCTTGCCAAATTATAAATCTGTGCCCCGGATTTTTCAAATATATCGTTTCCTAAAAAGAATTACGTCTTTCCCAAGTATAACAACATGGCAATGGACATTAAAAATAAAAACGGTGAAATTCAAAATTTAAGATGAATAAATACATAAAAAATTATCAAATTAATATGAAATAATAAATATATATAAGAAAAATATTAGAAAAATCACTTTCGCTTCCTGGGCATTGTCTAACCTTGACTTTCACGGTTCGCCTGAAGGATGTTTTTGAGCGTTCTTAAATTAAAAAAATTGTAAAGTCTGAGATAATCTTTTCATTTACCTTGATAAATTCCGTTTGCCTATTCTTAGCATTAAAAGCTCCCCTGGCTGTCGTGTGATCTGAGTTCTCATTTGCACGTGATTTTCTTTTCCTCGCTGCGGTTTTGGTACTTTTGATTTCAATCTGGCCTTAATTTGGCGCAGATTTATTTTAGCAAGGCATACTGTTGTCGTATGGGATAAGCAACAATAAACTACATTGATCGGTGCATTTAAGTTTTGCATTAATATTTAAGTTTACCTTTCAAAAGTTCAACGATAATTATTCTGCCGTCAATTAATTTAACGACAATTTGATGTGCGTAGGTCCTTACTTTACGTACAAACAATTATTTTTATTTCATGGGTTACTTTCGCTTGATTTCGCGATTAATTTCAGTTATTCCCAAATGTATTTCAAAGTCATAAAAATTATTATCATACAAGAAAATTCGTCACAAAAATCACGTAAAATATCGCTAAACTCTATGAAAGTTATGAAAACATGTGAATCCAAAATTTCTGTAACATAAACTATTGAAAGTTAGAAAGTTGTGTCCCTTTAATTGAAAAAGTGTGACTTACTGACATTGTCATTTATTATATGAAAAAAAGAAATGAGCTATCGATAGTTGTGTCCCTTTAATTGAAAAAGTGTGACTTACTGACATTGGCATTTATTATATAGAAGAAGGAGATGCGTTATTGAGAGTTTTGTCCGCTTAATTGAAAAGTGTAACAGACAGACACACAGATATTGGAATTTATTATATAAAAGAAGATCAGCTAATGAGGGTTGTGTCCCTTTAATTGAAAATGTGTGACACACTGACACTGACATTTATTTTATATATATATATATATATATATATATATATATATATATATATATATACTACAGTTCAAATGTTTGAAGCGACCCCCAGAAATAGCATGGGATGAACGTGTCTATTTTTGTCATAATAAAATTTTTAATAAAAAATTATGTTTCATTCTTTATAGCCATGTATATTAATTTTCTGTTATTTTAAGTACAAAACAACTACTTTTTGGGACAATTTAAAAAATTTCCAGAAGCTCCCTCAAACTTTAGATCTGTAGTACACACACACACACACACACACACACACATATATATATATATATATTAGGTTGGTGCAAAAATAATGACATAATAATGCGGTTGTTTACTTTAAAAATACGTCAAAAAACGACATTATTACGTCATTATTTTTGCACCAACCTAATATATATATATATATATATATATATATATATATATATATATATGCGACTGACTCTGTGTTTGTTTTCAAGCAGATTTTATGTTTTCTGACTGAATTTCATTATTAGGCTTCTCGAATTGATAAGATTTGCTTCAAGTTCAAAACTGACGGTCTGGAATAACCATTAATTTCAAACCATTTTTTTTTGAGGGGGGCGTTCGATTGTCTTGCGTTGACGGTAGATTCTTTATTGGCTTTGTGTTTGTAATATACTTATTTTAAAATCTTTCGATGTCCAGTTTCTTCTGTTTGCAAATAGAGGATAGTGTTCTTTCGTCCTTGGATACGAGAACGTGATGCTGTTCCCAAGGTAACAAAATCACATCTTCACCTGCTTTGTTATTTTGTAAATATCAAAGGTTGATTGACTACGAAATGTGAGAATTGTTTTTTTTATTGTATCATCTTTTATAAATGTAAAATTCTTTAACCAAAGTGAAAAAAAATACATAGGCTAAGATTTTCGCTCTGACTTCCAATAGTCTTTAGGGAACGGCCTGATTGCTCCCATCGGTTGTCTGTTTTGTGCATTCTGGGTAGACAGCAAAAACTGGGTAATTTAATTTGGAAAATGAAGACAAAGTGATTGTTAAAATAAATTGAGTAGTACCCTACCATATAAGGTAAAATGAATTCAAAAGTCGGGTGTTTCTCGTTCATTTACTTTACGCAAATACCCTTCGCATTTCCGCATAATTGGGTATTAAGACGGTCAGCAAGTTTAAAAACAATCAATTCTTATAGTGTCATCCGTCATCAAGCTTACGGGCAAGAAGCTGTCGGTTTCAACACGGTGAAACATCGACTATGTCATGTTGAAAAGAAGATCGAGCCTGGTCAGTACCTAGTTGGATGACAGCTTGGGAATACAAGGTGCTGTAAGCATTGATGTGCGGATAGTTTAATGGATTATGGCTCGGCATATTTTAATCGGAGAGTCGAGTTTCAATTCCAATTAGATATGCTACATACGCGTAAATACCTTTCAGAAAGGTATGAATCAACCACTTCTCCCCCAGCAATGGGTTAATTAGTAATAATTATATCATTAAATAATTATTATCTCGAAAAAATTCTTACAATCTAAAAATATTTCCTGGCTTTAAATAAAGTACAAAATGTAACAGACAGACACACAGATATGGCATTTATTATATAAAAGAAGGAGATCAAGCAAGGAAATACAGATCAGCTACGCCGGCATGAATGTAGAGAAACATATACCCACAAATTGAGGGATCAGTTTATGTATTGATTGTAATATAAAAATAATCTTTCACTTTATATCCATATTATAATGTCTTTTTTTTTTCAAATTCTTACTAGGTATGAATCCACCTCTTCACCCTCCAGCTATGGGTTAATTAGTAAGACTTGTATTACTAAACTATCTTAAAAAATATTCTTATAATCTAAAAATATTTTTTGGCTTTAAATAACCTGCAAAGGGTTGTTAAGCCGTAGAAAAGGAATCAATCAATCAGATTTTGCATCGCTAGGCAGAGGACTTCCTCAACTAGCACATCTTTGTGAGCAAGACGAGCCTCTAAGTTGGAGGATATCGGCTGTGATTAGACCTGGAGAGAGATGGACCTGACCAGGTCAATTTGCTCAAGACTCTCGACGCATGAATGAATACTTCGCCGGCTTTCAATCCAGATATGTGAAATAAACTGGTCGGGTGCTAAGCTGTGTTACAAACCGACGACCACACCCAGTCACGGGGGACTGAAGTTGATGCCATATGCATAATTAAAAAGTAAAACCCATCCATTCTTTCAGAAAACACTTAGTTATGACTTTCGATAAAATCTGAAGGAATGAAGATGCTTTAAAGAGAAATAGAACTTTGCTCGAATGAGAAGCTATTGGTACCCGAGAGGTCAACGGCAGCATTTCTTGCAAAAGGAGAAGCAGGTTCAAATCCTCCAGAAGAGCACATATTCTTTGTGTAAACGCAGCATCAACCCAAATAAAAATACCCAGTAAAATAACATTTAAAGTAATATATATATATATATATATATATATATATATATATATATATATATATATATATATATATATGAGAGTAAAACAAGAACAAAATCTATTTCCATACCTGAGGATGTTTGTAGGAACAGACGAAAGCTTGTAAAATGCAACTGAAATTTATAAACGAGGATCATATCATTCATGTACAGGTTCGGGGTTTTTGTATCCTATTTGAATTGTTTGCGACGATGGATTCTTGCCAATTAAATCATTAACCCCTGTATTTGTTTTTTGTATGAAAGATTCATGAAATTATATATATATATATATATATATATATATATATATATATATATATATATATATATATAATAAAAAGGCTTAAACACTAATATTCCATGATCATAATTTATTCCATTGGAATCGTAAATACGATCCAATTCATCAGACCTACAAAATCAAAAAGAAAACAGAAAAAAACCCACTCCGGAAATAAAAATAGAATTTAGAGAGAGTGTAATTATGAGAGTGTGGGACGAATGTTAGTTTATAAGAGAGGGGTTTAACAGAGAGAGTTTTATTTAAAACTAGGTGTGAGTGGAAGGGGGAAAAATGACTGTTGTCGGATGTCTAAAACAATAAGGATACACTTCGAGGTGACATACACACACCATGGACGATCATCTTAAAGAAGGAGGGAGAGGTAAAGAAAGAAGTGGTGGGGAAGAAAGATGGGGCGGGTGAAATTAAAATTGCAAGGGACGCTGTGTAATTCAGAAAATTTGACAAAAATAATATCGACTGCAGGTTACAAATCAAATATTATAAACAATAAATATGACGATTATCTAATATATAGATTATCTAATATATAGGTCAGCGCCAGATTAGATAATCGTCATATTTATTGTTTATAATATTTGATTTGTAACCTGCAGTCGATATTATTTTTGTCAAATTTTCTCAATTACACAGCCTCCCTTGCAATTTTACTTTCACTCGCCCCATCTTTCTTCCCCACCACTTCTTTCCTTACCTCTCCCTCCTTCTTTAAGATTTGATCGTCCATGGTGTGTGTATGTCACCTCGAAGTGTATCCTTATTGTTTTAGACATCCGACAACAGTCATTTTCCCCCTTCCACTCACACCTAGTTTTAAATAAAACTCTCTCTGTTAAACCCCTCTCTTATAAACTAACATTCGTCCCACACTCTCATAATTACACTCTCTCTAAATTCTATTTTTATTTCCGGAGTGGGTTTTTTTCTGTTTTCTTTTTGAATTTGTAGGTCTGATGAATTGGATCGTATTTACGATTCCAATGGAATACATTATGACCATGGAATATTAGTGTTTAAGCCTTTTTATTATATCCTTACTCTGTCCTGGACATTGAGTTCTACCTGGATTTTATCCTCTCGGAAATTTTTTATTCTAAAATATACATGTGTATATATGCACCTGTGGATTTTGCATATATATGTATATTTACCACTAATATTATCTATCTATCTATCTATCTATCTATCTATCTATCTATCTATCTATCTATATATATATATATATATATATATATATATATATATAATAAAAAGGCTTAAATACTAATATTCCATGGTCATAATTTATTCCATTAAAATCGTAAATGCGATCCAATTCATCAGACCTTCAAATTCAAAAACAAAACAGAAAAAACAACTCCGGAAATAAAAAACAAAAATAAAATTTAGAGAGAGTGGGACGAATGTTAGAGCCATAGAGAGGGGTAACAGACGAGAGAAGGTGGAGGATTAAGACTTAACAGAGAGAAGTTTTAGAGAGGGGACTCAGTGAGAGAAATATGAATGTTGCCGGATGTCTAATACATTAAAGATGTAACCGGAAAGGATACATTTTGTGGTGACATACACACACAATAGACGATCTCATCTTCAAGATCAGAAGAAGAGGGAGGGAGAGGAAAAGAAAAGAAAAAAGGGGTGGGGAGTGAGATAGGGCAGGGGAAACTGAAACTGAAGGGCATTTACTGAAATGGCCACTGTGTCATTAAGAGAATTTGACAAAATTAATATTGACTACAGGTTTCAAATCAAATATAAACATATAAAAAATAAATATAACGATTATCTAATCTAGCAAGGACCTATATTTCTATGTTCAAAAACACATGCGTATACACACATACACAATAACATATGCACGTACATACATACATATAGTAAAATAACATTTAAAGTAATTTATATATATATATATATATATATATATATATATATATATATATATATATATATATATATATATACTGGGAATAAACACATTTGCAATCTACGGATCTTTAGGATTTACATTTTTTAAAAAGTGCTCAATAGGACGTAGAGCATAGTATTTTTTAATAACATTTTTATTTAAATATATTTTACTTTGCGACACGGAAATTTCTATGTTTCGGAACTTATTCTATCATCAGGAATTGTTAGGTAACATTTGATGAAAATGATTTACTTTAGAAAACATAAAATACGATTGCTTATTAAGGTGCTACGAAGGAGATGGGAAACAAGATCTGATAATCTTATGGATATGTCACTGCTGACCAATCAAGCAACAATTCAAAGCTAAAGCAGAAAACTTTAAAAAAAAATGTCAGACGTTAGGGTGCTTGTGGTATTCATATATCTCTCGAAGAACTGTCATATTAAAACGCAACACCAGACATCTGATTAAGGATATACTTTTAAGGTACGATGAAATAATAAGATATATATATATAATAGATTGGATTTTGTTTTTAAAATTATTGTAATATATACTTAGGAACTATGTTAAAGGGCCTCTAGTATGAGTAATCATTTTTATATATAATTCTGAACCTAAAATATAATACTTATTTTATTCAATGGGCCTTAATACAATGCAATATTTAAAATTAAAAATCAAGGATTTAAATCAATATTACATGTACCATTATATATACAAAATAATGTATTTATAATTGTAATACATAGATTTTTTAGAAAAAATTCTATTAACTATATTTTAAGATAAACATTATATAAAGTCTACAAATTATAGTTAGTTCATTACGTTGATATAATTGATTTTAAGGAAACTTAATAATATGAAGCTTTTCATGTAGACACAAGAATCTGCTGTCAGTCTGCAAGGATCGACGTCAGGGAAAGAACATATGAAGTACTAACATGTGCAATGGGGCCGGTTTCATAGGAAAAATACGAAAAAAAAATAACGGAATTATTCGTTTTGTTTCAATTAATTTGCACAAGGGTACGCACTCAGTTTTGTACAAACATACATACATACAGACACAATGTTTCATTTATGCATCCCACGTGATCTAGTTCGATTGAGATAAAAATTTAGCACATCAGGTAAGGTAAATATTGTATTTAACCAAAATTCATACATTTCTCGAAATGTTCATATCTGCTCAGTTTTGTATCCAAAAGTAAACGAAGCAATTTTAAAAAGAAGTAATGGATTCTTTAATAAGGAATCCAACAGATTGCATCACTTTAAAAGTTAATTCACGGATATTCGTATTAGAGAAGACTCTCCGTTTATTTATTATGTAGTATATTTTATATCTGTTATTTTCACCTGCCGGCCTGAATATTCAAGTATCTTATTAAAAGAAAAATAAGCATTCTCCGGCAGGATTCGTACCCACACACACACACCCACACACACACACACACACACACACACACACACACATATATATATATATATAAATATATAAGAGAAAGGGAGAGAGAGAGGATGAGGGGGAGAGCTTAATATGCACATAAATAGGAAATGGTTTTGTTTATGTTTGGACCCGAAACTGAGTAGATATAAAAATTTCGAGAAGTGTTTCCTTCAAGTGCAGTATTCAGCCTTAAATTAAATACTTCTTACCTCAGTCGGATGAGACCGCGTCATATATATATATATATATATATATATATATATATATATATATATATATATATATATATATATATGCAGCAATCCTTCCTTTATGCATGTTTCATAAAAACGACAGACAAGGTACTAAGGTTAAGCTTTTTATTTAATTGTGTTAAATGTGTTCTGACAAGAGCTTTCTTCTCTGGACAAAGGGTGTGTAAGAACTGTCCAAATGTTTTATATTTCCGAGCGCTTTCGGCTATACCTTCAGCCATTATCAAGGATGATTCGATTTATCAGCTTAATTGAGTGTGCGCGTTCTGTGTATGTCTTAGTGTGTGGTAGGGATGTTTTTAATTTCCGAATACGGTTCTTGCACACCCTTTGTCCAGAAAAGAAAGCTCTTGTTCGAACACAAGAAAAAGCTTAACCGTAGTACCTTGTCTGTCGTTTTTAATGAAACATGCAAATATATATATATATATATATATATATATATATATATATATATATATATATATATATATATATAATTACATGCGCTTAAATACATATGAAGGTATGGCGGAAGTTAAACAGAAAACTATATATAGATGAATTGAATTTACTTTCCGATCATTTCTTTAAATCCCATTTTAATAAAAATAAATAAATAAATAAATGGAATGGAAAATCATCTCAATTCAGAAAATCCAATTGAAAATATTTGATAGCTATTTTGCATTAGCTAAACCCACAAGGGTTCCCTCAATGTTGCCAGAATTTTCTAAAGATTTTAATATTCCAGTTGATGATTCATAAAGTCCCCGAGGCTGTCCGATTAAATTCTTAGATAAAGATACTTCATAATCGCATATATCAATATGGCTATATCTGTATGTAATTATACATTAATATATTGATATATAGCTAATATACACACTCAAACACATACACAAAATCATATATATATATATATATATATATATATATATATATATATATATATATATATATATATATATATATAAAAGAACTGAAATTCATGCTACCCCATTACCCATGTTACAACCGTAAGGTCTACTCAGGTAGGCAGAATATATATATATATATATATATATATATATATATATATATATATGTGTGTGTGTGTGTGAGTGCGTGTGTGTGTGTGTGTGTGCGAATGTTCAGTCTTATTTCTTTCACTTTGTTTGTTTGACACTAATACTTATAAAATTCACAGAAGCGTCTACATCCAGCTATGAGTTAAAAGCAGAATTGTATGAGCTTTGGCTTCGCCTGTTCAAGGAACCTGAATACTAAATTAGACACATCCACAGCTGCTGGCAAGGCTACAATACATCTAGATTCCCAGCTAACCTAATTGTTAACAGGATTAATAAGTGTGATAGTGAATATATATATATATATATATATATATATATATATATATATATATATATATATATATATATATATATATATATATATATATATATATATATATATATATATATATATATATATATATATATATATATATATAGTGTGTGTGTGTGCGCGTTTGTTTGTATGAGGAATGGCTAACGGACGGCTCGGATTGTGGAATCGGAGAAGTCGGGTTCAAACTCCAGTCGAATCCATTACATTCACTTACGTGCTAATAACCTTGAGAAAGGTATTAATCTCCCTCTTCTACTTTCAGCTATGTGTAAATATCAGGACAGACTGGGTTCTACAGCCCTGTATGCCAACTGGTCTAGGAGAAGGACATATCTAAATTCAGAACCTGCCGAAGGTCGTTTGGGGACCTTGTGGCATGTAGTGTACCAGGTTTCTGTATTCAGCACTTCAAAAAGTGTGGATGGTCCTACACAAATCAGCCTTCACCACTATAATCAAATATCATGTGCTTGTTATTTTTATAGATATAAATTTTATAAATTCTTTATACGTTATTTTTATAGATACAATTATTGAAGTAAATGCTCAATTTATAATAAACAGTATTAATTACATTTACCATGCTGAATTAATTAATTAATACTATTTATTATAAACCAGACATTTACTTATATATTTGTAGTTATAAAAATAACGTATAAACGAAAATATATTAAATAATTTTTGAACTTTGTCCTTTTTATAATCTATGTTGTCATACGCTCCGAGTATATATGATCACTCGAGAAAAATCCCGGAAATTTGATTTTCAAAACAATAATTTGGATTTAGCTAATAAGACGCTTCGTCTCTAGCTGAGTGGTTTAGCACGTCAGATCAAATGATGGTTCGGCGTAGGACACAGGTTTGATTGCAGTCAGAGGACACACATTTTCGACGAAATTTCGCGGACATCCAGGCCAGTAAATGTAATTACTACTGTTTATTATAAACAATTCATTTACTTAAATAATTGCATCTATAACGTATAAGCAGAAAGTACATTAAAATAACTGTCGGATTTAGTCCATTTCCTCTCTCTCTCTCTCTCTCTCTCTCTCTCTATATATATATATATATATATATATATATATATATGTATGTATGTGTGTGTGTGTGTGTGTGTGTGTTAGCGTATTTCCCTACTTACATATACCCCAATCCTATACTAGCATAGGATTGGTGTATACGGAATGAATGCCAATAACCCAAAAATATTTTTCTTAAAAGAGTGCTCAATATAAAGTCGAGCAAATATAATTTATTCGAAAATTATAATATAAATATGTTATAAAATCACTACAAAAATAGCCTTTTGTTTCAACACTTCTGGTAAAGTGATGTTGTTGAATGTAGAATAAAGATTTTCAGTGGTGAATATTTTTAAAAGGTTCAAATCGACCAAACACGCCTAGCTAGTAGAAACACTGTTTCATAAACTGAAGGACCAATGAAAATACAAGAATATCAGAATTAAAAAAACTTGACGACGAACCGTGGTTATAAATATTCATGCATTAATGTTAGGTTTAGACTAAAATAAAAATCATTATAAATAATTAATATTAGATTTTCGTATAAAATTGAAAATTAATTATTACCAATGTTAAATTTTAAATTTAATCTATATTAATTTTAAAATATAAAATTATTTAAAGAAGAAGCTGAGGAAAAATACATAATTTTTATTATCTATTTTGTTTTAATTGAAAGACCAAAATCTCAGAATAAACGTGAAAATCTAATGTTGATATAAATCTTCGTTACAACTTAGATATATTTAATGTGGTGATATGGACAGGAGAGAATGAAATCTTGCAAAAGACAATACGTACACAATCAGATTATAATGCATAAACACGTAGACATATTTAATATATAAACACGCAAAAATACGAACGAAACAGGAAATGGATATCTACGACCTCCCCCCAAATAAACAGACAAAATATACATACAATAAAAGGCGTATACAAGCGATTATACACACATATAAAGACACACACATACACACGCCTACAAATATTCAAGTTTGAAAGTGTTAGTAAACGAATTCAGACAAATAATATTACTTACATGGGCAAAGATCTCTATCTATAAAAGACAGGATGTGTGTGGTGGGGTGAGTGTGTGTGTGTGTGTGTGTGTGTGTGTGTGTGTGTGTGTTTGTGTGTAACGAATGCACGGCTGCAATTTTCAACGGATTTGCACCAAAATTTACATGCACATGCTTCAAGTTAGCGGCAAGGACAAGACCGACTTTGCATTTCCCAACTCCCATCGATAGTGGAAATAATCGATTTTGTCATGCTTCTACGGCAGTTTTCATGTAGTTTGCGGCCATTTTCTACTGGCCAGAGTAAGAGCCTATAGCTGTCTGCCACGAATAGGCAAGAAAAGTAAGTTATTCCCCAAAAAAATTCGCTTGAAAATGAAACAGAGCTAACTTTAATTCAATTTAATTCAAATAATTGTTAGGTTGGTGCAAAAATAATGACGTAATAATGTCGTTTTTTGACGTTAAAAATTATGTCAAAAAACGCCATTATTACGTCATTATTTTTGCACCAAACTAATATATTGATGTTTTCGGCTCTTGTTTCCAAACATGAGACCTCTTATGTAGTGTGTTGGAATCATATTTTTCAATAAATAATTATATTTATGCTCTACTTTTGTATCGAGCACTATTTTTTAAAAAATAATAACAAAAATGCTAAAGAACTTTGGATTATTTACCTAACCAGTTCTTTCCTATTTTCTATATATTTTCACACACACACACACACACATATATATATATATATATATATATATATATATATATATATATATATATATATATATCCACTAATAATATTTGTTTATATATATATATATCTATCTATCTATCTATCTATCTATGTACATGTATATATATATATATTTATATATATGTGTGTGTGTATGTATATATGTATATATATATTAATAATAGTATCCAATGACTATAAAGAATTCAGAGTCTATACAAGATGAAAATGTAACAAAACGCAACTGTTGATTACTAAGTCCACAAGTAATTTTAAAATCACAATCAAACAAAAGTAGATTATAGTTAGCATAGTATAGAAAGAAAATAGCTATCTTTTTAGTGATTTTATAAGATATTTATGTTATTATTTTCGAATATATATATGAATGAGATAACGATGGCTATTTTTATACATCAAGAATAGTATTAGAGGAAAATGTATGTGGAATGGAAAAAAAATCACTTGTGACGCGTTTCGTCCTTCAGGACGTCAATGGACTAAATTTTGTTATGTTGGTAAGATTACACATGCGCACTACAGTGGAGTGCTGGGAAATTTAAAATTTTAGAAGTTTTTTTTTTTATATTTGTTTGAATTCCTTTAGAATTTTTTCTTTTTTAAATTTTACTTTACATCAATTTTGTAGATAGCTATTCCACACTGTGATATTAGAAGATCTGCCGAGAATGGTGAAATGTTGTAAGAACCATGGCACATATTTACTGTAGATGACCTTGATATTTAAATATTTACGACGACAAATTATTTTCTCTTTTGATCACAGTGGGCTTTTTTATGTCAAATTTGTGGTCAGCCTCGTTACGGTTGGGCATCAACCTATTTGACGTATTAGTTTGTAAAATGACTCTTTTGTGTTTTTATAATCTTTTATTTCGATTCCTTGTGTTTCCTCCTATGTATTTTTTGTGACAATTATTATAGGCGATGAAGTAAACTAATCTTTCTCCTACTCTGCCTTGACATATATTTTATTTCTACAATTGCCCAGGAGATCAGTTATCTTAAGATAATAATATAATTGAACGCATGTGCAATATTAGAAATAAATATATGTGCCCACTGAATGGAGTATGTGAAAAAGAAGGTGTAGTTTAAAAGGCAGAGGTGGGAAATGAAAAAGGCCAAATAAAGTGTATTTTTTGGTGTACGGAAGGCAGCTTTAATAAAAGATGTTATATACATTGCTCATCATTTAAGCATGAAAGTTACAAACATACAAACTAGCTTGCCACGTGTCGGAGCTAAAAGAAAAATGGTAAAAGCCCTAATATATTAGGTTGGTGCAAAAATAATGACGTAATAATGTCGTTTTTTGACGTATAACGTCAAAAAACGGCATTATTACGTCATTATTTTTGCACCAACCTCATATGTTGGAGTATTTTGAAAAAAAAAAGCCAAAACATACAGCATTGGAAATGCTATGTGCAGATTGTGTCAGGAAGAAAATATTATATACTCTTTTCCCCATCTCAAATATTTTTCTGCCCATTTTCTCCCATTATATTTACCCACTTTCCTCCCATTAAATTACCCACCAACACCAAAAATTTATAAATTGAGTGAGAAAAAAATGACTTTTTCACTACCGGAGAAGTATTCATTAGTAAAAAAAAATCGTTGTAGAGCAAAAGACAAAAGATTAGCCTTTGTATATTTTAGATTTCAACTAACCCTATACTTTCGATTTTCTTTGCATTTGTCTAGATCACTTTTTAAATATCTCCCGGACAGGATAAACGTTATCTGTAATTTTTATTACACACACACATATATATATATATATATATATTGATAATATTAGTGGTAAATATACATATGCAAAATATATATACATACATGCATACATATACATATATATTTTTTTGAATAAAAAATATACATATGCAAAATATATAAATATATATACATACATGCATACACATACATATATATTTTTTTGAATAAAAAATCCAAGAGGATAGAATCCAGGTAGAACTCAATGTCCAGGACAGAGTAAGGATATAATAAAAAGTCTTAAACACTAATATTCCATGGTCATAATTTATTCCATTGGAATCGTAAATACGATCCAATTCATCAGACCTAAAAATTCAAAAAGAAAACAGAAAAACAACGGAAATAAAAAATAGAATTTAGAGAGAGTGTAAGTATGAGAGTGTGGGACGAATGTTAGAGCTAAAGAGAGGAGTAACAGACGAGAGAAGGTGGGGGATTAAAGTTCAACAGAGAGAAGTTTTAGAGAGGTGAGTCAAAGACGGTTTGAGTGAGAGAAATATGAATGTTGCCGGATGTCTAATACATTAAAGATGTAACCGGAAAGGATACATTTTGTGGTGACATACACACACAATAGGCGATCTAATCTTAAAGATCCGAAGAAGAGGGAGGGAGAGGAAAAGAAAAGAAAAATGGGCGAGGGAGAGAGATGGGGCGAGGGAAACTGAAACTGAAGGGCATTTACTGAAAGGGCCGCTTGTGTAATTAAGAAAATTTCACAAAATAAATACGACTACAGGTTACAAATCAAATATAAACATATAAAAAATAAATATAACGATTATCTAATCTAGCAAGGACCTATATTTCTATGTTCAAAAACACATGCGTATACACACATACACAATAACATATGCACGTACATACATATAAATATACTAATATTTTTATGTGTTGTTCTTAGCTACATGTTATCCTTTCGAATAAGAGGTATACTTTATTGCTACAAAGTAGCTACAGGGACAGTGTTTTGGTTGCAAAGTGGACAATAGAATATCTTAATGCACAAACACCTAATTATGATAGAATATATATACAGGCAAATATACGAACGCAGTAGAGGAGAAAAAAGAAGAAAAGAAATAAGAATGACCCCAATATATAGAATAAAATAAAGAATATATATATATATATATATGTGTGTGTGTGTGTGTGTGTTTGTGTGTGTGTGTGTGTGTGTGTGTGTGTGTGTGTGTGTGTGTGTGTGTGTGTGAAAAGTGTGTGTATATAAATACAAATAAATATATATATAATTATTTATATATTATACGCGCGGTACTTATTACAAAGCGCTCAATATCAGAGATAGAGCTAACATATTTGGTTGGATTGATGTGAGTTTGTGATCCTGGGTTTCACGCTTTTGTGATCGTCAGACAAACGTCAGAGTTTATCTAAGAATTGCAAAAGCGTGAAACCCAGGGTCACAAACTCACATCAATCGAAGCAAATATATATATATATATATATATATATATATATATATATATATATATATATATATATAATAAATAATGGTAATAAATCCGTTGGTATATAATCAAAATGGAACCTAGTAATATAAAATATTAAAACTGATCCTCAAAAATTTCCACATGAGGTAATTTGGGATTTTTGTATATATATATATATATATATATATATATATATATATATATATTTGAACATAGAAGTCAACACTTAGAGACGACGGTCTGTTTCATGCTAGATGCAATCGTCAGGTGGCCTGATGAGCATGACAATCAAAGTTGTATTCACCTTTTTAGCACAAGTACGTCTGATTAAAGGGAAGTTTCTCCAACAAATGGGGATACAGTTTCGAATCCTACTAAACAGCGCATTTTTAAAACAAGTGTATACATTAAAAAGTAATATTTAATCTAATAAAATTATAATCGATATAATTTTATTAGATTAAATATTACAAATGAAATCCATGAATTCTTAACATTCTTTTATATATTTCGTATACATCCATCCATCCATCCAATATAAATATATATATATATATATATATATATATATATATAATAAAATGAACAGATAAATATGTGAAAATTGTAACAAAATAGGGAGTAGATACTGAAGTTTTTTTTTTAACTAACACAGAATGAAATGACAACCTACTGCGGAAAAAACTGCCGCGTCAGTCATTTATCGAAAGAGAGATATATGATCCCACAAGCGTGTGTCACGTATTTCACTTAAGTGACTGAATACATCTCTAAATGGACACCATTAGTTGCACAAAGCACATCAAGACAGTACTCGATTTCGTGCCATGTTCGCTGTAGCATAGCCTCAGCATTGCTGGCAATGTTATCAGTGACCTTTTGCTTTAGATCCAGTGATGTCCCGTATTTTTTTTCGATACACGATATATTTAGCATAATCCCATAGAAAGTAGTCCTTGCGAGTGATATCTTGTAAACGAGGTAGCCAGAGAATTGGGACATCCCTTCCAATTCCCTAGTGTGGAAAGGTTGGCCGTATATTTAACAGTACCTCTTTCATCAACAAGATACTGAAATACACCAATGCAATTTGATTAAAATCTTTGATAACTACTGAATACATAGACATTTTTTTTATTAAGATATGTCAATTGCTTTTGTAATATATATATATATATATATATATATATATATATATATATATATATATATATATATATATATATATATATATTAGTTTGGTGCAAAAGTAATGTCGTTTTCTCACATATGTTACAATGTGAGAAAACGACAATATTTTTGCACCAACCTTATATATATATATATATATATATATATATATATATATATATATATATATATATATATATATATATATATATATATATATATATATATATTTAAATTGCAATGAGACTTATAGGTACCCTGTACATCTTCAAACTTTATTATAGTGGACTCTTCTTATTTTTAATAGACGCCGCATTTTTATTTATTAAACAGTGTATTGCATCTCTCGGCTTGTACATTCGAGAAAGATTAATAAAAAAAAAATATGTCTTTAGGTAGCCATTGAAATTGCACCCATTTTTCTTATATATTATTTAGAATATAATCTGTCATAGGCACTATAGGCCAAACATTTATTTCCACTGTTTGGATTTAATAAATTAAATTTAAATTTAATTAGTAAATTTCATATATTTTTATATTTAATTGACTCCTACTAAGATAAAATGCTGAAACTATTTAACTCATTAGTGAATGGGGACTGGTTTCTTCAAGAAGGAATCACATAAATTTGAAATAATTGTGTTCTAATATATTATTATTATAAAGGTTACATAAAATATATTAGGTTGGTGCAAAAATAATTTCGTTTTGTCACATAGTAACATATGTTAGAAAACGAAATTATTTTTGCACCAACCTAATATTACTCATTCCTAGCGTTTATCACACTGTATGTGGCTCCATTTGTTGTGCAGAAAGTTTTTCCTACCACTGAACGTGACTCTGATCCCTAAATGTGAAATTGTTTCATTTTCATAGTTGTGTTGTTATATCCTGCTGTGACAACAGAAAACAACTTTGCTACTTCATAACAACCGCCTTCAGAATCTTGTTCTTAAATAGTTGGCGCACCCTGTATTTGCACTGGGTGTGTCAGCATTATTAGAAACTTTTTTAGGAGTGTTCTAATATATTGTTATAATAGTTGTACAAATATATATATATATATATATATATATATATATATATATATATATATATAACTATATATATATATATATATATATATATATATATATATATATATATATATATATAACTATATATATTTCTATATATGTATTTCTATATATTTCTCATTTCTATTGTTTAAACTGTCCTCTTGCTTAATTTGACACCAATCCCTTTCAGAATTTAATTTATTAGGTTGATCAGAAAATAATACTGATTATAAAATAAATCTTTTAATTTTGTACTAATATATTATTATGATAGTTGTACACAAATATATCATTCATTCATAATTATTAATGTGTCCGCCATCTTAATTTTAAAGTAATCTCTTTCAGAATTTAACTTCTTATGTTGTTCGGAAAATAATGTCCGATTTTAGAATGAACAATATGTGTTTATATATACTATTATAATTGATGCACAAAATACATTACATATTCTTAGTGATTAAACATGTCCTCTTTGTTAATTTTATATCAATCGATTTCAGAATTTAACTTAAAACATTATATACTCCTCATTTTGAACATCAAAAAGAAATGATGTATTTACTTTTTTTTTTTTTTTTGTATAACTTCAAGCTTGCTCGTTAATCTAAAAGAGGATCAGATAGTACGGAACTGGTTTCTGAAATTCCTCAGTAGGGATACCAGTCTCAGAAATGTCTCAGATAACGTGTGTCAGCATTTCAACAATATCAGACCATAAGAATAGAATTGGCAGGGAGAAAAATCTTGATAAATGGCTTCCACATGAGATGAGTGAACAATAAATAGTTTGATATTTTAAAGTCTGTTCGATGCTGCATCTACGAAATTCGAATGATACATTTTCTTATTCGTGATTTGAAATGGATTATTTGTAAAAAAACGTAAACGATTGGCTGAATGGCTTGATCATAAGGGAGACAATCAAATAACAGAACTGAAATTGCCCCAACAGAAGATTATGATGACTGTCTGGTAGTGTGCTATTGGCGTTATTCGTTACATTTTTAACCGGAGCAACACTGCCGAATTAAAAAGCGGGTGAACTTCGCATTCAGTAAAACAAATTGTGAAAAATACTGGTTAACCGATGAGATTTAATTCAGCTTCATAGCAATGACATGTTGCCCTGATGGCGATGCAGAATCTTACTGACTTGGTATACGATACCCACCAAACTACCGCTGAGCTCTCACCCACTGAAAACGACTTTTTCAATTATGTCGAAAATTTCTTAAGCAAAAAGTCATACCGTTTCAAATGGAAAAACTCATTCAAAGATTTCTTGGCATATGAACTCTTAGGGATTATAATAAAGGCATAAGTTACTTTGTGACTTGATCTCATACCTATGTAGATAGCCAAGCATCCTATTTTTACTGATATAAGCACAGTTTGAATACATTCATTCAGCTATAAAAATTGGACATTATTTACCGAAAAAAATTTACAATATGCACATTCCCTGTTATATATAATTGTCATTCCGTCAGCTTTTATATATTGGTCTGGCCGAGAAGTGTCTACCATCTGCTCGAATATGCTAATATCGCTGAATTTTAAAGAAATAGTTAACTACATTAATATTTAAATTTCAATCTATGTTTAATGCTCCAAGTTCTAACACGAGTATTAAAGACTTGGTTTTTGAATATGGTGGCTCAGTAATTATCAGTTCAATCCCTAGGCTGTTCTCTTTCTAACAACAAAGAATAGTCCGATTGTAAACAATGTAAATAATGTACGCGTTTGTGTCCGCGCACATATATACCAAACATTACTTACCCTGCAAGTAAAACGAATAAAACAAAGGTCGAAAATCTATCGAATATGTACGTTCGTCTATTTGTGCGTATATTACGCGCGCGCAGATATGTACCTAGGCATTTATATGGAAATAAACATTCGATAAAAATACAAAAGGATGTTCTATTATTTTTATCCTTTCTTTCGTATTAGTAATGAGCACGTTTTTCTTATAATGGAAATATCTGTCGGCTTGTTCGGTTTTGGTTTGGTCTTTTCTTCTGCCAATGATGCGATATTATGTCAAACAATAAACAGCAGATGAGTCTCTCTCTCTCTCTCTCTCTCTCCCCCAATTACAAACAATTGCCAAGAGCGCCGCATCTAAGTAGCGTGCTCCGAAAGTATTTCCTCTTATAATTCCACGAAATCTAAATCAAATAACACGAACACTTTAATAGTACTATCAGAGACAGCAAATTGTGGGCCACAGAACATTATTTTTCCATACATTGTGCACCGCTGGACTTGTGTTTTTGCTTACAATGAAGAAAAAGCTGGGCAGAGCTCCTTAGAATTTAGCATGTCAAATGCACTCTTTCGTCATCGTAAAAGTTAAGTAGCCTTTCATTGTTGCATAATTTTTCCACGTGAAGGAATTCTGTAATATAATTCTGTTTCGTATGTAAATTCATGTCAGACACCATTTTGACAAATTACAAGAAAAAATATGAGTTACTGGTGGGAAGGTCCTCTACAGCTATGCCTCTAATCTCTGTTTCTGTCCTTTTAGTCTTATATAATAAAATATGGGATAATAATTTCAGGACAAAGATGTACAAAGAATCACATTCAAAGAGACTGGTATTATCTCTTGTACTATCAACAGAACTTCGAATATGCCGAATGCTTTCCCCAGAAGAATGATAAGACACTCCCATTGCACACTGAGGGGCAACCTTTCAGTTACAGGGTTGCAGAATCATGTACAAATTAGACATTTGTTTTAGCTTTTCAAGCTTTCAAGTACAATCTGAAACAATGTTAACATTACAGAACCAAAAAAGTGTTTATTTTCATTAAATCTGTCTATCTGTCTCTTTCTGTCTGCCTTTCTTTCTTTCTCTAACACACACACATACATATATATATATATATATATATATATATATATATATATATATATATATATATATATATATATATATATACCACTTGTTACAGCATAATTACTCAAATCGTGCAAAATTGCTCAAACCATTCTATCTTAGAAAAAAATTGAAGACATCTTGCTGGAATACTCTGAGGTTTTTATAGCATTATTGGACTCTGAACAATAATAATGTATTTAGCTCTAAGTTGAAATAATGATCTTGCTGTTGTGTGCTCCTTGTCCAGCTTTCCTCTATACTGCTCAATCGTTTTTAAACTTTTTCACCATTTTCTTGATGGTTGTTGAATGGATTTTGTAGATAGAAGCCAGAGTATTAATAATGGTACCATTACTGTAGGCCTGAATAATATTTTTTCCTCCTCACCTTTGTCAGTTGTGAAGACAGAGTGGAGCTGACGCAAAACGATTTAAAAATGTTCAAATGGTGTCAAGAATGTTCTATTTTCCGAGCACTTTCGGCTATACATTTAACCATTTTCAACGATGAAATATTTTAACTGTTAAATAAGAAACAGTTTGTTGAATGAGTGTATTTATGTTTTTTTTTAAAAAATCACGGTCAAGATATTGTGTCCATGTTCATAGTCGACATTATTGAGTGTTGTTTTTTTTTAATAAGGTTTCCGTTATTTTTAGCATCTGTTTGCATGTAGATGATGCTATTATATGTCTGTTGTCAACAAGTAACTTACGAATAGGGTGTGGTAGGTCTTCATAAATATTTAAATGAGGCAGTTTTTATATGATTTAACATCTGAAAACGAAAAAAATTAGATCGCATGATATATTGTATAAAAAACTAAT
>OZ010609.1:47219690-47232190 GCA_963932145.1 Acanthosepion lycidas | reverse complement strand
ATGCTAAATAGATTAGCCGATAGCGCTCGGAATCATGAAACATTAATTAAATTTCTTGGTTAATTCATTAAGTTCAAAAGGGAAATTTTTTTTTTGCGTCTACATAAAAATATACCAAACATTGCCAGTTTTGAAAAACAAAACCTATAACAAAGAGGCATTACTAACCAAACGCATAACTATACATATATATATATATATATATATATATATATATATATATATATATATATATATATATATATATATATATATATATATATATATATATATACAAGTTTCGTTAAAGACAACTGACAAGGTACTGCGATTAAGCTTTTTTTAAATTTTTCTCGTGTTCGTAACCATTCAGATATGCATAATTTTGAACAATTTTTACTCAATTTTTGTACAGTTGTAAGAACAAATAATGAATTGAACCCTCTGGTTGCTGGCGTTTGTATACATCCGTATATAATACGTTAAAATTTACCCTTTCTCTGCCGTGAGCCGTTAGCTTAGAGGGAGTATCTCTGACTGATGCCAAGTAGGTCGGGTACTGATCTCGGTTTGAAACAATCGCATGAGCAGTGATACGGCGAAACAGGTTTGCATATGGATGCCTATATATATTAGAATGGAGATTTTTATTACTTGAAATGTTATTTTCTGTGGATAATCTCATTTGAATAGGAGCTCTGTGTATTTATTAAAATGTATATTTATTTATTTTCCTCTATTCGCCTGAATCTTCCCAAAATGTTATTGAAGGAAAAATTGTGCTTTCTCACAGGAAGCGGAAATGAAGGTAAAATATTGTACATTAAGTACCTGTTTTAATAAAATAATGCTCGATGTAAAATAACACTTTACAAAATAAAAATTTAAAATAATACTTTACACTGAATAAGGCAATTGTTAGGTTCTCTACTGGAAACTCTCTGTACATATATATATATATATATATATATATATATATATATATATATATATATATATATATATATATATATACGAAGTTCCAGTTTTTTTTTTTTTTTTTTTTTTGGGGGGGGGGGTCCCTGCTCCTGCGCAAATTTGATTGGTTGGCAGAACAAAAGAGTTAAGCAAAGAGCAGTGGACATAATGGTTGAGTAGAAATTTCTAAGACAACGTGTAAGTAGATTGACTTCTGTATTTAATAACATAAATAATTCATCTATGATCTTCTTCGGCCTTACGAAATTCAAAAATGTGTACAGACGCTATTACATGAGCTACTGGATATATATATATATATATATATATATATATATATATATATATATATATATATATATATATATATGAGGTACGTGTAAGTACATTAACTGTTGTATTTAATACACTGTTGTCTTACGTACATATATATATATATATATATATATATATATATATATATATATATGTGTGTGTGTGTGTGTGTGTGTGTGTGTCTGTTTGTCTGTGTGTTCGTTATACATTTCCACATTTTTCAACCGATTTCGCTCCACCTTGAGACACTGATAGCATATGTTGTAATAGTGGTCACGACCCACTTTATTCTTTCCCAATACTGTTTAGAAAACCAATTTTTTGTCTATAATTCCCTGATTTTTCAAACGAGTTTCTCCAAATTTGACATGATCATAACTTATGAGACAAGAACTGTTTTGTTTATTTATTTTTTTTAAAGTCGTTCACGTTAATCTCAAAAAATCAACGAATAACAGCGTAAAGTTTTTTGCCATTAACCTCCGCTGTTTCCTTACCGATTAAATTTTGCACGAACATTACTTATGCGTCAAGGAATGTTTCGAACTAATTTTGTATCAAGTTAATTCGCTTTAAATTTGTGATTTATTTGATTAAACTGATTAAACTTCTGCTATTTGATTAAACTGATTAAACTTTACTTCGCTCCAAATTTGGCAAGAATATTACCCATGCTTAAGGGATTGCTTTAAGCTAATGTTTTGTCAATGTTTTAAATTTGCTATTTATTTGAGAAAACTGATTAAACTTTACTCCGCCCATGTTGTGATAACACAGGGTGAACTACGAGGATGACCTTTGACATGAGGACGTGAACATTATTAATGCGCCACTAACCTTTCAGCGTCTTATTTGGCGTAAACTACTGCTTTAACCAAGACTTTAGTGTTTACTCATCCCACCCTTATTACCACCCACGACCATAATGCCCACCTCTTCAGCACTATATTCCTTAATACATTTTGTGCATTGTCTGATAAGAAAATGGCTGCAAACACAACCTTCGACATGTGCGTGTAAACACTAATAACGTCCCCTTTCAGCCTCTTAATTTGTATGAGCGTCTGCTTATATCACGACCTTAGTGTTTACTCACTTGACCCCTTAAGAATATGACCTTTGACCTGTTCACGTGAAAACTACTAATTATCCAATCAATTCTTTGACAGAATTTCATTGTTACAGATACTTCTATACCCTCAAGTACCATAATACTACACTTGAAAAGACAACAGAATGACACAAATAAAGCTAGGGTATATTTTTGATGGATATCCAGGCATCAATTTTGACCATTGCCTTGGCAGAATATATACAATCCCCCCCAGCCAACAGGAATTTACACGAGATAAGTGATCCAAAGTGTTTAGACAATTTAAAACGTTTAATGGGCATGTTTGCAGCACATACCGCGAAGCCGGCTTCAAACATGGTCTACTGGAAGATAGTGGTCAATGGGATGCAACTCTCGCGGAGGCTGCTGCAATGCAAACATTAAGAAGTCTTCCGCAACTCTTTGCTGTGTTATTGCACATGTGTGAGCTCTGTGATACATTATCTTTATGGGAAAATATAAGGAGGACCTTTCTGAAGACTTCAAACACCAGGGGCAACTAATGCTCAGTGGCTTTGACGCAGGATTCTGTAACGAATTTATAAACAGAGCGCTTATTGACAGCGAAAATGAGATCGTTTCTATGGGCCGAAATTCATTACAAACTTACTCCAAGTTCGCCAAACGAGTTCAAATACTCTTCCAGCAGGAATAATTCAGAAAACTTCCTCCGACGTCAAACTCTTGAACGTTATGTCAGCGAAAACGAGACAAAGTTACTTAAGAACCATCAGTTGACTTACAATACCCATTTCGATTACGTTTGCCTTCGGAAGGGTGTTTTTTCCCTTCTTGAATGCACCTGGAGGGACAGGTAAAACATTCGTCAAAAGTACGGCAAAAGAAGGCGATCACCTTGACTGTGGCATCCTCTGGAATTGCTGCAATTTTTCTAGTCGGTGGTAGGACATCGCACCCCGCCTTTAAAATTTCAGTTAATTTTATCCGATTCAGCAGCCTGCAACATCAGGAAGTGTTCGGGTAAACCCGACGTCCTGAAAAGGTGTGAGCTCACTGCGTGTGATGAGTGCAAGATAGCCCAAAAAGAATCTCTGGAGGACCTGGAAAAAACTTTGCGTGACATAAGAAATTGTTAATATCCAATGGGAGAAGAACCTGTCCTTCTATCAGGTGATTTCAGGCAAACTCTCCCCGTTGTTCCTAAAGGTTCAAGAGGGGGATCCTGTGAAAGCCTACATTGTTATCACGTCTATGGCAACAAATCAAACTTTTGCATATTAAATGAGAGCTGAACTGTTCGTGGACCAAATGTCAGCGCAATTTCCAAAGGACCGTCTATCAGTCGGTGACGGCAACAGGCCACCGGATGACTCTGGAGAGATCTCAGCTTCACAAATATGATCCGTTGTAAATACTATTCACGACCTCAAAGCTGTTGTCTTTCCAGGCATGGCTAACAATTTTGGAAACCCCAGTTAGTTGTACAAGAGTGCAATATTGGCTCCTAAATACATCGGTTTTGCGAAAATGAATGACGTACTAAAATGCTTACGTGGAAGCCTTCAAACCTAAAAGCCAATTGACACCTGTGCCGATCCACAAGAGATGGTTCACTATCCAGTGGAGTTTCTAAACTCTTTAAACCCTACCGCTCCATGCATTGCGCCTCAAAATCGGGGCCCCAGTAATGTTGCTGAGCAACCAGGAACTGCCAAGGTTATGCAATGGAACCCGCCTTATGGTTAAAAATCTTCTGCCACATGTTATTGAGGACATTATTCTCACATGATTTGGTATGGGAGACAGTGTATTCCTAACCAGGATACCACTCACTCCATCAGATACGAAATCCCATTTGCTCTTCGCAAACTTCGATTTCCGTTAAGACTTTGCTTCGCGATGTCAATCAACAAGTCTCAAGAACAAACGCTCTCCACAGCAGATCTATCAGGTTGGTGCAAAAATAATGACGTAATAATGTCGTTTTTTGACGTTAGAAAATATGTCAAAAAACGACATTATTACGTCATTATTTTTGCACTAACCTAATATATTTAGAAAAGCCATGATTCTCCCATGGATAGCGTTATGCTAGTTCTTCTAGAGTGGGAAGCAAAACAAATTTATTCGCTTTCACTTCAAACCGAAAAACTAAAAATGTTGTCTACAAAGAGGTGTTCTAGGTTCTTCTAATGTCCACCCAAATTTACAAATTCTGTTACACTTTAATTCTTCCAGTTGTTTGCCCTATTTTCTACGCTTAGGGGAGCGATTCACCTTACGTATTTTTTTTTCCTCTTCTTGAAATCTTAATTCTCTTTTGTCGGCATTATATTTCGCGTCCATTTCCCTCCAAGCCGTTGCCATATCTCCGGTATACTACCGTCTCTTGCTGTTCATAAACAAAAACTCTTTTCAGGGTTACTACATTGAAATTGTAACACTCTAAGGGAGCCTTTTTTTGTTCCAGCCATTTTAGAGCTATCATATTTGATTGTTAAACTAACAGAGAACGTTGTCCAGCCCTTTTTAGAGACTAACACAATTGAATTTTTGCACTGTCAATGAACAACACTTTTTCTCCATAATCTGACAAATTCTTACAAGCATCGCTATGTTTAAGACATTGAGCAACGCTGGGTATGTCTGCTCATTATTTGAAAATATTTTTTAGCATGTTAAAAATATTTTTATGATAATCTGATTTAATAAATATTCTAAGTGCATAAAATTTAAAAATACGCGTTGTTTTGTACGATAAGAATTTATATTTAAACTTTCTTCAAATGTTTCATTTCTTGAACCGTCAGTGACCTATCGAGTCTCGGGTAGTCTAACACACACACACACACACACACACACACACACACACACATATATATATATATATATATATAGTAGGTATTTAAATGAAAATTATACATTAATTGAAATTACCATTAATTATATATTAGGTTGGTGCAAAAATAATGACGTACTAATGTCGTTTTTTGACGTTAACAAATAGGTCAAAAACGACATTATTACGTCATTATTTTTGCACCAACCTAATATAATTATCATATATACATAATTATTATTATCTTAACAGCAAGAAACTGATTAGGGACCTGGAAAGGATTTTGTATAACAATAAACAGACATAATACGTCTATATTATTCAAAGAAACACATTTGCATGAAGATATGCTGCATATTATATATATATAACCCCTAATATAATATTGAAAATAATTGTTTCTTTTTCCTGATAATCAACAAATCTTAATTAAATTTTATATTCATTAAGAAAAACCTTTATGAAATAAATTACAACCACATTCAAACTTTTTTTATCAGGCTGAAATAAATTAACAGATTAAAAATTAAGTTGTGCAAAAGTAAGTGAATATATCAACTACATATTTTTGTATAACATAGTTATAGTGCAAATATTTTCTTACAAATGTAAAAATCAAATGTTCCTATGTTCGTTTTTTGGGGAAACCTGTGTATACTGCAGTCAAACAATATAACTCATTGTGTTTACAGAAGTGTGAAAAGACTAAATTTGATATGACGGCATCAAAATCAAGAATTGGTCGTCCGCGAAAATATCTGCAAGAATATGTAGACATCTAGATAGGCAAGTCCATATATATGTTGTTTTGACAATTGTGCTTCTTCAATGCTCACTGGACAAAGTGGGAATCAATGTGCATACATCTACAGTGCGACGGAATTTGAACAATACCGATCTTCATGACAGAATAACTAGAAAAAAAACCCACTTCTTACGAAATAGCACAAACATGCTCTACTGCACTAGGCCAATGAGAGAAAAATTTTAGCAAAAGGGTTTATGGTCGGAAGAGACCAAACTTGAGCTTTTTGGGAGGAACACTAGGTGGTATGTCTGACGAACTCCTAATACGAATTTTGAAGAGAAGAATTTGCTGCCAACTATTAAACATGGCGGTGACATCATTATGATTGCTACAGCAGGAACAGACAAAATACTACACATTGACGGCACAATAGACACTGTAAGATACTAAGCAATTTGGAATGAAAGTGTCTTGCTCTCAATTCAAAAGTTGAGTTTAAGTTAGGACTAGAACTTCCAACAGGACAATGATCTGAAGCGTCAAAGCAAATTAGCAAATTAATGGGTTCATAAAAATATATTTCAAAACTTGGAATGAGTTAGTCAGATTCCAGATCTAAACCCAATTGAAAATATGTGATTCAAGTGAAGAAAGACAGTATATGCAAGAAACCCAAGTAAAATCGATCAATTCCTAGAGTTTTGCTAAGAATGGTCAATAATCGGCACGCACTACTTCCAGAAAATTCTTAACAATTATATAAAAAGACTGGTTAATATTGTAACCTCAAAAGTTACCAAATATTAAATGCAAGGATTCAATTACTTCTGCACATCTTAATTTTTAATTAATATTTTCATTCCTGCTTGATAACAATTTTTGGAAGTGGCTATAATTGATTTATTAAAGGTTTTTCATAATAAATATATAGTTTAATTAAGATTTGTTCATCATCTGGAAAAAAGAGACAGTTTGATTAAATATTATCTTAGGGGTTCACTTAATTTTGCAAAGCACTGCATATATATCTATGCATATAAAATTATATAATATTTATATACGGGTAGCTTATCTTCGACCAATCAGGTTTCATTGAATAATAGAGACATATTATGCCTATTTTTATACAGATCCTTTCCAGTTCTCTAATCAGTTTCGTTATTTTAAGATAAAACTTATCAAGGCAGGCGCCATAGTTTTGTTAACCCAAGTACTCAAAATTCATCAAATTCTCGAGATGCACTAAATCAAAATCAACTAACCAACACTCAACAAAATTTATTACGAATATAGCAACAAAATACTAAAATACATATAATATTTACTACTATTTTACACTTTTATTGATTTCTGGTCTCCTCCTTTATATGGAAACTATTGTTTTGCAAAATATTCTATAGCTAGAACGGAAAAATAAATAATTATATCAAAGACCGTTCACTCGTGTGTTCTCTTAAAAAAATCACCTTCACACAGGAATGCAGATTTTAAATAGTTACAATAATCTTGTGTTTGTAAGTTAACCTTGAAGACGATCTTGGAAAACATCGAAAGTATTTGGGTTAACGACAAACTGATTAAACATATATATATATATCTATAATGTATAATTATATATAATATATATAATTATATATAATAGTATGTAATAAGTACATAATATATATAACGTATGTAATTTATATATATATATAATATTATATTATAATTTATATATATATATATATATATATATATATATATATATATATATGTGTGTGTGTGTGTGTGTGTGCAAAGATAGAGAGAGAAGTGTTTGTGTTGGAGAAAACAAAAACATGCATCTGCTGGTCATTCAATTGGACAAATTCAAATACTTAATAGAGAAAGCGACAAAAAAATTGATGGATACCAATAAAATGATTGTGGCTTAAGCGACAAATTTTAAAGAGATGTATATTAGACATAACAGAAGCAATTAGAAATTATTATTATTATAGGAAGCAGAGAAATTTAGGAATCTAGCAGGAATGAACATCGGGAAACGAAAAGTAAGAAAATGTGAAATGAAACATTTATACATCAATGCTGAAAATAAATGAAATCATTCAAACATTTTATGAGTAGTAGTAAGAAAAAATTCATAGCCATTAGTGCAGTGAAAGACAAGCAAATTTTTAGATGGAATAGTCTTACAGGCGCCTGCGTTTAAATGAACGGAAGCTATTAGGAACAATTTAATATGAACGATACGTTACACGGATTTAAATCATTCATCAAATATTGATACTATTCCACCTCTGCACTGGTTTCTGGAAATCAAATCTGCTTAATGAATAAACAATTAGGAGTTTTAAGTTCGTTAAATTAAGACCTTGTATTCTGATATATTCAGTGTGCAAATGTCAATAGCGAATTGTTGCTTTTAGCGCACTATATATATATATATATATATATATTAGCACGTAAGGGAATGTAATGGATTCGACTGGAATTCAAACTCGATATATATATATATATATATATATATATATATATATATATATATATATATATATATATATATATATGTGTGCTAATACCCTTGGGAAAGGTATGAATCATCTTCTTCTCCCTCCAACTATGGGTAAAATAGCAGGACAGACTGGGTTCTATAGCCTTGCATGGCAACTGGTCTAGGAGAAGGTCAACTCTGAATTCCAAACCTGCGGAGGGTCGTTTGGGAACCTTGTGGCATTCGGTGCACCAGGTCTCTGTATTCGTCCCTTCAAAAAGTGTTGATGGTCCTGCACGAGGCCTTCATCACTATAATCAAATCTCATGTGCCGGTGTCGGGCTGTCGGTTTCCTCGAAACTGATCTGCTTGACCCTCATACGTCGAATCTCGACGGGAGTGTCGATCATATATATATATATATATATATATATATATATATATATATATATATATATATATATATATATATATATATATATATATATATATATATATATATATATATATATATATATATATATATATCTAATCATTTCACCCCAAGCAGGAATGCCTATAGTACGCCTCTGGGATGGGGATGGTTACAGGTAGTGAGAGAAAAGACTGGGTATAGACAGGACTTAGGATTAACGAAAGGGCAAAAGATGAACGAGATTCAAGAAGACACAAGATGCCGATTGAGGTTGTACTTAAATTTTTGAAGATTGAAAACTGTTGACGGTTGCATTTCGCTATTTCAGCAGTAAACGGGTGGAACCTAAATGCTAATCTAGTGGCATGGTTAATGTAGCCGGGGCACTAGGAATAAAAACTCATCTGAGCAGTTACCATTTAAATATTTGTAGAAAAGACATAATGAAGCCACGTCACGTCGGAGAGAACGATACCTCAATCGGGATGTCAAGTCAGGATCAAGTACTTTACAGATAATTCTTTGGTTTTTGTCAAGTACTTCGAGATGAATAGCAGAAGCACCAGACTCGGACGAGAAAAAATTACTGGCACGACACAGTAACCCAACTTTCATGGCAGTAGGGATGTTAATGGTTATATCTGTCGTGATGGCCATGTTAATTATTAATCGGGTGGTGGAAGTGTTGGTAACAGTGCTGAATATCGTTGTTGTTGGTGGGTATGTTTTGTTGGTTTTAGTTTTCTGGTAGTTTACTGCTCTACCATATTTCGATACGTTCCTTCCCGTTTCTGTCTAGTTTTCGTTGTTCCTGTTGTCCGTTTGGTTTGAACTCTGATACTAGATATTTTTTTCATGTCTACTTATTCAGATTAGTTCCGATATTTGGTTTAGTAATTTGTTTTTCTTGTGTGTGGGTGATTATTGCCACATCTTCTTGCAGGCAAATTAGACATTTCCTTGATATGCTGTTGTAGTCAAGCGCGTGTTTCATAATATCCCAAGTTAGATTTGGTGTTATGATTTTTTTGTCTTTTAGTTACCATATATATGGGAATAGTGTAATACTGTTGGTGCATTTTCTATTAGAGAATTAGAGGTCGTGGGTGTATTTTATTTGTTTGAATGTTCCTTCTACGTCGTCAATGTAGTGCATTGTATTGTTGTTGGCGTTGTCCTTACCTTTGTATACTATGTTTGTTTTCAAGCAGTTTCCTTGTAGTGGATACTTGGTTTTGTCTCAGCTGTTGCATTAGGGGTCTTTGAGTTCCTGTAGTTTTTTTTGTTTTGTTTTGTCTTTTTGTTGTGTTTTGTATTATTTATGTTATGTTCTTAGTGCAGCTGTAGCTAACTTTTAAGTTGTTTTTTGTTAAATATTTTTGCTATTGGGATACAGTGAAGTGTTTTTTTTTTCTGTTAGATTTAGGAATATTATGCTGATCATTTTGTTTCTGACGGTTTTGTTGTATGGTGTGTTATACTAAATTATATTTCTTTTTCTGCTTTTCTATTTTGGCTGTGGTGTAGTGTACTGTCGCGTGTATTCACTTTAGTGCGTTGTTATATGGCGTTTTTTTCGTTGAAAATATCTGTATTCTTGGATAGTTAACGTTGTTTTTCTTTTAACGTCTAAACATAGTCCGCCAGCTTTGTAAAATGCATTTGGTTCTGTATCCTAAATGAATACATACTCTGCACATCAAATATATACTTTCTTTTGTTCAATATATTTAACTTCACCTTGGCAAATTACACCCACCGTTTCCACAATATATGTTGTTTTCCCTGCTGTTTTGTGTGTCAGTTTTGAAAACCTAGTATTTTTCTGCTTTATGCTGTTGTGTACATTGCCAGTACAACTTTAACTCAAATTCACACTGTTGCTGTTAAACATTCTCGACAGTTCATAGGGTTTCGAGAAATGTTTCTTTATTAATTCAAAGAATATTTTTCCTATTTTTGTTTTTACCTGCAGATTACAGATTGAGGTGAACCAAATTACGTCTTTTTTATTCTGTTCTTCCTTAGTTGCTGATCAATCCGGGTTTAAATATAAGTTCAGTTTTATGCTCCTCTCACTTCAATGCTGTCATATATACTTTCTTTTTTTCTTCAAATATTTCCCTTATCGCGGAATTCCTTGACAAGCAGCTCTCAACTCCACTCGGAATGTGCTTAATTACACACGCTGGCTGATTGGACTTCGAATTTTACACAGTACCCAGATGGGAAAACCGTACCGATCAATAGGTCAAATGCAGTATCTGAATATTAAAAAAAATTCATGATTTTTTTCCACAGTGATTTCAAAATTGAAATCCTTAAAGAGCATAAATAAATTTCCTGTAAATACGGTGCCTGTCAATTTGGACAATGCTATTAATTTTACATAATATAAATATATCCGTCAGCTCAGAAATCTCTGCCTCCCCAACCCATCGAAAGATACTTGGGGTACATAAAAATGTCTTTCTTTGAACTTCTTCGCCTACGCTTCTCCGTCATGGACGAAAAAGGATTTTCAGCAGTGCAATATCAACTCAACCTGCTCCGGTGTGATGTCAACAACATTTGTTTTAAATAATCTATAATGCTTCTAATAATCCTTTCTTCGTGATGGAAGGATAAAATTCATTTATATCAAATAAGATAAATACCTGCCTGTTCTTATATTCAATATTCTATTTATTGTCCCTGCGATCTTTACCGGTGTACTTAAGCCTTGTGTACTTATGAATGTGTATATCCTGTTCAAATTTCTCTTTCAGTAAACCCACACACATTGCACCATTTATCAGTGGTCCTCGAGTAGAATTAAAGTCCCATTGTTCACCATAGGACAGGGTACTCTTACTTCTATACTTTTCAGATAATCTCACACCTGGGCGGGGATCTAATGAATCTTTTACGCATAAATTTATCTGAAAAAAAGTAAATTTTCTGCACTATTTTACCAGCCGATTTGAATGCTTCCAGAACAAGACCAAATTTCAGACATGAAACTGTCATAGAATTGACATTTATACGATTTCAAAGCAGAGCTGCATACATCTTCTTACAAGAACTTGATTGGAACAGTGTATCAATGTGGTCATCAAATAGCACTGTTTTTCTTCTACTTCTGCCTTGTCGCTAAATATACACAGAGTTTGGAAATTCACGATAGCTGTACGCACAGTTGTTGTGCACCAACGGACTGTTAAACTAAATTCACGTTCAAAAGAACGACAAATTGGACCACTCATGTTGGTGGAGTGAGCATTTATTTCCATATTCTAAGCCTAATTCAATGCACAATGGCTGCTAATTTTGAAGTGACAAACATTTTCTTGCTATAATCTCATATGTGAATATTGGATGATACAATAACACAAAGATATTACATCAAGCAATTTCTAATGGTAAAAACTGATGCAAAATAAAAGAGATTCGACGTATGAGGGTCAAGCAGATCAGTTTCGAGGAAACCGACAGCCCGACACCGGCACATGAGATTTGATTATAGTGGTGAAGGTTTCGTGCAGGACCATCCACACTTTTTGGAGGGACGAATACAGAGACCTGGTGCACCGAATACCACAAGGTTCCCAAACGACCCTCCGCAGGTTTTGAATTCAGAGTTGTCCTTCTCCTAGACCAGTTGCCATCCAAGGCTATAGAACCCAGTCTGTCCTGCTATTTTTTATCCATAGCTAGAGG
>OZ010609.1:47157190-47217190 GCA_963932145.1 Acanthosepion lycidas | reverse complement strand
GTAATTTATTTATTATATTGGTAAACTAAATTAAAGATTAGGTTTCATTATTTAATAGAATTTGAGGGTAATATTAATTTTCATTTATTCATATATGCCTCACAAATTTAATCATGTGAATCCCTACATACATACGATCATTAACAAGTAAAAAAAAAAAAAAAAAAAAAAAAAAAAAAAAAACCTTTGAGATAATTTACACAAAAATTCATTTATCCTCGTACATAAACTATATATACATTTTACAATCTTTATCTATATTTCAAAATATATACAGATTTCACAGTTAAAATTTAATTTTATCAGTGTGATTTCGGAAGTGTTTCATTTTAAAGGAATTTAGCTAATATTATTACTATTATTAATAGTCAAAGAATGGTATATTTAAATTTAAATTATCAACTTAGAAATGAAACTCCCTTCAGAAGAAAACAAAATTTAAACTATAGAATATTACAAAAGAAGACCCAATATTTCCTTTAAAATCAATTCATGTACGTACGCACATATATACATACACACACACACACACACACATACATATATATATATATATATATATATATATATATATATATATACCTATATACATACACACACACATATATACATCCACACATATATATACACATATACATACATATACAATTCATATATCCATATACAAATCTATATATCAAAAAATTAATCTAACCATTTAATCATCCGTATATATATAGAGAGAGACATACTCATATACACATACACACCCTTAAATAGGTATACAGTCATATATAAGCACAAAACCCTACATACAAAACAAAATATAAAAAGAATACATACATACATATATATATATATATATATATATATATATATATATATATATATATACATACATATACATATGTACATTTACCAAATATAAATTCTAAGGTAATTACGTCTATATACATATATAGATTACAAGTAGTTTAAAACTATAAAAACACACATGTTTAAGTACATGTACACACACATATACTCGTACATACATATATAATATACATATACATACAAAACAAACATAAAAACATTTATACATATACATCCACACCCATGCAGCATACACGTTAAAAAAAAAAAAAAAATATTCATTATTCAAACATGCTTCATATTAGTATATCTATACTCACACACGTGTATATCTATTTATACATATATATCCATACTACCATACATATGTGTCCACAATATAAATACATAGTTACCCTTATCTATAATGTTCACATAATCTATAATGTTCACATACATGTGTCCACAATATAAATACATAGTTACCCTTATCTATAATGTTCATATATATATATCTAAATAAGTTCACATAAAAAAAAAAAATTGTAAGTTCCAACACATTTATCAAAGAGCACAGTGTCAGTATTTTCATATATTCATTTAAAACAATTTATATTTTCTATTTATATATCTACACATACTTTTTTAAAATGAGGTGATTTTTATGCCTACATTTACAAATCAACTCATTATGTCTGTTCAATAGTATGTCCGGATCCTTATGTTTTATAATTAGTATTTTTTCCATAATGCACAAATTGCATCGGTCTCTGAAATTAATCGGAGTTTTGGCTTTTGAGACGATTTTCCATTCTATTTGTGGGGTTAATTTGTTTTCCAATAACTCCCAATAGTGCTTTGAAAGTGCAGTTTGGTGTTTTTTTGATTCATTATAAAAGGATTGGCGATGGTTGGAAAATCGTTGTTTCCAACTTCCTGCAGAAATACCTATGTAGATCTTCTTATGTTCAGTATTTTCTTTGGGGAAAATCGTAGCTTCGTATACTATGTTTTTGGACAAACATACTCCTTCTACTGGACAGACAGATCCTTCCCTGCAGTTACAGGTAGATTTGGTCTTTGGGCTTGTATTAGGATCTTTTTGAAGTTGATTATAAAATTCATTTAAAATTTTACTATTATGGGAGCTAATAATTTTTTCCATGTTGTTCATGCAGGAATAACTAATTTTTAAATTCATTCTATTGAACAACTTTTTTAATAGCTTATCTTTTTTAAAATGTTTATCTATAAGTTTAAGAAAATATTTTCCTATATTAATGTTCGACAGCTTACAGAAGGGTGGGTTGAACCCATATAATTTTCCTATTTCTATTTCTAGATTTAGAAGACGTGTCGCTAGTAGATTTATCTATATAAGTGAGTGTTTGTTTGAATTTGCTTTTTCATAGGGTTTGATTGTATGTTGATTTATTTTGATCAAAGATGCTTTTACTAGAGGATTGTTTATTTATTCTAGTATTTACAGTGTTAGGGATCTGTTTCATAATTGCTATAGGGTGGTTTGAGTCGATATTTATGTATATGGGCGATTGGTTCTCCTTTTGGAAAGGTTTATAAGTGTTGTTTTCAAGATCAAATGTTACGTCTAGAAAATTTACTATTTTCAGGTTAGATGATATTTCTATTTTAAAACCTATATATTTAAAATATATATATATATATATATATATATATATATATATATATATGTGTGTGTGTGTGTGTGTGTGTGTGTGTGTGTATGTATGTAGTGGACACGGGTTCGAATTCTGTCTGATAGGGCATCTTTTTCTAACAAGATTTCTAGAATACTCAGGCTGGCAAATAAATAAATATACTATTTAATAAATAAATAAATAATAAACAACATCTACTCAAATATGAGTATCCTTTTAAAAAATAACGTTTGTACAAATAAATTTAAAAAATGTCGGATTTAATCCATGTCCTAATACACACACACACACACACACACACACACACACACAGCGTGGTAAACTAAGCTAACCTGTCTATCTGTCCCAAAAATTGGTACTATGCCAATCCCAGCATTGCACCCCGCCCAATCATCAATATTGTTAAGTGTTGGCTTTTTCTTTTTAACTATTAATTACGAACACGGCCACAATGTGCTAACCGTGTTCGGAAAATAAAAAATCTCTATGACACTAAAAACATACACACAACGCACGCACTCAATTAAACTGAAAAATAAAATTATCCTTGATAATGGCTAAAAGAATAGCCGAAAGCGCTCTGAATTATAGAACGTTTGGACAGTTTTTTACATAAAATTTTAAATTAAAAGCTTAATCATAGTACCATATCTGTCGTTTTTAATAAAACATGCATAAATGAAGGATTGCTGCCTAAATACACAATATATATATATATATATATATATATATATATATATATATATATATATATATATAAGCGCATGCAAGCATGCCTGCATAATTTGCTTGCACATTAATCTATTGTTAATTCTCGAGGCCCTTATATTTAATGGAAGTTCTTTTTCAGCGTGGTAAACAGAGCATTGAAGTCTATCTGTTGACCTTAAAAAAAAGATATTGGAACATATACTAAGTTTAAACTTTATAGCTGCTTCACACTCCCTGTCTACATTCCTCCCTCTGATCCATAATACATCTCCCTTGTAATCTTTTTTTTTTCTGAATACATAACTTGCCTATTGCATGTTCATGCCCTTGTAAACATCTACCATACTAATTCAAATGGGGCTAGGGGATGAACATGCATTCCCGAGCAAACCTTGTTACCCTCACTCCCAGTGGGTCTGCTAGTCCTCACCTGTCAAAAGTGATATATGTACGCAAAGTTAGCACTCCGTCTACAATGTCAAAACATCCATTGGTAAACGCACCCAGAAAAAGGTAACCAGAAAAAAAGTCAACAATAATTACAATAACGACTGGAATGGTAAAATCACCACAGAATTCATTCGTAAGATAACCACTAAGATAAAAATAAAATTTCGATCATTAGGGAATATCTGTGATGGTGATACAGCGGTATATGGGTATATATCTAACTATGTGTTTGACCAGAGCCTGGCAGCAAATCTCTACTCTGGCCTAGAATGGGTCAAAAACTGACTTGTCATATTCAATACCTCAAAAACCAAACGTGTATAGTTCCATCATCACCGAGCATCTCCTGAACTTTCGCTGTGGCCGAGTGTTCTCTTAATCAGACCCTCTTACGTTGAACAACTATTGGATCTTAAGCTGGCATCAAACCTATCAGAAAACGATCCGTCGCTGGAAATGCTGGAAAAATGGGCAGTTCCTTGAAATATCTGACGCCTCCAGCAATATTATATCGTTACAAGAACCAGATCGGAAAAAAAAAGTATTACTGGTGCCATGTCTCGTCTGGGGCTGTTCATCAATCAATCTCCAGTTTAGATAGAGTTCAAAACCCACAGAACCCGTTTTCTACGGACGAAAAATTGCAAGACTTTTCTACTCTATGGCTATTGGCATGGAAAATGTGCTTTTAGTCTACATTCCTTAGTTCCACCAAAATTAACCTCTCAGGGGGAATAGGTAGATTTTCTTATACACTTCGACTGTCACCATAGAGTTGTAGCGGATTTACACATATTCATAGCAACTGAAATTAACCTTGAATTCATCGCGACAAAAGCATACTTGTCGGGAAATAAAATGTACACAAATAACAGGAAAAGCATTGTAAATTGTATGTTAATTTCATAAAATTTATTTATATTTTTGTGTGTATATTTTAGTTTACAATGTTTTATGGTACATGTGATAAAAGGGAGAATTTACTCCATAGTATTTCAAGCAATATTACAGAGTGAATCGAACAAGTGTTTCCTGTACTAAACTTTCGCGGCGAAGTCTTCTGGCGGGATGTCCGAATTATTGGGAGGAAAAGTTTTTGTTGGAGTATTTTATTATTTTTAATTTTTATTTATTTTATTTTACGCAACGTCTTCATGTTATTGTTTTATTTTATTTTTATTTATTTATTTATAATAATAATAATAATAATAATAATAATAATAATAATGATAATAATAATAATATTCCTACATCCTCACAGCTAAGTCACGCCATGCCAGGTACACTGATTTAAAACATTTCCATTGCCTTCGTATTCTAGTTAGTAATAATAGCTTTTTGCAAGGGAAGGCTTGTTTATTGAAACGACTCACACGTTGGTGCTTTCCAAACTATTGCTATCTTTTCAAGTCTAGCTTCCCAACATATTTTCATAAACTGCAATTCTAATTCAAAAACTTCCTCGGTTGAACTCCCACAGGAAAAAGTAATCCTAGGTCAGTTACTCACAGAAAATTGCTCAAATGCCAATCATAGGTACATTTGTAATATTCTCTAAAACGATCTTCAAATTTGACGCAGTTTGGAATTGGTATCTTTCAGAATTAAGATAAGACGTCACATACACGTTGTGTCCAAAATATTTAATTCGAGTTTTAGCTTTTGGTGATGTGGGTTAAAATATTACCCACTGTTCAAAAGGCTTGTAGAAAATCTGCTTGGTAATACCTAGTAGATATTCCTGAGTTGCCATAACAGAGAGCTAATTTAAGTAAGTCGAGCAAGTATGTCTCTTTTAATTCTTCATTAAAACCATTTTCGAATGCACCAAACAAGTAAAGCAAAACAGATTTTATGAAACGCTTCTTTAACATTAACGAACAAATAAAATTGACATTAAAAAATGAAAAATAACTAACTACCATTCTGATATAAAGAAAAATAAAAGCAACATTCGTTTTTTTATTGAAACTACATACACTGTAAATATTAACAAAATGGAAGAAAAAACATTAAACATATAATTCGCCAGTATATATCAATTAATGTTTAATATCTCACCTAATTATTAGTTTAAAAAAAAACACGGGAACATGAAAAGCAACTTATGTTGAATCAAAGCTGCTTACGAATTCACGGGCACATCGACGATTATATCTCTAACGTTAATAAACAGAAAACAACAATAAAGGTTGAAAACGAGGTTGAGGCTGACTTTTTCCATGAAGCACTTAATACCATTGAAAAACGTTATTAAAGGGTTAAAATGGAAAAATTAACCCCAGCTTTACAATAAAAGTGTGAAGAGGAAGAGTGCGTTCATGCATTTGCACTTGCAGTTGAGTCAAGCTCTGACCCTTCATCCCTGTTTTTGTTTGATTATTAGATTTGTGAACAATGCTATACCATTTGAAAGTTATTACATCCGTAGGAAATTTACTGAATATCTAAAACATTGAAACAATTTAACCCCGAGCAACGACCACACAAGTGGGTTATATCGATGGAATTCCTCTATTAAAAACTATCAAACAATTTCGAAGGATATACCTTAAAAAAAGATGAGAAGAGGAGTAGCTTAGTATACCAACGGATGATGCATGCGGGCGTGGACGCAGGCAAACATTTCCAGACAGGTGGTGCGGGCATACAAAGGCTGCGGTTATACAATTGCAGCCATGTACACCCGGGCGACGCTTGGTACCTCGGCCAGTATATATATATATATATATATATATATATATATATATATACACACACACACGAATGTGAGAAAGAACAGATGAAGTAAAATTCTGCTATTCGTAGCATTTACTTTTTTTTAAAATTGCTCAATACAAGGTAGATCAATATATTATAATTTTATTTTAGATATTAGAACAAAAACATGTTAAAGTCGCTACACAATAGCTTTCGTGTTTCGATACTACATTGTGCATCATCAGGCGAATTTTAAATGACTGGTGATTAAATAAGTTTTTAAAACTTTCCAAAGCAAAATGATATCGCTTTCTCGAAAGATAAAGTGGGGTTAGAAAACACATAAAATAAACTCAACAAAATAACGTCCACACCTCTACTCTGTGAGCTTAATTTTTTATTTATCGTAGATCTGACATTGAATTTTGTTGATCAAGAAAAACCCACAAGTCCATTTTTAATTCTGATCATGGTTTTTCTTGCCCAAACCTTATCTTACGAAAAAGAGGTAACATTTTGCCTTTGAAATTTAAAAAAAAATATTTATTCACCAGTCACTTAAATATTCGTCTGAAGATGTACGACGTTGTATTAAAACACGAAAGCTATTGTGTAAGATTTAAACATGTTTTTGTCCTAATATCTAAAATAAAATAGTAATATATATATATATATATATATATATATATATATATATATATATATATATATATATATATATATATATATATATATATATATATATATATATATATGGGGGAAGAGGAGAGACAGAGAAGGAGAGAGAGATTCACGGTAGAGTAATGGATTGCGGCTCGAATCGAAGAACGTGGGAGCCGAGTTCGAATTCCACTCGAGTTCATTGTATTTTCTTACATGCTAATAACTTTAGAGAAGGAATGTATCCAACTCTTCACCCCAGCTATGGGTAAAGAGTGAGAAAGACGGTAGTATAGCTTTGGAGGCAACCGGTTTAGAAAGAAAATTCTGAAATCAAGGCTGTATGCAGCCCTGGCGAACCACATATTATGTAGATACGGCCGACTATGGCATATATATATATATATATATATATATATATATATATATATATATATATATGTGTGTGTGTGTGTGTGTGTGTGTGTGTGTATGTGTGTGTGTATGTAAAAAATTTCGCTTGAAGATGGAACAGAGCTTAGTACTTTAATTCAATTTAATTCAAATAATTATATTGAAGTTTTCGACTGTTGTTTTGAAACATGAGAACTGTTGCGTTGGAATCATATTTTTAAATAAATAATTTTATATATATATATATATATATATATATATATATATATATATATATATATATATATATATAGTTTAAGAAAAACTAGGTAATCCGTATGGGTAACCCTAAGGAGGATAAAATCCAGAGAGCTCAATGTAAATCCAGAGCAAATAATTTAAATAAAATTAAAATATATTTATTAATTTAAATAATATATATATATATATATTTATATATATGAATAAACACAAAAGAAACGTTATCTTTTTCTGATCGACGTACAAAGGAAATACAAAGAACGGTGATTCAATTTCTCTGATCGGAATGCGTCTCAGGCGCTGAAATTCATGGGAGACTTTTAAGAAAATACGGTGACAATGGGCTACGGCGTAGTAGTGTGAGTGAATTAATCAAGAACTTTAAAATTGGCCAAACATTCGTAGCACATGAAGAAGGAGCAGAATGCCCGTCAACCTCCACCATTGACGAGATGATTAGGCAAGTTCGAGAGATGGTAATTGCGCACCGGCGTGTTATCATAGATGATTATCTCTGCAGATTAAGATATATGCTCTTTGTTCTTCCTTGGTACACATTTCCAGCGGTGCGGCCAGGTTTACACTG
The DNA here is from genome assembly GCA_963932145.1 of Acanthosepion lycidas. Lineage (NCBI taxonomy): Eukaryota > Metazoa > Mollusca > Cephalopoda > Sepiida > Sepiidae > Acanthosepion > Acanthosepion lycidas. The sequence continues at coordinate 47,208,958 of OZ010609.1, read as the reverse complement.
TAACAGCAGTAAGGAAACTGTCCCGATCAAGCTCAAATTTCGATCACTTGACCAAAATATACAACTATACATGTATGAACAGAAAGCAATTTGAAAAAAAACTAAAGATATGTTATGGCGAATGTGTGGTTAATTTTTTATATAACCTCGTCTTTCTCTGATAGAAAATACAGTTTTAAAGTATGTTACATTTATACTTATATTTGAACGTTGTTCAGTGTTAATTGAATGTTGAGTAAAGCAGGGTCGACCGTTTTGCTGCAAAGTTAATACCACTGACAATACATCTCATACACCGCCATTTAAACTTTCAATATACGATGCCCTATCGAGAATGATACCTTATCTAATGTTAGCTGCTTTTATTACAACTGTCTCCAGAATTTTGTGTTTTTATTTGCATTGTGGCCTATATATTCATAATCGCACGCTTAAAATATTGCAGAAACACTTGTTCCTGCTATATATCTAGAAATACTTGATAAAATCCAAAGGAGAATCAGGAATATTATTCGTCCTTTTCCGGCGTCTCGGCTTCAGTCATTCTCCCACGACCGTAAAGATCCCTCCCTGTGCTTTTTCTTTAAACACTGCCATGGCAACTGTTTGGATACGCTCTTCGTTCTGGTACCTAGACTTTTTGAATTTAAGCCCTTACTAGCCTGGCGACGAGGTTTCGCCAATTTTCAGTTTAGTGCCTAGACGTAACCGTAAGTTTTTTCTTTTTTAGCATATATCATTTCTAGTTTTAATCTTCAACAATTTAAATGCAATGTCAATCATTATCTACTGTCTTCCTGATTAATCATATTTGTTCTCTCTCCTTAGTAACGTTTTTGTTTTATAATTCTTACATTCCCAGTAACTACTTATCTTTTAGTGGATTTTCCTACTTTCGTGGGGTAAATTCGACGTTTGTCTCTATCTCTGAGATGAGGTATTATGATTACTTACATTATTTACATTATTCGAACTGTTATCCTCATCTTCATTAGTATATTCACAACGTTTCGGCCTTCTTCTGGCGATTGTAATTTCGAAACGAACCATGCATTTCGTCCGCCGGGGTAGATTGTTCTAGTTTCATGTGCCGTGCCTCTTGTGAATGTCTCAGTTTTTTTTTTTTTTTTTTTTGGTAAACCACTGCTGTAGCTTGGTACTGAACTCGCCACTTTTTGTATCAAATCCAACCAACGCCTTTCTCCACTTGGCCAATTACCTGAAGAAGGCCGGAGCGTCCAACGGCCGTAACGTTGTGAATATGCCAATGAAGATGAGGATAACAGTCCGAATAATGTTGATAATATAAATAAACTCGATATCTACTAAGAATGTTTCTTAATATTACTATTTTGAATATTTGTCATATCTTCGTCTCTATATGTGCGAACAGCATTCATATTGAAAAATATAGCATCGCAATTGATTCTATGTATGAAAATGTATGAATGTCAATTTGTGCTACTATATCCGTATTTGCGCACATAATACAGACATACACGCACACACACGCGCGCGCACACACACACACACATATATATATATATATATATATATATATATATATATATATATATAATGTTTTTATACTGTGTATACTTCAAGTAATGTATTCTTTATCCAGGAGTGTACGCGCGTGTGCATATATGCATGTTCTCTGGTCTGCTTCTATATGAATATGTGCATAAGTATAGAATCTGAGTACTTATGTTGCAGTATGGTCATAAGCGCGGATAATGAACGTCTGGAAATGCACTTACATACTATTCGAAGGGTGGGTTGAATACTGCGTATTATTACCAATTCTGCCTGAATGCTATCATAAATACACATCTTTATATATATATATATATATATATATATATATATATATATATATATATATATATATATATATATGTGTGTGTGTGTGTGTGTGTGTGTGTGTATACGCATAAATACTTATATATATATATATATATATATATATATATATATGTTATATATGGGTGTGTGTGTGCTTGCCTGTGTTAATGTGAGCATGCGCGTACGTTTTTATTTACTAAGATGTGTCCGCTGAAAGGCCTCCTTTGCGTGCCAAACACAATCAACGATTAATCGCCATTTGAATACGAATCTGCCCATTCGGCAAGAGACGCCAGGTGACCAACAAAGCATCCTAATGACGATGAATGGCTTTAAAGATGCTAGAGCACGGCAACTATTAGAAATACCAGGATGTGGATCACGCAGGCACGAACAGACCTCGTGCGCATGTCAAGTTTTCTTTATCCTCTTACCATGACTCCCACTCTCTTGTTAGATTTATGCTTCCCTTCTCCCAACCACACTTTCTTTGACTACTGATTCTTTTATTTTTCTTCCTTTCCTCTACTGACGCTGAGAATAAAGAAAAATAATAATAAATGCACCAATGAAAAAGAATGACTCCATTCAGAAATTATTTCAGATCGCGCCCAAAAGAATCCCGAATTGCTATGCTTGGCCTGACTGGGATGTTTTCAATAAAGCAATTTCAAGACAGTAATTCAGATTTTTTTTTCTTTTCCTCATCATCTCCATTTTTCATTGAATGGTCACGACAGTCATCATTGGTGCATTCATTGGGGATCTAGTGACAGCAAGTCTCCTTACTATCAAGAGAAATCTTCTCGGATTCCACTTCCGGAAGTCTCCAAACCATTCCCAGTGCTCCGATAGCAACTAGCATAAGTGTTACCATTTCTTATAAAATTTACTAATTTTTCCAGATTTTCTTTTACAACTGCTAAATTCTGTAATCTGTTGAAACAGTGATATCAACATATCGTATGACAGTCAGCTACCTTCCGAGTATATTCGGTTACTAGGCTAGATAATCCCTACCGCAGAGGCTAGCTCGAGCATATTTTTTAAACTTCGTTGCTTCCAATTTCAACCTGGGATTGAAACTATAATTTTGCTGTGCGGACCTGTTTGCAGTTAGAGTTCCTTTGTAAAAAAAAACACGTATTCTGGCGTGATTAACAGTGTGAAAAAAGCCAGTAAGCTCGTAACCTCAGTCACGATGACTGATAACCTCGCGCTAGTATAGTTAACGAATAATTTCATTAATCTAATTTCATTTACAAGTCTTGAATCCAACTCGGATCTTATTTCCCAACCGTGTCACATGATGGAATTGTCTCCACAGACCGATATTATCAAGTAACCTCCTTGCCAAAACAAACTCAAGCCCCATTTTCGTAATGATAATATTCTAATCAATCGCTAGAAATATCTAATATCTGACAAATGTTCTTTTCTTTCTTCCCAACTGCATTGGATAGTCAGTTGAGTTCACGAAAAGTGATTGCGGTTTTTGGATATATTGGTTTTCATGGTTGAATCATATTCATTTGCACATTTTCCAAATAAATATCCCATGGCCATTTTTTTTTTCTGAACAGACTTGCTATATTCATTTATAGCATGATCTCATCTCTATTTTCACAGTATCTTCCTGTATCATATTTCATATCGTTGTTTTTCAAAGAGTTGTTGTTTGATCTACAACGGTCACAGGATCGCGATCAAGGCAAGCCATCTAGTTAGAAGTCTAACCTGGAGAGGATAGGCTCTACCAGGGTAAAACGCACAAGAATGGCCACATGTTAACCACACCAAGAAATGATTAGCGGAGACTCAAGCTTTGGCACACAACTGAGACAGATGTAGGAGAATAGTGAACAGCTCAGCAACTCCCGGGATTAAGGGCGAAAGAAGAAGAAGACGAAGAAGAAGATGATGATGATAATAATAATAATAATAATAATAATAATAATAATAATAATAATAATAATAATAATAATAATAATTGTTCTTGACCGCCCGAAATAATGATTTAATGTCACTGTTAATCTGCGCAGCCACGTCCATATCGTTTCATTATCATTATTCGCTGTGCATATTTTTCGTATTTTATTATCATGATTATTAATACAGACTGGACTTTTCACACCAACACTATCTGCTGAATTTCATTGGCAAATAAGTGACAACACCTTTGCATAATACGTCAGTAACCTTCGAACATATTTTAGTTATGACGTCACATGTGTTTTTTGGTTATTTTTTTTTTTTGTTTTTTCACTTCTTTCTTATATTTGCAGATGTCGTTTGACACGGTTCTTTCGAACTCCTCTCAGCATCCGATAAGGATGTATAAAAGCATTCATGATTTTTAATTTTTCACATATCATCCAGCTTTTTCCAGATACATAAAATCTATAATATTGCTTGTGTTGATTCAGTAGTGTATACCTCTCTATAATAGAATTTTTTGCTTTTTAGCAAATTACGAAAAAATAGTTTAAACAAATATTTGAGGTAACAACAATTTATCAAACAAATGAAACAGACGACATGAACCGAGTTTAAAAACAACGGTCAAATTTCTTCATAACACGGAAAAAAAAATAATAATAATTACACGCATTTTATGCTTTGTGTGCCAAATAATGTCCAATAAAATGTAAATTACCAATGAAAATGAAACATGCTTTTTACAATTAAAATTATAACGTTTTATAAGGACAACAAGAAAGAAAACTCCATCAAGTGAATGCAAATAAAAATACTTCTCTGTATATTTTGAAAAGATAAACTTGGTACACTTTTTAAAGCAAATTTATAGTTTCTTTGTCTTGTGGTAACAGCGATGATTTAATTCAACTAAACATACCAGCCGAAGAATTTTCTTTGAGGTGGGGAGGTGGTTATCTAAATTCACTGGTGGTTGTCTAAATTCACTGCGTCATTTTTCCTCTGGGCCGAGGCGACCTGGATTCCTGTAGCAGCTGTTTGTTGACTCCGAAAATCAAATCCAAGACCCTCTCTTACATATCTTACAGGTAAGCTCTAAATATGCCGCTCGGAATTTGCAGGGAAACCTTTTATTGGTTTTGGACAAAAAACAACCGCTGCTGGTTTACCACTAATCAAAATGTATTATAAATGTTTTTGAAATTTAAAAATTAAACAAAAACAAATCACAGCATCTGCTTTATACTTAAAAGCTTGATGTATGCTCAGGTTACACTTCTTATACTGTGGCCAGTTAATATAATTTTCTTTAGTCAGTCAGTTTAGAAAATATTAAGGAATATATGTTGGAATTATTCCACTTTAAACTGGGCTATGTGATATTCAGTAGCAAGGTGGGCATACTGAAAAAAATACATACAGATACGAGCAATTAATCCATGTTTTCAGCTCTGGATTTATTCCCTGGGGATTAGTATTTTTAACACCTAAGACGTTGGTACTCTAACGAAATTTAATTGTTTCAACTAAAAACTTTGCGTAGATATAGGTAACTCTACTGTCAATTTAGAAGTTTTCATTAATTCAGACAGTTAAATTGTTAAGTGCCGACACTTGAGATTGAACATAGATCGCCGGTGATCAAACAGGTGATCCCATTATTGATTTAAGTGGATCACTGGCCATAGAAGAAATGCATATATAGGAAGTCGCTTGACGTCTAGTTTGATCGCTATTTCTATTCTATCCTCTATACGAACCAGCATTCTCTAGTCAATTCACTATACTATTTCTCTATTCGGATCACTGTACGAATTACTGTTCGATTATTCGAAGGCGTCCGACACCATCATTGTTCAGCTGCATTACAACGTTAACATTACCAAAGTGACAACTGAGTGATCGGTGACATCACAAAATACATAGTGACGTGGATTTCATAGTTACAGATCTTACAAATGAAATCTCAAAAGTAAGTCATAGTATTATTATTTTTATTTTTGCTCAGTCCTTTCACCCTAAGCAAGGTAGAAACTAGAGGTTACTGGGTGTGGAATAATTAATAATGAGCGGCAAGAGAAAAGTCTAATAAGCAGCGCAGTAGATAGTGATTGAGAATGAATTTAATTTTTTGCAGATTAATGTTGGCTGGAAAGCACGGAGCCGGAAGTGAGCTCCACAATCAACAAGTGCTAGAAAAGAAACTCTTAGCATAGAATTTACGGCTACATGTACCAGCTCAACTGTAAATTGATGATATCTTGGCGCGATTGTTGTACTGAGCTTAAATTAAAACAGTATAGGAGGTATCACAGCGAAAAGCTCATCCGAACAATTACCATGAAAGTATTAATAGAAAAGGCACAGAGAGTCAATCTTAGGCGGAGGGAATATAACCGAAGCCTTTCTGCCAGATAAGGATCGATAATATATATATATGTATATATAAATACAAACAATACATTTTAGGGAAAAATGACCAACTGTAGTAGGAGCCATAAAACTGTTCAAATTATTTCGATTTCAGCATTAAATAACTTACAGATTTGTTGATATGCCGCTAAACAAAATCAACCAATAATCCTGAATGGGGACGGCACAAAACAAGAGAAGGTAAATCAAATAATAAATGGCAGATCGAGAGCTTTTATTCGATCTGTGACGCGGTAATGTTAGAAGATGCGATTGTGTAAAATCGAAATGTTGGAAAAATTAATTTTCTTCTTGGCTATCGCTTCTGCGTACTCGCCTGAACTACTGATACGCGACAGAACACTGCAGAGTCTCTAAGATGTCGAGTGGATAGGCCGCACACCAGATACACGACATAATACTGCAGAATGGATAGGTCGCACCCCTGATACGCCACAGAATATTGCAGATTGGATAGGTCGCACACCTGATACTCCACAGAATACTGCAGAATGGATAGGACGCACACCTGATAGTCCACAGAATACAGCAGAAGGGATAGGTCGCACATCTGATACTCCACAGAATACTGCAGAATGGATAGGTCGCACACCTGATACTCCACAGAATACTGCAGATTGGATAGGTCGCACACCTGATACTCCACAGAATACTGCAGATTGGTTAGGTCACACACCTGATACTTCACAGAATACTGCAGATTGGTTAGGTCACACACCTGATACTTCACAGAATACTGCAGATTGGTTAGGTCACACACCTGATACGCCACAGAATACTGCATATGTCGAGTGGATAGTTCGCACACCTGATACGCCACAGAATAATGCAGATGTCGAGTGGATAGGTCGCACACCTGATTTTTTGTGAAAAATGTGCGACTTATTCTTGAGTATATACAGTACTTAACAAAACATAAAAACAAAATAATTACGTGAAAGACTTGGCATTTTTAAATGTAGCAAGATTGATAAAACTACGTCATTTTGATTTGAAGCAATCACTTCTTTAATTTAAAGCATTTTTTACTGCTTCGCTAATTAGGTAAAAGTTGCTATTGAAATCGAGTATCCTCCTTTTAAAGAAGGAATATGATAAAAGACTATTCAAAAGTAAAGCTTATTAGAATGATTACTTTTTAATTTTCTTTATAATTATTTATTTCTCACGATTTGATTCTTATTGTTCCATGTCTTCTCGAAATGGATCTGTTGGAGGCTTTCGCGTTTATGTGTTTACATTATTCCCATGTTTGTTTTGGTTTGTCACTTTTCACCGATAACAAAATCCTAAGAATCTAATATAATTGGTAAAAATGTTCTTTTGTTCCTCTTCATTTCCAATCTGACAAGGCTTCTAGATATTTATCATGTAAAAATTACATAATTGTGGCACAAGGCCTAAAAGTGAAGGGGTTAGGGCTGGTCCACACTAACTATCCTATACCTAGCTAATCCGATTCACGACCCATTCACTCATTACATTTTACCCATTCACCACAAGTACTCGTCCATTACCAAATCAACCCTCCATGCACCATAATACCACATCCACTTTAGGGGGACCTACATAACCCATGCCATGAAAATTTAATGATAGTAAAATATATATAAAATCTGTGATGAAGAAATGAGAGGTGGGGGAGAGATGAACCCAGTAAAAAACTGAAATATTAACAGAAATCAAATTAAACATAATTGATGTTAGTAGGGCCCGTCCAACCCTCAAAAAGGAGAGGCCGCTGTATTCTGCCCATGGGACAAAATCAAAAAGCTCTCTCACTACGGATGTGGGAAAAGGATAAAAAAATAATACGAACATTGGAAAATATAAAGCTGACCGAGTCGAGATCCAAAAGGGGGGCCGAAACAAACTGGGGGGGATCTCGATTTGAATGATAACCAAAGAGGCAACCGAGAACCGGCCAGGAACAACATTTACTCACATTAACTAGGTACACTAAGGCTTGTCTAACCTAACCAAGGGGAGGGCTCCGCAGGAAACCACCCCGATGTGACGTAGGTTGACCTAAAAGAGAAAATCAAGGCTAGCCCCGTTCAAACGAATCAAGCTCGCCTCTTTCATCCACCTTTCACTGAAGACTGACGAATGCAACCGTTTTCTATCAGTTCTAATCTTCCTCTTGAGCTGATGCTCAAAAAATCGGATCAGATCCTGATGAGAAAGACGATTGCCCCGCAAAACCTCCTCCTGTCGCGTCGTCCAAATCAGCATTGGCCAGCAGTGTAAGAAACACCATCCGTTTCACCCCAGAATACGGGGCGACACATTGTCACACGCGTATGCGCGATCAATGGGCACAAGTTTTTCGGGAGCAAGACGAGCCGTCAACTCGCCGACATGGTCATATAAGGGGCGGACACGGGGACAATGGTAGAAGGCGTGTGAAGCCGTTTCTTCCAGACCAAGGCCACACCATTCACAGTCTGGCAAATCCGCCAAGCCCTATATGAAGACATTCTCATTAAGAGCTAGCCGATTCCGAACCAATCGCCAGGTAAGAGAAAACTCAGAGTTAATGAGATAATCCGCCGCTAGCGCCCAAGTCCAGAAAGAGCGAAGGTTCTCCACCGAGAGCCGAGCTGCTCACGTAGGGAATCCTTCGAGACCCCCCCCCCCACTAGAAGACGATAGAGGACCTTCCTAGGCGTCTAATCAAACTCCAAGTTATGACGATAAACTACTTCTAGTATCAAGGTCTCTTTTTGAGACATTGGTGGTTTTAAAGAGCATGGAACCACATTTTAATTGCTGTTGTTCCCTAGTTTACCCCGACCCTGAGAGGTAGCACCTGTTAAGGTCCCACTTATGGGCAAAAGTGAATCCCCAAACACTATGAATATATAAAAATACATTATTATAGTAAAAATACCAGAATTATATAGTTATAAACAATGCGGATGTATAGCGAAATTATCAGCAATATATTTTTTGTACTAGAATGTCTAGAAATACAATTTTATAGTAGGATGATTTTTATGAATACATATTAGTTGAAGGTGTACGAATTCGTTCACAATATTTAGATTTCGACGTTAAATAAATCATAGAGTTTGATCTGCCGCTAAACAAAATCAACCAACCTAGAAAAAAACCTACGGCAGACGTCATCGCGTAGACAGAACGCCCATCTTTCTGAATCTAGCAATCACCTCGCTGTTATATGGTGCCAAATCCTGTTAAAATCTCCTGTCTTCCACAGCCACACTAATTATTTATCTATTACGTCGCATGTCGTTTTGTACAGCCTGTTTTAAAGTGGTGGTGCGAGGAAAAAAACTACCCCCCAGCTATGGTAAAATAATGAAAAGTTTTAGGCCAATACATATTGATATTATCACAAATGAACTTCTCTAACAACTTACTGAAATTAAATTTGATTCTGTGGCGAGATATAATTAAATATTGATATTTGAATGTGTGTTGTTTTAATTTCTAGATGAGGCATTATCGAACAAACATTGGCAATTTTACGCACAACTTAAAACTTCTTAATACATAATTTAAGGAAAGAATAAAATAGCTTAAAACAATTCAATAAATCTAGAAGAATAGAATAATCAAGCTACATTTTTACAGCTAAATTTTAATTAGAATAATTAAGTATAGTTTGCATTTTTTACACTGATGTTCACCCTGCATAAGGCTTAAAAGCCACTCAATATATAGAGTTAAAAGTAAGAGGCAGATTCTATGATTAACCCTAAATATGAACGGGTTAAGATTGTAGTGATCAGGGAAGAATCCACTTGCAATCGGTTCCACAAAGTAGTGCTTCGTGGGAAGAAACTGCTCAAGTGGAACTTACATCTCATTTAAGGAATATGAAGTAAATGGCGGTGGTTCCTTACATTGTGCGTTGCATAAGTTTTAGTCGGGAATGTCTGAAATGGTGGAACTAAATAACACTTTCCATGGTAATAGCAACATAGCATTGAGAAGCATGCGATGTTTCATCTTTGGGAAAAGGGCTGTGGGATGGAAAATAATTCATCACCCGTAAGAACGCGGAGGCATTTTGGGCTTCATCAAGACTGAAAAATGAAGAGTGGCAGCTCTTGCAGGAATACGCTATTTTCGATTTGATCTCGCTCTTGACGTAGAGGATATCAGGAGTCATTAAGTACTTACTGGAACGGTACAGGAAACAGACCATTTCCTCAGTATTTTTATCACAGAAGATTATGCCCAAGTTCCACTTGATGTCTGGGTTGAGTTTAAGTGCCAATAGGTGTTCAAGGTACGGAGATAAAACCTGTTCATCGCGAGAGGTAAAAATTCATGATCAGCTCGGTGATAATCGAACGTTACAAGATCATTACAAATAAAAGCTTATATTTTTTATTGTGTCAGTAAAAATAAATTGTCGAAAAAATGCAGGTAATAAAAAGATAAATAAGTCAACAAGACGATATTCAGTCAAAACACGAGGGCGTCATGTGGCACAGGTCCTTTTTAACGTGGGATCTCCGAGCCCGTGAGCTCGGCCAAAAATATGACCATTGAACCCGAATAAACGGGTCCAGGGTCCGTTTACCTCCCCGAAAGAGAATCCGCCCTTCGGCGTAGTCTCCTTCGGGTTCCTCCCCGCCCGGAGGCAGAGAGTTCAACCGAACAGCCGGTCAGGACTTGAGCGACTGATGATATTCAGTCACCCCCCCACGAGTTCGTCATGTGGCACAGGGCATTTTTAACGTGGGATCTCCGAGCCCGTGGGATCTCCGAGCCCGTGGGCTCGGCCAAAAATATGCCCATTGAACCCGAATAAACGAGTCCAGGATCGGTTTACCTCCCCGAAAGAGAATCCGCCCTTCGGCGTAGTCTCCTTCAGGTTCCTCCCCGCCCGAAAGCAGAGAGTTCAACCGAAACAGCCGGTCAAGAGTTGAGTCAACAAGACAACCGCACAAGTAGAAAAACTACAGAAAATAGACAAAACTGGCGGGATAAAAAGATAAAATAAATAGCAAAGCAGAAAAAATACACTTTGATAGAACGCATGGAAAAGAGAGCATTCGTAAGAGAAAAGGAATGACACTACAAGGCTGGAATGAATAAGTTTAAGATGTCTTCCAAGAAACCTACAATAAATACAACCATGTTAAGATTTACAATACTAAAACCCCTTGCATCTTAGCGACTTTGTTGCCTTGCTTGAGGAGAAATAATTAAAAAATTAACACCGAGTAAGATGCAACCATTTTATTAAACTCTGGTAACGTCCACGTTATTCATGAACCAACATGAAACTTGCGAAGCTATTAAGCAAAATAACTGAGAAAAAAATCTGATACGTGAAAACGCGATACATTAACTGCATCAACTACTGAACATTTCGAACTTGTTAAGCTATTTGTAATGATGACACTATGAGACACAAACGCGTTAACAGAATCAACAGATGCTGTCAAACACTATTTGTCGTGCAAATTACCAAGAGGCAGTCAACTGGCGTGTTGGACATAAAACTTGTCATATTTCGAAAATCGTATTCGCAAAAAAAAATGTAAAGAATTTTAGTCGACGGCTGCTTTATTACATATTACCGGAACAATTAGTCACATGAAGATTAAAACTGAACAAAATGGAAGTTACGCAAGGGACATTTTTCATTCTATTCTTTCTGACGTACAGCTGTAAAAAGATGCAGCCTATGTGACAATTTTAGCAAAGAATATGCACAGTATATTCCGTTTCAACTTATTCCCAATAGACTTTAGCAAGATATTTGTATCTCTGGAGACGGAAGAAATATCGCTTCGCTACGCCGTTCATGTCAGACATTTTTGTTTCTTCATAAAAGTCAAATTAAATTAAGATCACTTTAACAATATTTACTGTTCTTTACAGCTTTCATTCGATTGAGTTTTGTTTTTATATACTAAAAAGCTATTATTGTTCTGAATCCTTTTTGTATTGTCACTTTTACTTAGACTGCAGACAATAGTTTATTTCTGTGGAAAATGTCTTCATTTATTAAAAAAAAAACACACACAATCAGTATCTATATATATAAAATGGATGGTCGAAGAATCTTTCAGCAACATTCTAATATACACATATATATATATATATATATATATATATATGTGTGTGTGTGTGTGTGTGTGTGTGTGTTGTCACCCAGAGAGAGACTGTTTTGCTGTATCACAGTTCTTCTGTGTGGCTAGATAGAAAAATAAAAAAAATGCAGTACCCATATATATAAAACGGATGGTCGAATAATTTTTCAGCAACATTCTAATATATATATATATATATATATATATATATATATATATATATATATATATATATATATATGTGTGTGTGTGTGTGTGTGTGTGTGTGTGTGTTTGTGTGTGTGTGTGTGTGTTATCACTCACGGAAAGACTGTTTTCCTGTATCACAGTGGCTAGACCTCCGCTTCAAACGCGACCGATTTGGCGTCATTCAGAGATCATAGGACAAGGCTATCCTCTCACGGCAGAAGAGAAATTCTAACGTTTTCTTTACGAAATCCGCCACTGGTCCCGGCAGTTCAATTCAGTTAAATAGAAATATATATGTATGTGTGTGTGTGAGCGTGCGTGTGTATGTGTGTAAGAATATATATATATATATATATATATATATATATATATATATATATATGTGTGTGTGTGTGTGTACGTATGTGTGTGTGTGTGTGTGTGTGTAAGTAGACAATAGGAATAAAGACAAAAGAAAAACTTTTAAAAACTCATGAGAACGAAATACCTCAGTAATTAAAATATCTTCATGTATACATACATACTTATATCAATATTAAAGACATTTTTATGTTTAACGTTCTTTTTATAGATACAAGTATTTAAGTAAATGCTCTGTTTATAATAAACAGTATCAAATAACATTTACCGGCCCGAACGTCCGAGAAATTTTCATAGAAAACATTCGTTCTTGGACAGGATTCGAACCTGCATCCTATACAGAACCGTCATTTACGCTGACGTGCTTTGACCGTTCGGCCACCAAGGATCGTTCGGCGGGCTAGGTCGAATTTACTGTTTATAAACTTCAATTCGACCTTGCCTACCGAGCGTTCCTTGGTGGCCGAGCGGTCAAGGCACGTCAGAGTAAATGACGGTTCCCTATAGGATGCAGGTTCGAATCCTAGGTTTTTTCTATGAATATTTCTCGGACATTCAGGGCGGTAAATGTTATTTAATACTGTTTATTATAAACAGAGCATTTACTTAAATACTTGTATCTATAAAAAAAACGTTAGACATAAAAATGTCTTTAATAAATAAATTGTCGAACTTTGTCCATTTCGTAATATATATATATATATATATATATATATATATATCTCAAATGTTCGATTCTTATTCTATGTAGATTGAATAGGCCGGTTAATGAAGTTTGAGGAATAAAAAGCCAACAAAATGATAACATTGGGAATAATTGGCTCGTTTCATTGAAAATGAACACAGGCGTGTCTGAGAATTCCGACTTTAAAATCTTTTCGTGCTTCAGTTTAGTCAAAAAGATAATAATGAATAATATAATAAATACCATTATACTTATTTCCAATTTTATTATCAATACGATGGCATTTATTCCTCCAATGTTATCAACCGGCCTATTGAATTACACATAGATTTGCCTTACATTTAGAGCTAAGTGGTCTACCTAAGACACGAAGGCAAAAGGCGATGTATAAAAAAATTTCCATTTTTCCACATTATCACCAGTTTTTCACTTTCGTACATATACATACAGGTACACACATACACACACACACACATATATATATATATATATATATATATATATATATATATATATATATATATATGATTAAAAAAAATTTTAAATTCCATAGTCAGAAATAAGTATATGAGGATGGATATAAGTACATTCATCTCATCAGACGGACTAGATTTTATGAAATGGATTCAATTTATCCCATACAGACAGATACAAAAATACATAAAATAAAAAAAAAGAAAAAGAAAAAATACAAGTTAAAACAATAGCAAAAATAAATTGACCTGGAAAATTTTATGAAGACAGAGAACAGAGAAAAGAGGTAATATAACGGATAAGTGAAGGTCCGGATATCGGAAGGTTAAATTTCAAACAGATTTACACAATATGTCAAATAAAGTTCACAGAGGAACGGCTTCACATGATGTCTGTTTAAATAGCAGCAGCAGCAGCATCATATAATCATTATCACATAATACAAATGATAATAATAAAAAATATATAATATACTTATATATATATATATATATATATATATATATATAAATTTATAAATTTGTTTGATTGAGTTTGCGACCCTGGGTTTCACGCTTTTGCGATCGTCAGAAAAACTGATTAATTTTTTAAAATTTTGGGTTTATGTAGATTGCGTGTATTGCTGTTACTCACATCAATCCAACCAATTATGTAAACTCCATCTCTAATATCTTGAGCTTTCTAATAAGTACCGCGCATATAATATATAAATAATTATATATACATACATACATATATATATATATAATAGACACACACTTTTCACATATATATATCAATATAATTGTCTGAGAGAAAATATATATATATATATATATATATATATATATATATATATATATATATATATATATATATATATATATATATATGCCATAAATAGACACAAATTATTTTTATTATTACCACTCATGATGCTAGTAAGAAGTAAAACTGAAAAACGGGCTACTAACCGGTTTCGAAAATCGCTCAACTGAGCTAAATTTGGTAACTCCATGAAATCGCTAAAAAATATAATATAGCATGATGAAAAAGACGGCAAACTTGACGAAAACAAAATTTTATCGTCTAAATGTTCATGTTATTATAAAGAGGAAAGACCAAAGTTTTTGTTTTTAATTATTTTTTAAAATTTTTCTTTCTTTGTAGAACATACTAAATTTTGATTAAAAAAAACCCCTTCTTTCTCTTTGTATCGCCGGAACTAGTAAAATAACATAGACAATTTTTAGCATGTTTTTTTTTTGTCTGACACACATTAATTTGAAAAATCTTGCAAATAATTGCAAGTAATTGTCGTATATTAGTGAAACTTTCTGAAACTATTAACAGATGATCGAAACTATTATAAATAAGTTTGTTTTTGTTAAAGTCATGGCAGAAATATTTTTTTATATTTATTACCCCCCCACCATAACTAATTTTATGAAAACGCTAGAAATTCGATCGCATCGGGTTTAGTGATTACAATAGTTAAAAGCACAAGACTTTGAGGAATGCAAATCATGTTTTTTTTTTGTTTTTTGTTTTTTTAATTGGACCCCCCAACCTGAAAATCAGCTCTGAATTGTAACATACAAAACTCAATAAAACAAAAATATTATATGATTTCAAATGCTTTTATTTGCTTTTAGTTGTTTTTATGAATATGGACAATATTTTCTGAAAACAAAAAAGGTTTTCGAAAAAATGAATTTTTAATACAATTATTTGTTATTTTTTTAATTATAATAGATTTTTATATTTAAGTTGTTAAAACATTATAAAATTAGTTAAAAGCCGCATCGGCTTTCCTAAGTGTCCTTATAAGATAGATCTTTTTTAGCCCGTTGTAAATTGTATCATTTTGATTAATCAGAAGACCCCCAGTAATTAAGATATGTAATTTTGTGTTTATAATCGGGCGGTAATTATAAAGTACGGAAGACCAACCAGAATACAATTAAGTTGCGTTATTTGAGTTAAGTATTGTTCTCCGCTCTTAAGGCCTTTTCTTTTGCGAAACACTTGTGGAGAAGTTAATTTGATTTTTCAATTTCAACTGAGAAGGGTACCTACAAGTATCAGTATCATCTTATGAAATTTACATGATATTATTTTTATATTAATCACAGTTATGACATTTTTTCCATAAATGGAATATCAAAATTAATAATAAAATGAATGTAAATACAAATAACACAGTAAAATGTAATACATGTACATAAAATTATAGTATTATATGTACACTTCTGATAAAATTTCAAAAGAAAGATACCTATAAATTAATTAGATACCTTTCTTAAGAAATATGAAATTTAATCTCACTCTTAACAGTCTTATTTTAATTTCTGTATAATATATTTTCCATAAAGCATCGTAAATGTAAAGGTGAAAGCTAAGTACAAAAAAAATTAAAGCGCTGAAAGTATTCCTTAAAAATAAAGAGGTAAATAATTTGTTCACTTAAATCTGAATAACTTCATATTTCGGCTTCCGTAGAACAAATTATGATCCCGTAATCCGTCAATACGTCATTCATCACCTGTCAAGTGACGCGAAAGGTTATGACCTGCTTTGTTTTATTTTCAAATTACATCTCTTCGGCGGAGAAGCTAAGTCAACCTTGGTTCAAAATATTTTAAACATTATAATTTCTAATTTTCTTAAAATAAGTTTTGAAAAAAATCATAATTGATTTTTAAAAGAATTTCAAAGTAAGATTTTCATTTTTTTATAAAATGGGAGAAAATGGATGACATAATCGATTATCTGTCAATTTTGCTGACTCAACAAAAAACAAGATTTTAACGAAAATTTCGGACGTGCTCGGAACGATTGAAAAATGTAAACAAAATATCACAAAAATACTTTTCCGCTTAATAATAACATGAACATTTTAGACGATAAAATTTTGTTTCGTCAAGTTTGGCGACTTTTTCATCATGCTATGCTCTTTTTTAGCGATACAAAGTCCTTCTGTTTACAAAGAAGGGGCTTCATCGATAGAATATATATATATATATATATATATATATATATATATATATATATATATATATATATATTTGCTCTCAAACGTGTTTGTTAAATAATATGGTCAAATAGTATCTGGGATTATTTTTTGAATCTTTCAAATTACCAAATTTCCGAATTAACTTATTGGGAAAGATTTAATACAAAAATGTAAACCTTTAAAACAAAAACTGAAGATGTACTAACGAAATTAATAGACAGAATTCTTGGTACCGAAAGAAACCTTATAATATATATATATATATATATATATATATATATATATATATATATATATATATATATATATATATATATATATATAAAATATATATGTACAGACACACATGAACCCATACACACAGATACACATACGCACATAGATAGATTGATTTTAATAATAAATATAGATTTTTTTTATTCACCGGTAGCGAAGTTAAAATTGACCGTTACATAATTGATTTTACTAGCTTTGTACATATATAAATACATATATATATATATATGTGTGTGTGTGTGTGTGTGTGTACAAATGTGAGAACGAACAGACCGATTAAAATTCCACTGTTCGTAGCGTTTCCTTTTTAAAAAGTGCTCAATACAAAGTAGAGCAATGTATTATTATATTTTTATTATTAAAGATTATAATAAAAACATTTTGAAATCATTGCACAAAAACTTTTTTCCCTTTGATTTAAATTAAATGTAAATGTGAACAATGGAATAAATCCTATACAAAATATAGAAGGAGAAATCCAGAAGATGGAGGTTACATCGGCAAGATCAAAATGAGAATATGTACGTCAAGTTAAGCAAGAAATATTCCATCACGATGTTGTGCCTCACAATACATATTTGTTGGGACATTATCAATGTTGAAATTTGTCCATCAATTCATTTAATCAAGTACTTTATCCAAAGCGGTCTGATCAAACTGTTTTTGTAAAAATTCCCACCTGAATTTTTTTTCCCTTTGATTTAAATTAAATTAAATTTTGAACAAAGGAAATGAATTCTATCCAAAGTATAAAAAGAGAAAGCCAGAAGAGGGAGGTTACATCTACAAGTTTATTGAGTAATTTCAAAATGCATCATTTTTCTATACAAATTGTAACAGGGATTTAAAATCAATTATCATTTTCTTACAAACAAATGTGTCACACGCAGGAAGCCCTGGGGAATGCGGTTAGTATATATATATATATATATATATATATATATATATATATATATATATATATATGGATATATGTGTGTCTGTGTGTGTGTGTTAATATATATATATATACATTTTCGCCTAACCGGTACCACGACTCGGAATATCATGTAAATTGTGACTATTTGATTACACTATCTGATAATGTGCGATATACATACATACATACACACACACACACACACACACACACACACACATATATATATATATATATATATATATATATATATATAATAAAAATTATATATATATTTATTTGAAAATTATAAATTAAATATTATATATATATTTATTTAGAAATTATAACATAAATATGTTATAATTTTTAAATGAATAATTATATTCGCTCTATTTTGTTTTGAGCACTCTTTTAAGAATAGTGTTTGTTGTTTATTGGAATTTATTCCGTATACACCAATCATATACTTATATATATATATATATATATATATATATATATATATATATATATATATATATATATATATATAATGATACTCGGTTGGTAAAAGCCACGGATAGCACAACTTGCAAGTATATCCAAAAATTGAAAAAAAAGTGAACTTCTTCTTCATTCTTTTTTTGCCGATTTTTATCCGAACAGGGCGAAAAAATTCATCCTGTGGTTTAAATTTATAGTCCCCCACCCCTAAAAAAAAAGTAAGCGAGTAATAAAGCTACAACTTAGACTACTCAATACGCTAAGGAGAGAAAAGATACATAAAATAAATCCTATAGACCCAGGAACTACCTACCTAGCCTTCACCTGAATGGATCTTCAGTGTAATTCGGTCAGATTAGACTGACGATACTTTCATTTGAAACCTAGGTAGGTAGTTCCTGATTTTTTAGGATATATATATATATATATATATATATATATATATATATATATATATATATATATATATATATATATATATATATATATTGTACCTTCTTATTTTTATACTGATCCTTTCTATTTGTCTAATCAGTTTCTTTATGTTAAGATGAAATTCATCAAGGAAGGCGCCATAAGGACAACGGAAACCTGATATTATCGCAGTTGCAGAATAAGTTTGTGTTTGTAATTTTGCATTGAAGATAATCTTAGAAAAGTTCGAATGTTCTTTGGTCTAATAGCTATGGCGCTTTCATTGATTAATTTCATTTTGACATCAAGAAAGTGATTAGATAATTGTGAAGTTTCGGTATAAAAATAAGTGGACACAATAAGTTTATATTATTCAGTGAAACACATTACAATGAAGATATGCTGCCTAAATATACATATATATGTCCATCAAAACCATGTTAAGCTGAACAAGCATAGACATGAATACAATATGGGAACCGGTAATACGGAATGCTTGAGAAAACCAAAAATAACAAATTTTTTTCATATGAGCTATGCTAAAAATAGATTACTGAGTCATTAGGTTTAAATTTTTTTTTAAATAATTCATAAAAGCGTTTGTTCAAGTAATCCAGTAAATTTGGCTCAAAGAGTTGTGAGTTCAATTCAACAATCTACCGTGGACGACGAAATAAAGCATTGGCTTCGAAATTCCAAAGTGTATCACCTGAAGAAGGCCGGAGAGTACAAGTGTCGAAACGCCAGGACTATGACAATAAAGATGAGGACAACAGCGTTTGACCAATAAAGTGTATATATATATATATATATATATATATATATATATATATATATATATATATATATATATATATAATGATAATGGACTCGGTTTCGACGTATGAGGATCTCAAGGTAAGCCGCCAGAAAACCCACACATGTGATTTGATTAAAATGGTGAAGGCTTGTGCAGAACCATCCACATTTTTCGGAACTATTGATACACTCAGTCGGAGCAAATAAATGCAACGAAGCAGAAAATATACCCCAGGCTTTTCGTGTAAGAGTTTTCCATAGACCAATCGTGTTGTATAACACGAAAGAGCTTGGTCAGACCTGGTAGACACTATTTGCCCATAGTTGGGACCCTACATATATTCATTCCAGTTGAGCTCTCTAGGGAGTAGGTATGGGTTTGCAAACAGTGACTATTATAGCTAATATAGCGAGACTCTTCGCATAGCGAATTGAGTCACTGTCGGTCACTGGGCGTGTTTCTAAAAATAAATACGGTAAAAATCCACCTGCAGGCCTACCGTGCGCCGACTGCTTAGTGGTAGAATCTCCGACTGACACCAATTCAGTCGGGTTTCGATCCTAGCTAGAGGCAACCGGATGTCTAGCCATGCTGATGAGCTGCGAAACAATCTGTCTGTGGATGACGTTATATATATATATATATATAGTGATTTATATCTTTTATTTATCAAGAAATATATTGAGGAAATATATGACAAATAGTAAAAATCCGTTTTCTTGTGATGAACTTCATCCTTTAGAAATTCATTGGACTACATTTACTACCTTGTGCGACTATACAGGAGTACGATTCTAGGGATATTTAAAATTTTCAAATTCTTATTTTTTTTTATTATTTAAAATTTTTTTTAATTTCCAGCATCCCACGTTCGTGCACATCTGTAGTCGCATAATAAATAATAATAATTTTAGTCCGATTAAATCCTAAAGGCCGAAACGTGTCACAAGAAAACCTTTTCCACTTTGTTAAAACTGTCAAACTGACCAGAGAATTCATAGCAGCATCCAGCTCTTATCTCAAATAACAACTTAAAAGAGACTGTTTGACCAACACAAGGAATGTTAAAAGATTCATGTTAAAAAGATAAAAAAATAAAAAAACAAATGAAAACTACAGACAAAAGTTCATTTTCTCCATCAAGACATTCATTTCTGTAGTTTAGTGCTAGCACTAACCAGAAATATTTCTCCTCCCGATGATGGCCATTTCGGCCGAAACTAGTCGAGGAATCTAAATGGAATAATAATAAAAAAAACGAAAGAATATTAATCTACAACCCAGTGTGTCTGAGGATTTTAATATTTTAATTTTTTTTGTTCAATATATATATATATATATATATATATATATATATGTGTGTGTGTGTGTGTGTGTGTGTGGAAATAAACAGTAGTGTTTCATTGAATTAAATAGTTTTGTATGTTTATGTTTATGTTAAATATCTGTCTATATTTCGGTCATGTATTATGTACATTATTTACATTATTCAGACTATTGTCCTTATCTTTGTCGCCATATTTATTACAATGTTTCGGCCATTTTACGCTCCGGCGTTCTTCAGGTGGTTGGATTGTCGAACTGAACCATTTATTTCGCTCACTAGGATAGGCTGTTTTAGTTCCACATGCATATCTAATGGATGCCTGTTATCTCCTGTTAATTCCCCTCTACTTAATAAGGTATTGAACTCACACTCTTTGGGTCCTGTCACTGGATCTAACAACGCCTTTATCCATTGTTCCATGCATGTTCCCCTCCGGACTGTATATAAATTTCTGCGTATTTTAAACCTAATGTCTTCAGCAACAAATTTTTTACCAGTGCTGATATTGTAATTTTTCCTGTTATCATTGTATGTTTTACCAGAGCTCATATTGCATTTTTTTTGTTATTATGGCTTTCCTCTGGCACTCCTTATTACTGGTTCCTAGTAATAAAGAGTGCCATAGGGAAGCAATAATAACAATAACAAAAATTGCAATAAGTGTGGCGACAAAGATGAGGACAATCGTTCGAATAATATAAATAATGTTTCTGTTAAATTTGTAATCTTTAAGTGAAAATTACATGCTTTTTTAAAATTTTCTTAATTACACATTATTTTTATTATTAGTACAGACCTCTTTTTTCTTTAGTCTTTTTCTCTTTCTTCCTATCTTTCTTTTCTTTCCGTCCTTTTCCTTGTTTCTCTCGTCCTCTCTCTCACCTTCTCCTTTCATGTATGCACAAGTTTAGTAAATATAAGCCAAACGACAAATTTTCATGTATACAACGGTATCGTAAATGTTAGCTAGATGAAACATTTGGATCGTTCTGTTTTCCTTTCACACCTCGTTTTTCACCCACCTTTTTTTTGCATCTAATGTCATCATAAAAGTATTCATACTTTTACATTGTTTGTGTTTTTTTTTTAATTTCAGTCAACGAATCGGAAGTCAATTTATGCAACTGACAATAACCCGTATTCTACTAAATCTCATTCCTTAAAACCGTAAATTTAACTTCTTTCATTAAAATTTTATTCCTCACTTTCTCACTAGCTTCTTTCCTGTTCTTCAGTCTTTCTTTCCACCTCTCTCTATATCTTTCATACGTCTCCTTCTTTCACATCCTTGTTTCCACCACTCCCACATATACACTGTAAGAGAAATGTTGTTAATTAAACCTTGGAGATATATTTTCCGCTTTCTTTTTGAATTTGTTGGTTTGAGGAGTTGAGTCGTTTTTACGGACCCAATGAAATAAATTATAACCATAAAATATAATTTTGATTTTACAAATTCTACACTCATAACAAAAGAAAATAACTCACTCAGAAGGAAAATTCTAGAGAGTGCCGCCATAGAATATTACCCAAATATTAATCTACGCCCAGGCTTTTTCCCTATTTCACCTTTATTAACAAAATTACTGCTCTCCTAAACAAACGTACACAACAATATCCTAAATTTAAAAAAAAATAGTTGAATTCGCCAACACAGTTATAATGACAATATTCTCCACACGTGACAATAACTGACGCTATTTTTAGTTAACTATCTGAACATAGTGTTCTCTACATTCCTCCAGTTGCAAGGAACATTCTGTTTTTTTGGTATTATTAGTTATGTTCTTTAATTAAATTCATTTCGTTTTTTACTTTGATAATGTCCACATTGGACGAAACGCGTCAGCAATAACTACAGTTTTCCTATTGTCGTTTATATTTATAAATATTGTCTTTTCTACAGGTTAAATCGGAGAAATTTTCATATATATATATATATATATATATATATATATATATATATATATATATATGCATGTATATTAGGCTGTCCCAAAAGTTCGTAAACACTTGCAAAAAATTGAAATTTTACTCGCCAAGTAATAACAAAAACATCAAAATTATTCCTCAAAGACCATCATTTTCCAAGACTTTCTGCCATCGATCTAAAAGTAAAGTACCATTCAGCCGGCTTCGAATCAAAGAATTCTTGACACGCTTCCTCGACTTTATCAAACGAGTTTAATCGGCGGCCATTCAGAAAGTGTTGCATTGACCGGAAAAGCCGTAATCTGATGGAGCACAGTCGGGACTGTAGGCTGGATGTGGCAGAACCTCAACGCCGTCTAGCTCTTCAAACGTGTCTTTGGTCTCCCTGGCGGTGTGTGGCTTGGCATTGTCCTGCTGCATCAAAGCGCGCTTTTGGTTGATCAGAGCCGGGTACTTTTGCTTCAACTTTTTGTAGACCTGATCCAGTTGCTGACAGTAAAGCTCGGCACTGATAGCACGACCATTCGGAACCAACTCAAAATGCACGATTCCTTCAAAGTTCCACCAAACGCGCAACATGACTTTCTTGCCGAATCGATCTTGTTTTGGAACCGACGGTGTCTCTTGCCCTTTCTGAACCCATCGCTTGTCTCGATTGTGCTGGACCAGATAGACCAATTTTTCGTCCGATGTCACAATGCGCTTCCAAAAACGCTCGTCCAATGGATTGCTGAGCAATTGACGGCAAATTTCAACTCGTCTGTTGGCTTGTGCTTCGGTGAGTTCGTGCGGATCTTGGCGCGGCTTTTTGTGAACAAAATCAAGTTGCTTCAAGTGCCGGTGAATTGTCGATTTGCCAACTCCAAGCTCATCAGCCAATTCTCGGGTGCTCGATGAAGGCGCAATGTCCAACCCAGTTTGCAAGTTTCCATGATCCAACATTAACGGCCGTCCCGAACGTCAAGACTCATGTCGCCAGAATCGAAACGCTTTGAGATTGCCGCATATGCAATTGTTCCTTCACCTTCGGCAGCACAAATCTCTCCTGCAGCTTTTCTGGTTGAAAGACCTCGCTTCCAGCAGTAACGAATCAAAACTCGCAGCTCAATTTAATCAACTGCCATCTGGAATACAAAGATGAAGATCACTATAACAATATAAAAGCAAAAAAAAAAAAACAATTAAATAAAAATTTTAATGAAATGAATTTTTTTCAAAATTATCAAAATTAACAATAAAGTAAAAAAAAAAAACAATTAAAAATTGCATAAAAATTCAATTTTTCGCAAGTGTTTCCGAACTTTTCGGACAACCTAATATATCGATTGACCTATCAAAATATAGAATTGTAGTCAATCCCTGTAATTATAAATTAGTTGATCATACATAATGTACTCACGAATCTCCATCGACCGAACTCAGCTGATTCGTTATTAAATGTCAAGTGTACGGGCATGCGTGACTGATTGCAGAAGTGTAAAGAAAGCTATCCCAAAATTAATCGAACGTCCTTGATAATAACTGCTACCAGGTAGAAATTTGATAGTTCGTCCTTGTGCCTCAACTAAATAATACCTATATAAATAATGACAAAATCTACTTTTTTGTGGAGGCGAGGGATTGATTTTATTGTCTTTAGGTGGTTTCATTGTTACGTCATCTAATCTAATCAATGCGAAGAAGTTATTTCAGCTGAAAGCTCGTAACAAGAAACTAACATGAGAAAAGATTACGTGTGAACATAGCAATAAAATATGTAAAACGCCTAGTCGAAAATCGATCAGAGAAAAAAACAGCTTGCATTATATTTTCCTGGAATATATGGTTAGATGTTTTAATCGATTCTTTGTACAGTAGGTTACAGATATTTTAAATCAAACAATATTTCCTTTTTAGTAGAAGCATTATTTCTTTGAAAAAACTTTCCTATTCATCTATAAACTTACAATGAAAGACCACCTATCTAGATAATCGAAAATAGTATATAAAAATAGTACTTATTAGTAGGAATTGAAACGGCATTCTTTTATTTTTTTCTGGGAATCTACTTTTTACCTGTAATGTACGGCAAACTAAAAGGCTGTTACTCATTAAATAAAATATAACTCTCGGTAAGAATCATGTGTATATTAGTTTGTTTTTTTTAGTTTTTTCTAAGAATTTCGATTATCTAGTTGCTAATTACAATGATGGTAAATAAAAACGTATCCCCATTAAAATAACGTTTATAGTAATATTCTTCTTCTATGTGCCGTGCCTCCTAATCTATGTCCTGCCAACCATTTACACATTATCTTTATGTGGGTATTTCTATGTCCCTCTTGTCGTCAGTATTTCTTGTGAGTTACATATTTACTAATCCCTCTTTCCTCATTATGTTGACTAGAAATTTTAATTCTCTTTCTGATGCTAAATATATTATTTTTATTTTATCTGAAATTTCCTTGTTCAGTCCATCATATTCTTGAAGTTGCTCACCGTTTCTCTCCATATCTTACTCAGCATTTTTCTGTAGAAGCATATATCTGTTGCCTCACGTTTTTTTCCACTGTGCAAATATTGGCCAGCTTTAAATGTCATATAGAAGGACCGATATTACATAACAGTTCAGTACTCTTTTCTTTGTTTCTAATTGAATTTTCCTGTTTTTTAATACATAGCTGAAACATTAGAAGACATCTTTTACTATCCCAATGCGCCTTCGGATTTTTGTGTTGCATTTTCTAGTTCAAACATAGGCAAACTTATCAAGCAGTGGATCTATAGCTCATCACAAGGCGAACAGCACTACTAAAATTTTCAAAGGTAATTTGTCTTAGTAACTACTCCAGCTATTTTCCCTTTTTTTCTTTGAAGAAAAGATTTTTGTATAATTAAAAAAATTGAAGTCTTGTTCTAATTTTATCATTGATGACAGGTGAACCTATCTAGAGGGACAAAAAGTAAATAAATAGTAAATAATATTTCAGAGATTTCGGAGACGTTAGAAATGAAGAGTTGTAGAATTTAGAAGGAATCGTAAACACAAGCCTGAACAGGGCACAATTGATAAACCTCTACTCCTGTGCAAAAGACTGTGGAGGACCGGATGATAGACTAACCCTAGCTACGCTTATTTAAAAAATGAAAACTAGAATAACACAACTGAAATTTCTGGTTTCTCTTATATGCCGTTAAATACAGAATATATTTCAGAGAAATTCCACCCATATGTCATACCTTCAGAAAACCGCTTTTAATTCATGAAAAAATCCGTTAATCTTACAATGACGTTCATGGAATATGGCAAAGAGGAGGACACGTTGGTTTAGGATCAGAAAGCGACAGTTAAAAATGATCTAACATATAATGAGGAAGGACGGTTTGGAACATTTAATACTCACAAGAATTATTGAGTGAATGTGATATCATTATAAACAGTGAACGACTTGAATAAATGTCAGAACATGAAATAGATAGGATGGGTTTCTTAGAGCAGCAAAGCACAGGAGGTTGTGGAGTGTCATGATCTCAGACAGCAGGTAAATTATGATGATAACTACCGAGATTTAAACGTATTTATCCAGTTCCTGGCTGGAGACAGAAAATTAGAGGAAAATTATAGCAGTTTAATTAGACGGAACATCCCGACTAGTCAACAGTTGGAAGGCAGACCATTACTGCAGTAGTGAGGTTGTTTTTTACTGAGTACCTCGCATATGATTTTTTGTCAAATTAAATTAAAGTTAGTAAAAAAACAACATTGTGCAGTGAAATTATAATTATGGTTCTACGTACGATGTTGGCATTGTGGATTACACTCCTGAACTTGTACTGAGCTAAGGTTTACAAATACCTGAAAGCGATAAGCTTACAGTAGCAAAAGCTTTCAGAAGGGAACATCGTTTTGGTAAACAGATTAAATATTCAAGATGAGAGATAAATATCCGTTTTTTAATTATCAACATTTCAACTCGTGATTCACCTTGAGATTTACAGCAGTTGTTTACAGTTTAATATTGAAGGCATATATATATATATATATATATATATATATATATATATATATATATATATATATATATATATATATATATATATATATATATATATATACATATATATATATATACACATATATATATATATATATAATAAATAATTATTGCTCTACTCTCGTTATTGAGCCATCTTTTATTTTGTTCTCATTACATTCGGATATATGTATATATATATATATGTATATATATATATATATATATATATATATATATATATATATATATATATATATATATATATATATATATAATAAATAATTATTGGTCTACTCTCGTTATTGAGCCATCTTTTGAATTAATGCTGTGAACGTTAGAATTTATATATTATTTTGTTCTCATTACATTCGGATATATATATATATATATATATATATATATATATATATATATATATATATATATATATATATATATATAATAAATAATTATTGCTCTACTCTCGTTATTGAGCCATCTTTTGAATTAATGCTGTGAACGTTAGAATTTATATATTATTTTGTTCTCATTGCATGCGGATATATATATATATATATATATATATATATATATATATATATATATATATATATATATATATATATATATATATATATATGAAGTGAACATTGAGTTCAACACCAAGCAGCAACAGTTTGTTTCATGGCAATCTTCAAGCCATATTGACCTCAATGTCCACCAACCATGATATTAAACACTTTTAAATAACGATGAACCAATAAATATAAGTACGATCTCTGTTAATTGGTTCTTTTTTGTTTTTTGTTTGTATGGGGTTTTTTTGGTTGTTTTTTTTTTTTTTTTTTTTTTTTTTTTTTGTTACTCATTTCATCCCAAGGAAGGCGGAAATGCCCCTATAACCAGATGGGAGTGTTACCAGGTGTGAATGTGAGGGAAAACTGAGTATGGGGGGGGGATTGAGGAAAAGGATAAATGATGAACGCAATTAAAAAAGATAGAAAATGGCGTTGCATTCCAATGTCTGATGCTTGCAGTTATCACTGAAGAAAATAAATGGAAGGGAGTTCCACGGGCAGGAAAAGCCAGAAAAGAAACTATTGAGGTAGAAATGGTAGTTGTATTTTAGCTACCTTACAGTAAACAGGTGGGACCTAGATATGAACCTAGTAGCACGCTTAAATTCACGTAGTCGAAGCACCAAGGGAAAAAAAGATCTACAGGGCAGTTGCAATGAAAATAGTTGTAGAAAAGACAGAAGGAAGCCACACCGCGTCGGTGAGAAAATGACTGAAATCGAGATGCCAAGTCAGGGATGGATTATATTACAGCTCCTTCTTGGGATGTTGTCATGTACCTGGAGATGAACAGCAAGGGTACCAGACCAAATACGGCAATCGTATTCGATGCACAGTTGAGGTTCTGATCTCATTTAAGGTGTCTGTTCCTTTTAAATAACCGAATGTAACTGAATTGCGTTTATTATTATTTGACATGATTACCGTGATTTACGCTGACTGTAACCGAACATTTCGAAACTTTCCTATTTCCCCGCCTTTAAAATTCCAGAATTCATGATGTAAATTAGCCGAGAAACGTAATTTTCAACGTCCTGGCACTAAGAAGAAATTTTAACGAATGGAAAAGATGAGACAGATTTAGCCATTGTAAAGAATTTTTTCGCCCTTGTTTGTTTTGTCGAACGTCGTTTTGTCTTCACATACTGATCAATTGCATTTTTTTTCTCTTTTAATGAAGTCAGTTTGGACACGTATAATGCACTAAAGAAACTAAAGGTTATTGAAAGTGAAAGTTCCATCGATCCATTCTCCACGTGTACTTTAGTCCCATCATCTTTGGGCTTAACTGCTAAAGTCTTTCCAAATATCAATGCTCATTATCAAAATGGTAAATGATACTTTGAGAGAGCTATTATAGCACCAAAAATAAAAGTCAATTAAATTATTTTTTTTACTTTTGAAAATGATCCATCGAAACTGTCACTTTGTTAAATCTGTTCACACTGTTATTAAGAAGTTGGATGCTGTCAATTATCAAAAAAAAATTACTTAATTCTCTTGATTCCACCACATAGACTGGATCTGAAAATTGGCCGTCCCATAATGTTACTACAAAATTCTTTTTGTGAAAGTCTAATACTGAAAAAATATTCTTTGTAATTTTCATTTTTATGCAATCCTAGATGTTTGTTAATTTTTATGCGATAGATATATTCCTGGAATATATTATTTAGAAACTAAGTTAGAAATCTGTCTATATTTCTGACATGAGGTATTATGTACAGTATTTACATTATGCGGACTATTATCCTCATCTTTGTCGCCATATTTGTCACAACGTTTCGGCCGTTGTACGCTCCGGCCTTCTTCAGGTGGTTGGAATTTCGAACTGAACCCTTTATTTCGATCGCTGGGGTAGACTGTTCTAGTTCCACATGCCATGTTTGATGGATGTCAGTTATCTCCTGCTAATTTTCCCTCTGAAAGTTCTGCACTGCCTTAACCGGGTATTGAACTCACACTCTTTGGGTGCTGTCACTGGATCTAATCAACGCCTTTATCCACTGTGCCATGTGTCTTTGAGGACATCTGGGTATTATAATACCCAGAAATTCATACCCAGATGTTTTCAAGGACACATGGCACAGTGGATAAAGGCGTTGGTTAGATCCAGTGACAGCACCCAAAGAGTGTGAGTTCAATACCCGGTTAAGGCAGTGCAGAACTTTCAGAGGGAAATTAACAGGAGATAACTGATAACTGACATCCATCAAACATGGCACCTGGAACTAGAACAGTCTACCCCAGCGATCGAATTAAAGGGTTCAGTTCGAAATTCCAACCACCTGAAGAAGGCCGGAGCGTACAACGGCCGAAACGTTGTGACAAATATGGCGACAAAGATGAGGACAATAGTCCGCATAACGTAAATACTGTAAGTTAGAAATCATTTCAATAATTTTTCTGCCGGGCAACGCCAGGTGCATCTGCTTGTCATTGTCTATATTCGTTGGGGTTTAATTTTTAAAAGTTGGTATTTATTCCCCACTGCAACAGACAAATTGTACATATGAGATCTAGTTATCATTTCATAAAAATTATGAGTTATTATTGTCACTGTAATAAAAATGGCAAGAATATATTGTTTGGGGGCAAGAAAATTTGTGGTATGTTTTTGGCTCAGTAACTGTAGCTAGCTAAGTATAAGAGATATTGAAGATCAGTCTTTCCCCATCTCACCTTGTAGTTAAAATGGTTAAAAGTAACCGTAATTTCTATACTAACAGTTTTTTTTCTCGAAGCTATTATCGTGCTCATCTTGTGATCTCGCGCACTTCTGTTGTAGCAAATCAGACACAAAATAAAGTTGAGGAATTTGAGACTCTTCATTTGGTAATGGCAATAAAGCTCCAAAATGTTGACACACTTGCCCTTGAAATTTAAATGTAGGCATAAACCCTTTCTCACGAATAATCTTAGCACCAAAAGACGTCAGCTGGAATGCACTATTATACTTCTGAATGTTTTTAAGAAGGTATTTCTGTCATTTGAACATCTAGTGAAATGCTCCCTCAGTGGTTCTGAAGGATCTTGTAAATGCTTCAACTTGACCTTTTTAACGTACATACATGGAGGTTCATTTCCCACATTTTTGCTCCACGGTAGGTAAAGGTTTCCTGTCTGTGAGAGTGAGAGGTTGGAGGGTAGTAAATAATTCTTCTCCAACAAGGACTCTGAGACGCTTTTGAACTCTGTCAAATCTAGATTGTGATGAGTCGGAAGCTCTCGACCAAATATAGCAACCGTACTCATTTTTCGGCCTAATCTGGCACTTATAAAGGTATAGGATAGTATGAAGAGTTAAGTACACACAAAAGCAGTACAGGGATCCGATCATTTTACCTGCATCTTTAACAATAGATCGTATATAAAAGTTTCGCTTGAGTCCAGGTTGCCACTATTCTCTCAAGGCACGAAGTCACCTTGCAAATCCACGTTCATCGTGACTGTCAATAGTTAAACATTATGGAATGTCAATCACTTCATTAATCTTGAACGAGGTTAAAGATAAACACAAAATATATCAGATATACAGGTTATAAAATAGATAGGAAATCTAGATACAATTTTTTATTCAAGGTTTCGCTATAGTTTCTTGGTTTCAATCACTTATATTTTAAATGTTATACTGCTTTAATGTTATTACATTATATTATCATAATTATGTTATTGTAATACTATAAATACTGGATTGGTAAGGTCCCATCATTTTACAGTTGAAATTGTTATATGTAACCGTAAGTTCTATGCTAGCAGTTTCTTCTCTCGTTCTTTTGGCTTCTGCTTCCCAGTCAAGTTTGATATTCAAACATTTAAGAAGCATGTCAAAAATTTGCGTATTCGTTCGTGGTATTAATGTGAGATAATTGTCGGGAGGAAGGGTCTGCCACGTTTAAAAAAATATACAGAAGTCTGCCTTTTTTTCTAATCATTTCACCCCAAGCAATGTGGGCGTGTCACTAGTAAGCAAAGGGTTTACAGTGAGTGAAAGTGAGAGAAAAGTCTGGGTATATGGGAATTGAGAAGAGGATAAAAGTTTAACTGGGTTCAAGACAACATAGATGTCGACTGACGTTGCATTTAGATTTTTGAAGATTATAGTTATCAGGGATGTAAGTAAGCTGAAGCGAGTTTCACTGTTGGAAAGTTCGAGAAAAAAAACTGATGGAGTAGAAGTGACGGTTACATTGAACTATTTCAACAATAAAATGGTATCTAGTAGCACGCTTAAATTCATGTAGTCTGGGTACCCGTGGCAAATTTTTTTTTAATGTTTTTAAATAGAAAGAATACTAAGAAGCTAGAATTATATAACATTGGGAAAAACCTTCTCTTACTTCACATTGGTTAACCCAGTAAACATCTATCGATTGACCCAGCCTAAATTATAACAAAATCCCAATATAAAGGGTTTAAAAGGAGTACAATGAAATTTTTAATAGAGAAACGAAAAATATTTTTAATGCTATGTTCAGATTGTAATAAAAGAATAAATATATAATTTTTGTTCATTCGGAATAGATTTCTTTTTTCTTTACTTTTTTTTTTTTTTTTTTAATCATTTCGATCTAAGTAATGCGATGATGTCACTAGTACGTAGGGCGTTACAGAGAGTGAAAGTGAGAAAAAAACTGGGTTTGGACAAAAGACATGAACGGGATTAAAGAAGATAGATTACGGTGATTGATGTTGGATTTACATTTTTGAAGATTGTAGTTATCAGGGAAGCAAGTAAACTGAAGGGAGTTCCACATGCGGGATGTGCGAAAAAAGAAACTGTTGGAGTAGAATTGGCGATAGAATTTAGCTGTTACATTAGTAAATGAGTGGGACCTAGATACCAATCTAGTAGCACGCTTAAATTCGTGTATTCGGGGAACCAGGGAAATAAGAAATTTATTTTAATTAAATTTTATTATTTTGCTGTTCAATTTTTCTAGGATACTTCTCTGTCAGATTTGTCCTCCTGTCTTCCTTTTCAAGTATATATTATTCTCTTCCTGGATATATTTTTGTTTGACAATATGCCTGCGTACATTATGATCAGATTTAAATATTTATTTTATAATTTAAATTCCGATGTTGTAGGGATATCACATTTTCTTGAACTTCAACGTTGCGTTTGTACACGAGAAATGCCAGTCTGATATAAGGTTGGCATGTTTATTTAAAAATTAATGATGGCACAAAAAAGAAGCTTTCTGACTTACGCAGCAATGGTAAATAGGTGACATTTACATAACAATGTTCGTATCGTGATTTATTAATGTACGAGGGTCGATCAGAAAATATGGCCTATTCTTACTTAATTTTAAAAGGGTGAATTGGAATTTTTTTAAAATTATTATTGGATATAAACGATAAAATGTCTGGAAGCAAAAGATAAAAATACGTGTAGTGTATTTCATTATTCCAGAAATTTCAAGATACTTTTTTTAAATTCAATTTGCCTATTATATTTGAAATTAATTTATATTTTTCTATATACTTCATGTAATTTTTGTCTTAATCATTTTTATATTTCTGTTTGGTTCAAAGAATTATTTTGATGAAAACATTTTTGAAATATAATAAGATTTGTCGAGTTATGATTATATCCACACAACTCTGATTTAAGGCTGCAGAGAATATTTTCTACCTTTTTTTTACTGCCACGTTCTTATACCCGTAAGCAGTGTTGGATGGTTGAGAAAGTAGCATAAAAACATCACCTCATCTTGTCGTCTAACTTTACATTTTTTAGTTAAAAAAAACAAAAAAACCATGTTGCTAGTGATGAATAGAGTGCTTAATACTACTGTTCCTTCATCACGAAATAACTTTGGATAATATGTATATAACATATTTTATTAAATGCAAAGGAAAGGCTTAAAATTTTTGAATCTTAATTAAAGCAAAAGCTACAAGCTGACTAAATTCTATTTTCACTGGACTTATAAGTAATACATACCTTACTTTTAGGATATCCCTAAGGATATAAATGTAGTCATTTGAAATCACACTAACGGCTAACTATAATTTTCTCAAGACGCGTTAGTCCATCATACTTAAAATAGGGAGTTATTTTTCAATCACCCTCTATACAGGGTGATTGAAAAATAACGCCTAATTTTAAAATTCTTATAATTTATATATTATCTATAATTTTTACAAGAAATGGATATGAGATGAAAGCGTTGAGATGAGGTTTTATTTACCAGATTTCGCTACAAGCTTCTGGAGTCGCCCATGAATCACGTCAAATGATTTCACAAGGAACAGATAAGTTCTTGTATTCACCATTCAAGTTTTTCCAAAGTTTTTGTATTGTATAGTACATTTGCTTATTTAACCCCAAAGAAAAAAGTAACAGTTTATCAAGTGAGGTCACTCATACATAAAATAGGCAGTTATTATTTTTCAATCACCGTTATATATATATATATATATATATATATATATATATATATATATATATATATATATATATATATATATATATATTAAATAAAAAGGCTTAAACCCTAATATTCCATGGTTATAATTCCTTACATTGGAATCATAATGACGATTCAATTCATCAGACCTACAAATTAAAAAAGCTTTTTCAATTTGTAGGTCTGGTGAATTGGATCGTAACTACGATTCCAATGTAATAAATTATAATAACCATGGAATATTAGTGTTTAAGCCTTTTATATTATATTCTTACTCTGTCCTGGACATTGAGTTCTACCTGGATTCTATCCGCTTCGAAATTATATATATATATATATATATATATATATATATATATATATATATATATATATATATATATATATATATATATAAGTGAACACTGACATTAACAACAAGCCGCGACAGTGTTTACATGAGCTGTCTGTTGTAGTTACATAACTGGATTCTGCATGTTTCATTCGGTATGTGCCACGGAGGAAGGTCATGTGATTAAGTGTGTGGGTCAAGTAAAGGTCCACCTTAAACAAATGTGCGTCATCTGTACATTCTTCTCCTCTGATTTTCTTTCACCTCCATCTTATTGTTACAATAACAAAGGGCGATAAGGAATGGATGACAGGGGCAGGTTATAATGAAACCGGAAGCTACTAGTCCTGAACCTGCGCGTTGGCGGCGTATTTAATCATCAACGGCATTATCATAAAGGAAATGATTAACAAGAAGAAATTCAATTTTTGGATACGAGCTAAAGCCGACGATGATATATTATTGTATTGACAAGCGAAACATTGCGAAATTTGAGCCTGTTTTCGATATACATTTTTCTGTCGTTGGAACAACTATAACGTCTTCCATATATATATATATATATATATATATATATATATATATGGATCTGCGTTTGTGAGTATGCTTCTGTATATAAGTATGCAGTATATGTTTTCCCATAAATCGACGTACGTGTGCATTTACTTGAAATAATAATTAAATATCTTTATGTACCGGTCAATAACATTTGTGTGCAATTGCGTTCATTGATAGAAAGCCTGGAATCAACTAATACAGAGATGTTCCTCAATGCGCATGCGTGTTTGGATTTGAATGTACGCGCGCTTACTGCTAAATATGATAGAATTAACAAATCTTTTCCGCCGCATATGTTTATTTGGTTAGCGCTAATTCGATTATCAGTTTTGTACTTGTGCAATATTTGCCCCGAGGCAATTATCTCTTCGCTTCCCTGTCGAGCGAAGAGAAATTCTTAATTGAATCTGGCTTGAATTTTCAAGAAGACAAAACACAACGAAATATAACGGATTTGTCCGCGGGTCACAATGAAGATTATTCTTCAATGCTTATTTCAACCATTAGGGATGGACAGCAGATATTCTCATTATATATATATATATATATATATATATATATATATATATATATATATATATATATTACACACATATATCTACAAAAAATATATACACACACACATAGATATATACATATATCTATGTGTGTGAGTATGTGTTTGTGTGTGTGCGCGGGCGCGTTCCCCCGCGCGATGGATAAATTGTCGTGTAAATTACGCAAAATGAGAATAACACAGACATCTCATTTTGACAGATTTATTTACTAAAATTGCACAAAAAATGAATAATGAAATAGTAAATAGTTAATTCCGCACTCGTCTAGAGGCAGTGGTTGAACACTGCCTCTAGACGAGTGCGGAATTTTTTGCAAATTTTCTAGACGGTCTCCTTGTTTAATTTCGTGAAAGCTGCTACAATCCTTGCTTTCAGTTTTGTTGGTCTCTCGTTCAACACCGGACCCCACATATTAATGAAGGGGATTTCAGTTTGCAGAGTTATGTTACTAGATGTAAGGGTGACGTGATCGTAGAAATTGTCTAAAAGACATGACTGGCATCTCTTACTTGTGTAACATGCTGCAGAGTCCTGTTGCCAGACATAGGTCTGCCAGCAGTCACCCTCTTAAGCCAAGGTCGCACTAGTTCGTCAAGGCACTTGATATAGGCCTCCGTGTTGAGCCTGATGCCATATGAAAGATGAATGCAGGCATAACATCGCCATCACTCCAAACATCTTCGTAATCACCATTAGACTCGTCCAGTTGTTTCCGAATACTTTCGATTATCATTGGATTGACTCAGAAACTATGAAATATAGGGACTTTCGGAAGTTCTAACACGTTTCTAAATTTCTGGCGAAGTGAATTGCGTCATGATGATCTTTTCT
The DNA here is from genome assembly GCA_963932145.1 of Acanthosepion lycidas. Classification (NCBI taxonomy): domain Eukaryota; kingdom Metazoa; phylum Mollusca; class Cephalopoda; order Sepiida; family Sepiidae; genus Acanthosepion; species Acanthosepion lycidas. Next base: position 47,172,558 of record OZ010609.1, on the reverse strand, counting down.
CACCGTTCTATACTGTGAAGATATATGTATGAATTCATATATATATATATATAGATAGATAGATAGATAGATAGATAGATATTGAGACGGATACATAATCTAATATCTGTATATACATATATATATATATCTGTATATATATATATATATATATATATATGTATATAAATATATATATATACATATATATAAATATATATATCTGTATATATATATATATATATATATATATATATATATATATATATATATATGCGTCCGTGTGTGTATGTGTGTGTAAGTACATATATATATATATATATATATATATATATATATATGTGTGTGTGTGTATGTTTGGATGTGAATACATGTGTGAGCATATATATATATATATATATATATATATATATATATATATATATGTATATACGTAACACACACAGCGATACAAACATGCACAAATACACACATACACACGCCTGCACACACACACGCGCGCACACACACACAGAGACAGACAGACACAAACACAGACACACACACACACACACACATATATATATATATATATATATATATATATATATGAAAAAAATATACGGAAAAAAATCGTAATTTGCAATTATGCTGTTTTAATGTTAATATAATGTCAACGTCTGACGTTTCGGTCTAGTAGACCATCTTCAGGACATATTCATAAAACATAATTGAAATTAAACTATATTTAATTCAACATGAAAAGACGATGGACATAAGAGAGTGAGTCTTATTCATTTTGCGTTAGTGTTGCACAAGTCTAAACTAGTGGGCTTCTCGCATTGTTTGAACGAGAAATCTCAGAATGTGCTTAGTCTGTATCTCTTGTACAGTCGGAAATCCATTCTGTTTTATATTTACATTTTATTTTTTCTTAATTGTTCTTCTGGTATCACCTGCACTTGATACTTTTGCAGACATCAGCAAAGCTCTTGAAGAAACAGTCTTGATTTTATTTCAAATTTCTTATTAAGTGTTTTTAAGCACTCTTCTAACACTCTCACAGCATTAACTGTTACGTTTCATGTTTTCAAGGTAGCATGAAAAGAACAGCCTGGAATTTTTAATTTTACTGAAGCATTGCTGCCCTAATACCGAAATATATATATATATATATATATATATATATATATATATATATATATATATATATATATATAGTTTATGAAAAACTAGGTAATCCGTATGGGTAAACGTAAGGAGGATAAAATCCAGAGAGCTCAATGTAAATCCAGAGTAAATTATTTAAATAAAAACAAACCGCTTTAAGATTCCATGTAATAAATTATTTCACCACAACCCCTTTAAAAGGGCTGCGAATCATCAGACTTTACTTCCAAAAAAAAATTAAAAAAAAATTTACACATTTTTGACAGGCCGTATTAAACATATGTAAATTAACGAAGTGAGAAAGTGAGTGGGGAGAAAGATGGAACCTTAAAGTGGTCTGTTTTTATTTAAATTTTATATATATATATATATATATATATATATATATATATATATATATATATATATATATATAAAAGTGAACGTAGATGTCAACACAGAGGCGACAGTGTTTCATGTATGAAACAGACTGTCGTGTTGACTCCTATGATCACTTTTATATTTACACACGCTCTATCTCTGATATTGAACATTTATCCCCTAAATATAGCATATCTTAAGGCTATATTTCCTCATATATATATATATATATATATATATATATATATATATATATATATATATATATATATATATATCAATCGTTTCACCCTAAACAACGCTGGACTACCACAATTAAACAAAGAGTTACAGATAGTGAAGGTGAGAGTAAAGACTGGGTATTGGGTGGGGGTGAGGAAGAGATAAAATATGAACAAGATTCAAAATGATAGATGGCGGTTGACGTGTCATTTAAATTGTTGAAGATTGTAGTTATGAAGGAAACAAGTAAACGGAAGAGAGTTCCATAGGTGGGAGGCGCGAGAAAAGAAAAATTTGGAGTAGATGTAGCGGTTAGATTTAACTACTTCAACAGTAAATGGATGAGACCTATCTGCCCATCTAGTAGCACGCTTATATTCATATATTTGGGGCAGTAAGGTAAAATCTCATCAGAGCAGTTGCCATGAAGATATTTGTAGAAAAGACAGAGGAAACCCGCATCCCGTCTGTGAGAAAGTAACTGATGTCGTGAGGCCAAGTCAACTTCCATCATTGAAAATCCTTCTTTGGAAGTTTTCAAGGATTTCGAGATGTACAACAGGGGCACAAAATCAGATATAGCCCTAGTATTCGATGCACGGTAGATTCGTAAATGTGTAAGATGTAATCTGACGAAAAACCCTGGCACGATACAATGAACCAACTTTCCTTGCAGCAGATGCATCTATTAATTCAATGTAGTTGTTCCACTTCAAGTCAGTTGAAAACGTAAGGTCAAGAAGTTGCAATGAAAAGTTCTCCTGGAATCGAGCATCAGCCATGCAGATGGCGGGCAGGGAAGTTTCTCTATGGTGGTTAAATATGAGCAGTTTAGTTATGGAAGCATGAAAATTGACCTGGCAAAATGGAAGCCATATTGTTTGACGTGAGAAGTAAGATGCCTAACCACTTCAACATTGATTAAATCCTCGAATACTTTGCCAAAAAGCGGTAGGAAACTAATAGGGCGACAGTTAATTGGACCAGAATGCTCCCCAGACTTCTTAAAAGCAGGGACTACAAAGGCGGACTTCCAACAAGATGGAAAGCAGGAAGCAGCGAAGCAATAATTGCAGAGTTTTGTTAGAACTGGAGCCAGTTCGGGAGCATATTTCTTTAGGACGGCGGCTGATAACCTGTCACCTCAACTTGCCTTAAGGGAGTTTAATTTTGAAATGATGTCCTGTGACAGGGTTTATGCGCAGTAGAGACTCATTTCTTGGGTGGGAGATAATTAGATGTGGGTACTGCAAGTGTGTCGAGTGTTGAGTTGGAAGACAATTTCGAATTGATTGAATAGAGGCGGGATTGGGGATTTGCTGTTCTTCAGCACACACTGGCAGAACCACCAATAATCTCTAGAACCGAACACGCTAGATACTATATGTTGTTTCATTCTATCAGCAAACAGTAACTTCGTTTCATTGAGGACATGCTATCACTCGTTATGAACAAAGACAAAGAGATGTCTGCTGCAATCAGACACGTCGCTTTGGTGTAGCCTGAAGAAGTGATTCCTGGGGGCTATGTCGACCAATCATGCATGTGAGATGAACTCGGTTTAATTTGGTCATTCCTAATTGGAATAAAACCATCGATGCCAACTTTCACGCAGAAAGAGACTTTAGACGCACTTTTTTTAAGACAGTGATTAAAAGCTTCGGTCCATGGAGCATCACGAAGAAAATCACGAAACGACTCCCAGTCTGCTCGTTGATAACAAAAATATATTCTATTAGTAGGGGGTTGTTGACTAGTGGGGGAGTAGAAGTGGGCATTTATAGACAGTACCGCATATTCAGAGTTGCCATGAGAGTGGTACAATAAGAGTCAGGGATAGAGATAAAAAAGAGATCGAGAAGAAAAGCGTTTACGTCAGGGTTATTGTAAAACCCGTGGGAAAATCAAACACTTCCGTGAGAGATTGAGTGATTGAAAATTTAAGGGTTTGGATGTCATCAAGGTCAGTGACAGAGTGTTTAAACCACCTAGTATGGAAAGCATTAAAGTCACCAAACACGGATATGTTTGCAAATAAATTAGTATTCGATTGAGACACTATTTAGGGTTGCGTGAAAAAAAAAGGAGGCGTGAATTAATTAAGGTGATAAGAAGCTATTACGAAAAGACACTGAGCGATGTTATTTTTTCTAACAAAGAAAAGTGGTAAAGATTTTATTTTCATTAGCGAAGAAAGTAAGATACCGGATTTAATTTGATTTATGTTACGGCGCGGCGAAAGAAGATAGCAATCTGCCCATGGCAATAATGAAAATTTCAGGTTGGTCAAGTTGCCTACAAGGCAGAATGCTAAGAGATAAAAATTAATTGGGTCGCACTCTGACCGAAAAAAAATATCCGCCGGACCACCCACAGAGTACAAAGAAGGAAAGATTAAACCATTAACTATCTGCGGAGATATCATTTGAGAAGAGCACCTGTTTTGTGTCAGAGCTGGCCATGATAGAAAAATTATTTTATCGGAACGGATAATTAGCGGCAGGGTGCGGAAGATCATTGACCAGCCTCAGTGCTTTTTTGGCGAAGGACTCGTTGACGAGTTCCAGACGACGTTCGGTTAAGATAAGAGTTGTAAGGGTTTGTTGTCGGAAGAAGAAAAGAAAGAAAAGAAAAAAAAAGGGAATATATTTTTTTTCCTTTGAGCGATAATTGCAAACACCCACGCTGCTGAGCGTTCATTGGCTGAAGGGTGGCGTGAGCGGTAGGCGAAGGTAAACCATGAAGAATGAAGGGAAGCTTGTTGACGCCCCCTGAAGGGATTGGTGTGAGATGCCACAATGAGAGAGAGGGGAACCTGTTGACGCCTCTGAAGGGGTTAGTATGTGATACCAATATTAGAAAGGAATAATTTGGGAGGACGATTCCCTTAAACTAGAAATTAAAGACTTCCAAAAATGGAAAGTAATAAATTTTCCTGACCGAAAACAAAGGAAATCCTTGATGCGGATTTAGACTTATCAAGGAACCTCAAACCCTGACAGGACTACCCGGGTTTTGGTCGGCGTCCATATAAGCATAGTCGCAGCGAGTGGACGGCAGTTAGGGTTAGAAAGACAGGCAAGAGTTGAACTGTGAGCTCTGAGACCCGCCTCGCAGAAAGCTGACTTAAGATCCACGCATTCTCGACCTCAACTTCTAACCAAGAACAATTTATTTTTGAAGAACGACTTAGACTCACACCACCAAAACAAGTTTTACGAAGATCACCTGAAGATACACCAAGAACCAGTTTCTTAAAGAACAAACAACTTAAGATGTTAAGACTCGCCTAACAAACACAAAGTGTCACGAATCCATATAAGCGGGTTGGTAGAAAGACGCAGTCCTGTATTCAGCAACCAGATATAAAATATTGTTATTCCTTCTTAACACATTTGAACTTTTCGAGTTGTTACTTTATTTTCTTTTACATATACTTGTGCGGTATTACCCTTGTTCTGACTCGACTTGCATTGCGGCCCGGCGACTGATTGATTTCCTCTACCTAAGATCAAATCACAACGTGGGTAGGTTAGACTAGAAATCAAAGCAGTTACTTCGGTAACCAGATGTTGGAGGCGAGCTGGGAACGATAAGGCTGATACCGAATCTGACCAGATTCCCAGCCGAATCAGCAAAAGGTTAGAACGTCACAGGACAGGATAGGACGGCGACGGCGACGGCGCGGAGATAGACAGGGTGACGTCACACGTTTTTGGCCGATATAATTTTTTGTATCTGTCCACGTTGTTATTGAGGTCGCTTTATCTGTTTCAGTTTCTGTGGAAATAGATAGAAGACATTATTTTTATGTATCTACCGTATATATCTAAGTATAGGGGAACCAACGAATGTAGTTCATCCGAGCAATTTCCGTGGAAGTAGCTATAGAGTAGTGAGGGACTCGCCACATCCCCTTACCATTGAGGGAGAGGTTGGAGAGTGGAAAATAATTCTTCTCCAACAAGGAATCGGAGACACATTTTTTTAACTTTATGGAGACTGGAAAGTGATCACTGGACAGATCCCGAAGCCCAAATATGGCAACAGTACAATAGTACTCTATTTTCACCTTCATCTGGCTCTTGCAAAGTAGAGAACAACATCAGGATTAAGGTACTTACTGGAGTGGTATATGGAGCAGACCATTTTACCAGCATTTTTAGCGATGAATTGTATGTAAGAGTTTCTACGAAGACACACAAACACACACACACAAATGCACACACACACACACAGATACATATATATATATATATTAATAAGTATAAGCTATGGTTGTTTAAGTGTTTTAAGGAATAAATTACATGTGTCGCCTTCCCCTTTGTAAGATTTGGCTTTAACTAAAATATCCCACGTAATAATAGGTGTATCAACATCATTCTTTTATTGCTAGAAATATTTTGAGATAGCAGGGCAGTTTATGTATCTTACATTGCCTAAAGTAATTCGATGATGGTATAAATGAAATTTCCAAGCATTTTCATTTGAACCAAAATAAAATTTGACATCATTACCGGAACGTATACAATGTTATCAGTTATACATTGGCCGTTTAAGGGACAGATCCTATTTTATATATATATATATATTTTTTTAAATTAACTTTGTTGGACATGTATCTGTTTTTTATTTACATTATTCGTACTATTATCCTCGTCCTTTTCGCCATATTTATCACAACGTTTCGGCCGTTGTACGCTCCGGCCTTCTTCAGGTGGTGGGAATGTCGAACAAAACCCTTTATTTCGCTCACTGGGGTAAACTGTTCTAGTTCCACGTGCCATGTTTTGATGGATGCCAGTTATCTCCTGTTAATTTCCTTCTGAAAGTTCTTCACTGCCTTAGCAGGGTGTTGAACTCACACTCTTTGGTTCCTGTCACTGGATCTATCCAACGCCTTTATCAACTGTGCCATGTGTCCTTGAGGACATCTGGGTTTGAATTTTAGGGTATTATAAACCTAATGTCTTCAGCAACCATTTTTACCAGTGTTCATATTGCAATTTTGCTGTTATTATCATGTTTTTACCAGAGCCATATTGCAACTTCTGTTATTATCATTGCTTTTCTCTGGCACTCCTTATTAAAGGATAAAACAAAAAGTCTTCCGATATTCGTTTGAATATTATCATTAAAAGGTGGGTTAAACCATATTATATTGCGCCTAAGATGTTTCTGTCTATTTTTACTTTTTTTTTCTAAATACTCTAAATTTATTTTATGCTTGCTTAGTTCTAAAGCTTTTATACATGTATATTTAATTTTCTTCTTATCAAATATTTCCTTATTATTGGAGTCATTATATAAACAACTTGGACTGATTTATATCAATTATCTGGAATGTTATAAGGGCGGCTTGATTCTTAACCGACTTACCTATGGTTTTATAGATCTTTGGTATGTAGTTTTTAATAAGCATTATTCAATTTCAAAGTGACATCGAAAAAGTTGATCACTTTAACATTAGTGATAGTTGTAATATTCAGCTCGGGATCTTTGAAAAAAATGATCAGTTTCTTTCTCAATCGGTCTATATATCTTGAAGTTGTTTTACGCCGTTACCTCTATAGAGTCATATGTCTTTAATGTAGAAAATGAATCTTAGCCGCCACAAGAACAAGAATCTAATAACGTCATATGCCTCTGTTGAATCATATGATCCCATAGCAATGGTAAATATTTTATTTCTTTTGGTCCACAGATAACAATTATGACAAATTATAAGTTTTTGTGTCTGCTTTATGATTTCGATTTCGCGATCGCTGATAGGACAATAATTCTTTGTTAAATTTATAGCAGATATTAACAGATTTTCGGTGATGGACCAGTAAAGCTGGTAAATATATCTAATTGGATGAATATACATTCGTTCTCCCTTTTTCTCTTAGCAAAACATTCTATGGCTTCTGCTGTTTTATGCAGCTGGTTAAATGCTAAAGCATCTATCGTATATTTACTTTGAAGTAAGTTTTTGCTAATTCTACCTATATTGCTTTTAATTGTGTAGGGTAATCGGAATTGTGGGTTGTTTACGAAATTTGCATTCTGGTCTTTAACTGTGATGGATAATTGTTGTTTACAGAATTTGTAGATCCTATCGTAAATTTTTAATTGTAACTATTTCCTTGGATTCACTATTAATGCTATTTCCCAATTGGGTGCAGTTTTATAATACTTATTATACTTTTTGTTACCGTCATATCTATTTTAATCTATCTATCTATCTATCTATTATTATTATTATTATTATTATTATTATTATTATTATCTATTTTAATAATTATTTTATCTGATATTTTGATCATTGAAACGTTCTTTTGCAATTTTTTTACACCGTTGGTACTTGAAGCGAATTTTGTTGAATAGATCTCTCTCGAAATGCAATAACTGTTCGTTGCATGGAGGTGTTTTGGGGGATTTAATGCATAAAGCCTGGCAGCTTTTAAGTTTCTCTTTATCTTATAATCTCCATATATATATATATATATATATATATATATATATATATATATATATATATATATATATATAAAGAAATATAGTCTTAAGGTGTGCTATATTTATGGGATAAAGTGCTCAATATCAGAGATAGAGCGTGTGTAAATATAAAAGTTAACATAGAAGTCAACACTTAGAGGCGACAGTTTGTTTCATGCTATATGCAATCGTCAGGCCACGTGTGCACACATGGCCTGACGATTGCATATAGCATGAAACATATATATATATATATATGACGTCATACATTATGTATGTATAATCATAAAATGTTTTAAATATATATATATATATATATATATATATATATATATATATATGAATATCCCTGACTTTAAGGATATTCATGCATCCATTAATAGATTTATACACTACTTACTCTCAAATGTAGCAGTGTAGTGACTACTTCTTCTTGAGATCTCTCCTAATTCTGTATAGCTTTATAAAGTTTATAACATTTTATCTGTGTGCGTCCAGATGTTTCAGTCGACATGTCGCTTTTATCAGACAATTCCTGAGCGGCTAGTCTATCTTTGCTGCAGACACACTTCTGCCACATTTGTGTGTATTCGATACACAAAGAATCCACCTGTGGTTTATATTGCAACAGTGTGAACAAGGCCAATACGTTCAACCCTTCGGCCACGACGACTTGCGAATTTGTGCTAGCACAACCATTGACTACTCCCAAATAGTCCCCTCTACCCAATTCCGGATTCACACGTAGTATGGTTTTCAGGCACTTAGCAATGTTGTTGCATGCTGAGATCGCCACCCACGGGATCGGTAACAGCAAGAAGTCACCATCTTTAAAAAAATAAATTACATAAATCCCCACATGATTTAAAATTTGTATTTTTTTTTTCTATTTTTCATTGGATTTTGCCCTGTACAAGCCCGATAATATTAATAGGGACAGCTTATGGGGAAGATAACAGTTAACTCTAAACATAAATAATTTAGGATTATAATGAAGCAAACTCTTGGGAGTCAATTTCACAAGACAGTAGTTCGTGGAAAGAAGCTGCTTGACTGGAACTTACATTTCACCAGGTGTATACGAAGTCAACTAGGTGGTTTGCTACAATAGGAGGATCATGGCGGTTCTTAGCTCTGAAGGTTAGGTCTGCTGCTACAATCTCTAAACAACGTTGTTGATCTCTTGTAACTTGTCAATCATGCTTCCTCTATGTAAACTACAAAAGCATAGAGCTCATAAAATCGTAGTGACATACATTTTATTCAATTTATTCTGTTACTCACCAAGAATTAACTGAAAATATGTATACTGGATTGGTTCATAGTGTACTTTGGTTGTAAATTTACATACTGATATAAACTGTTTCTTTTTGTCATCGTCATATAAGGTTCGCATGTTCGATTCCAGTCGGAGAGCAAATATTTTCTACGAAATTTCTCGAATATTTAGACAGGCAAATGTGTAATACTTTTTGATTAAAAGACACATCATTTACTTAAATTATATCTATATATATGTGTGAGATCAGTTGCTTTCGCTCCTTTGGCTTCAGCCTTACTGTATCCTCAGTCGATTTCATATGTGGAATTTAAAAGAAGAGAATTAAGATGAAAAATAAAAAAAATAAAAAGACGAAGACTGACAATAAAATTTGCAACCTATGCCAACAGGGAAAAATAGTAATAATAACGTTTCTCGATCCAAAAAAAACTTTTGAACCAGAGATCCAAAGTCATAAGCCGTTGCATTCATACAAAAAAAAAAGAGTCCTCTTAAAACACCTGACATATCATTAAATGTTTGGTAGTTCAGTTCTAGACTCGTTTAGATCTTTGGTCGAAATTTAATCGATAAACGAGGTTTGGTTTTTCATTCACCTAATCACCAGAAGACCGTTAATAAGTAAGACAAAACTAATTCACACAATTCTTTGATGAAATCTTCTCGCTAGAATCCAAGTTACAAAAATATGATCAAACACATTTTATTTTAATATCTTCTTGGGAAAATTTTAAGGTACTTTCTCTCTCTCTCTCTCTGTATATATATATATATATATATATATATATATATATATATATATATATATATATGTGTGTGTGTGTGTGTGTGTGTGTGTGTGTGTGTAGTGTATTAAAGATTTGAAATATTTAGAATAACGCTTGAAGCAATAAAAATAAATCCAATAATTAAATGAATGGATTATAATGTAACAGAATGATAAGATAAGGATAAACCTTTCTTATTTGTTCCTTATGCTATCAACTATAAGATACAAGCTGTTGCTGAGTGTTAAAGAAGCAGAAAGATCAATAAAAGATCAAGGCCAGTTAAGAAGATTAAGTCATTTTTGAATTACGCTTAAATTCATGAGGTCGAGATACGAAGGTAGAAAGCTCATTAGAAAAACTTCTATGAAAATATTTATAGAAAACACACAATGATGTCGGGGTGCCAGGTCAAGATAACATAACAGACACTTCTTTGGATGTTGTCAATAATCTCGAAATAACAGATCAGTCAGTTATGTGCCATGCGTGATACACGCTTAGGTGATCATGTACCTTTTGATACATGTCTGACGAGGCAGATTTTTTTTTCTCTCAGTAGGTTGATATTTCTTTTTGCGGTGAACCAGTCGCCATGAAAGGCTATAGAACTCGGTCTGTCCTGCTACTTCCCCATAGCCGTGATGGGAAGAAGAAGAGAATTCATACCTTTTCACAAGGTTATTAGCACGTAACTGAATGTAATGGATTTGACCGGAATTCGAAATCGGTTCTCTTCGTTTGCTCAATTCGAGCTGTTATCCATTACTCCACCGTGCCTCCTTCAGACCAGATATAGAGTGATATTCAATGCACGGACGAATAGCAGATTTAAAAACGTGAAAGATGGATTCTGGCGAGAAAATGTATCTGGTACGAAACAGTGAAATTATTTTCCTAGTATTAGTAGATGGAGCAACTGATTCAATATAATCACCCCACTTTATCTAAGTGAAAAACGTGTAACCGAGCAGGCGCAATGATTTGCTCTTCTGGAGGTTAGAATTAGCCATGCTGGTGGAAAGCAAATATAATTCTGTAAGATGAGAAAAAGACAACAGTTTCATTCCGGAGGCGTTAACATTTTACAAGCCATCTATATAATACTAAATGTCTGTGGTTGTGTGCGTGTTTTTGTGGTGTGTTTGTCCGACGCTTAATGATTTAAGATTTGTTTATACAGTAAGTATTTTTATTTTAACATTCTTCAAACACAGAATATTTTAATGTTGAAATCATAATTAAAATATTTTAAAGTAAAACCTAAACAAAAAGGGATCCGGTTTTGTTATTTTGTCCAGTTGTTTGTAGTGTAATTATTTATATTTAGCCTTTTATTAAACAAACAATATTTTAAATATTTTAAAAATATTTTTTGGTATATTTAAAAATATTTTAAATTGAATATGATTTTAACAGTTTTTTGGTATATTAAAAAATATTTTTAAGTTAATCTGAATTAAAAATTATTTTAAGGGAATAAGATTTTTAAATACGTGTAGTTTATACATTAAGTATTTTATTACAGCTTTCTTCAAACAGACAATTTTTTTAAAGTTAAAATCAACCTCAGTGTTTTATAATCTGAACTGTCAATGACTCAACAGCATCTACTTAAGTTAATTGTATCTATCAAAATGACGTATAAACATAACAAAATATTTATATATATATATATATATATATATATATATATATATATATATATATATATATATATATATATATACGAGTATAGGATTGGTATATCCGGTATAAAATCGAATAACCAAAAATACTATTCTTAAAAGAGAGTGCTCAATACACAGTAGAGCAAATATAATTTATTCGAAAATTATAACATTGCACAGACACACACACACACACTCATATATATATATATATATATATATATATATATATATATATATATATATATATAGGAACAAATACTCTCTCGTCATTGGGTCCGAACTGATAAAGTAATCGCACCTCTCATCCTAAAAAGTCTTACTGATTTTTATTCACAGAGTTTTGTCTTTCATACTATCATTTACAAGGCGATGTAAACATACGTCACATCAGCAAATATATATATATATATATATATATACGCGTGTATGTGGGTGTGGGTGTGTGCGCGCGCGTGCGCGTAAGTGTGTAGGTACATATGCATGCCCGCGTGTGTGCGTGTAAGTAACGTTGCTTCTATATTTACTCAACGTAAATGATAGATAATGTAACAGAGGACTCCGAAGATCCATTTGGATAGATAAAGATGATTTTTTAAAAGGCAATTCACCCCAAGCAAGGCGGGAGTGCCACTTGCACACAAGGGGTTACAGAGGATTGAGAACAAGAGTAAAGAGGCATGTTTGGGGAAAGAACGGTGAACAAGATCAAGGTGTCAGACGTCGATTGACATTACACTTGAATATTTGAAGATTATAGTCACCGAAGAAGCAAGTAAGTGGAAGGGAGTTCCACAGACGGGAAGTGCAAGAGAGGAATCTGTATGAGTAGAAAAGACGGTTACATTTAACCGTTTTGACCGTGAATGGGTCAGACCGAGATGCCAGTCTGGTAGCTCGCTCAACAAAAAATAAACAAAGTATAAACCAACAGGAAAACTTCGTTAGAAAAACAGGAAAACATTGCTGAAATGATATCAGTTTACTTGGACAATATCTATAATGTTGAAGAGGAGACGATCTGGTTTTAGAGGAGAGTCCAGAAAATATCGTGGACGGAACATGTGAGCAACAGGTAAGTTTTTAGGAAAATGCAAAAAAAATGTGTACATACTTAAATTCAGTGACAGATGAGATCTCTGGAACACATATGGAAGAAAGCGGGCAAGGAGAATTTGGCACTCAGAAGACATACTAAAAAAAAAGGAAGAACATCGAAGAACCGACCTTATGAGTTTACGTAAATGGATGTCATAACAGGGATTGGTTGGTATAGCAAAAAGTCTATTGCTCAGAATTACAAAGGAACAGGAACTATGGAAAACTATTATCGACGACGTCCCGACGGATCCGATCGAACCCAGAACGTTCACCAAACGCGACGAACGGAAGCTCCCTCATCTAGGTCCCTTGCTTTGAGCGCCTATTGGCACAATCTCCCATCAAACCTCAAATAGAACTCGTCCATACGATCAATCACCAAAAATTATGGAAAATGGTTGGTTCTATTTTCTTCTTCACCAAGTACCTGACTCATGCTATCATCCTACCTTTACAAGATCCACACCAGCGTGAAAATGGACTACTGCTGCCATATATGAGCATGAGTTGCTCAGTCTTCTCATTCCACTCCCGATATAGTTCAAAAGCTTCTACGCGTCCTTGTGGGTGATGAATTTTCTAACCTAAAACCCTTTTTTTCACAGACGAACTCTCGCAAACCTCTCAGTACTCTATTACTATTTCCATGGAAAATATTCAGTCCTTAGTTCCACCAGTCATAACCCTTACGACTAAGACTCTCCATGCCATATACATTGTAACGAACAATGTCAAAGAGGGGAAGAACCTTCTTAGAAGGTAGCCAATTTGGTCAGATGCATGTTCCACTCGAGCAGCTTCTCACGAACCATTGCAATGAGGAACCAACTCCTAAGGTGATGCTTCCCCGGTTACTACAATCTTAACCTGTTTAAGTCTAAGGTTAATCGTTATCTCCAGCATATATGAGTCTAAGATTTATTTCTTATTCTGCAAGCCTCTACCTCGAGTGGCCCCAGGGTTTGTACAGAGGGAACACCATTTTAAAAAATGAAAAAGAAAAAATCACAGCCCATAATAAACGCCATTTGTGGTGGAAGACAGTGTTAGACGAGGAGAACGTGTCTGCCCGAACACCAAATAAACAATTAGTTTGTTATTCACAGTTGGAATTTATTCTCGAATTCTATTCACCATGATTTTGACATAGCACCTCTCTCTCAAGAAAGTATTTTCATCTTCACTGTATCCTCGCCACGCATCTTGTAGTTTTTGGGAAATCTATTTCTTAAAGCGGATTCATTTAAATTTCAAACCGTTTTTATGCTTGCAAACTTTTTTCTATATTTATAGCAATCATCGTTCAAAATCAACATATTTTTCATTTAATATTGATTTCAAAGTCCTGATATTTCCTCAGCGCTTCTAATCTCGAGTCAAATCAAATTTACTCTAAAATTGGCTATAACTTATGTCTTTCTACGAGAGCTACCGGAACTCAGTAGTACCTGTCATTTGGTGACTAAACTGGTTCCCCTACCCGGCTTGTCTGGAGATGAGGATAGCGAGACACTCAGCAAAATTAAAGTTGGTAAAGGCCTTCTTATAAGACACTCAATTTCATATATTTTATTGTTTTCCTTTTCTTGAGGTGCATCTTTTGCTGTTCTTAAGCTATTGTGTTGGTGCATAATTATCAGGCGTTTTTAAATAATATTTATTATGAGAAAAGAAACATAACTATTCAACAGCAACATTTTAAATGAGGATGATTATCGACACGCATTTTTATAACCTGAAAATAGAATATGTTTATTAAAAAAACTAAACAAAACAAAATTTTTTATTAACAAATAACTCGCCTACAAAACACCTGGTAATTATGCACCAACCTAATATTACGCTTGACCTATTGAAAACACGTTTATTTATTTTTATTTCTTTATATTTTTGGGGATTTGAAATTGCTAAGAAGTTTAATGGTGGAGTGGTTCGAGATTAGTTTATAGTAACATCATTACCCACTCTATATCAAAGAGGTCTTTAAAGTTTCCAATAACATCAACAAAAAATTAAATATATATATATATATTTCTGAGATGAGGTATTATGTACATTATTTACATTATTCGGACTATTGTCCTCATCTTTGTCGACATATTTATCACAACGTTTCGTCCGTTGTACGCTTCGGCCTTCTTCAGGTGGTTGGAATGTCGAACAGAACCCTTTTTGTCGCTCAATGGGGTAGACTGCACTGTTAAGGCAGTGGAGAACTTTCAGAGGGAAAATTAACAGAAGATAACTGATAACTGACATCCATTAAACATGACACGTGGAACTAGAACTGTCACACACACACACACACACACATATATATATATATATATATATATATATATATATATATATATATAT
>OZ010609.1:47107190-47152190 GCA_963932145.1 Acanthosepion lycidas | reverse complement strand
TTATATCCTGTCTGTTTTTCCTAATTTCAAGATTCTCGACAAAATCCGAAGAAGGGTCCGTAAAGTTATCTATTCTGACCTAGCATCGCCATTTCAGTCACTTTTGACTTCAGCGCCATGACGTGGCACTCTTTATATAAATATTTTCATAGCAATTTTTCTGCTCATCGTGATACGTCTACCGCGTTAATTTAAACGTACTACTAGAGTGGCTACTAAATCTCATAATTTTCTCGTCCTTTTCGCCTCTGGAACTCTCTTCCGATTTCATGTTTCCTTGCCACATTCTTTAAAAAATTCATATCCAACGGTACGCTACATCTGTCTTACGGATATCTGTTATTTTATTGTAATTTCTACAACACTTTCATTTATTTCACTCCTACGAAACTACTGCGTCTTAGTGGCATTGTCGCCTTGCTTGTAGTTAAATTATTAAAAATATTTTCTTTTTTCATTGCTACGGTGTCCTAATTATTGTTTTAATTTTATTACAGATGGTCGCTAGAGGAGAGTGAGGTGAAACCTGTCACACTGTTTCGCCTTATTTGATGAGGGTCAGTATAAAGGAGTTGCTTCCATTATTATCTGATATCTGTGTGTCGTTAATGGCTATGATTGTTCTTAGAGTGGTTTTCAGTAGTGTTCTCGATGCATATTTTTGTAATAACAAAAGATAGCAAGTCTAGGCTTAAGGAAGCTTTATTCTGCTAAGAATAACTGATACTAGCGTGTTGACTATTTATAGCCCTCTACAAACGAAAGAGTTCTCCAAAGGGAGGTAATAATAAAACAAAAGTGATTACTCCCGATTACTTTTATCTAATTCTTGGAGTTCAGCTACTCTAGTTCTTCTGTTTTTTCCTCGTAACCCTCCTCAAAACCGAAGCTGGTGAATGTCGTTTAATCCAAAAGAAAAACATTTGATGACTCCGGCTCAATTTCTGAATTGTTTCAGCCTGCAAACCGAAGCCTTTATGGCTTCCTAAGAAAGCAGGCCTGAAGATAAAACACTGTCGATGGGATTTTGTGTGCTTAATCAACTTCATCCCTTGGGTCAAGGGATTGCGTGCTTTGGTCTGGTGAGGAGAGATAATGACTTCCGCAAATAAGATGACTGAGTTGATTCTACAGATCTGATGTAATACAATATGTTACAATTTAATACCCGGAAAGACCATCTGAAAGTAAAATTCTCTTACATGTTCTCAAATGATTACTGATACTTTCGAAATACTGCCCTTTGTGCAGCGATGCAGATTGTGAGGCAACTGTGTTGTTGCTGGAAACATACTTAGAACTTGATTGCTGGAATATTTTAACTAATAGATTCACGGGTGGCTGAATGTCAAGGATGTCAATAAATCTGTGTCTGTTCAAGGCATTTTTCAATTTCGCACAGAGCAAAAAATACTCAAGGGACGAAATTTTGCGAAAAATGTGGATGGCTCATTTTGTAGTAGATTTAAGTTCAGAGTTCCCATTTATTTATAAAAAAATTAGATTTATTTTACTTTACGGAATTTCTAACCCGGTATATGCTACAGTAATGTCGCTCTGGTCTCTCTCCGTTTCGTTATGTTTTCATTTTTCCTAATCTCAGACTTACTGAGGCAGAATTAATTGATTCAAATTAATTCATCAAAATATTAATTTATAATTAATTATAAATTAATATTAATTAATTGATCAAAATATTTCAGTTAGAAAAGAAATGACGCGTTACTTCTTTTATTATCCTATGAGTGTTGCCCACACTATTTTTTTCAGAAAGTTTTCAATTTTGTAGGATAAAGTGTTCAATATCAGAGATAGAGTGTATGTAAATATAAATATAAACGTGAACATTGAAGTGAACACTCAGAGGCGACAGGCTGTTTCATGCTGGACGCAATCGTCAGGCTTGCTGATATATATATATATATATATATATATATATATATATATATATTACACAATTCTAGACATTTAAAATCCCACAGGTAATAAATTTTATTTCATGAGAGTTCTATAAAACCAGTACCCAGTCTTCAAGATCTACAAATAAATCACAAATGAAATAGAAAAAAACAAAAAATACTCCGGGTTAAAATCAAGAGATATTGCTAGCTTATTTAGAGAGTAGGAAAAGACAGAAAGTGTTGACGTATGTTGACATACTGGCCTCAGATTAGTGAACCTCGGATTCAATGGTCTTTTAACATACTGTATATAGATATGTTCCTGTATAGGGTTGATGTTAACATCTTTAATGCAGAGCTCAAACCACGAAATTTGCAAACAATTATGTATTTTCTATTACAGTAAATAGTGTCTTGTTATTGATTGCAATATCTGCGTAGAAACTCTATTTTTCTACGCACATTTGCCTTAATAATATTAAGATTATAACGAGATCTAAATGGAAGAAGTCAATACAAAACAATGTATGATTATTTTGAGGATAATGACGAATACGTGAGTAGCGAGAAACTGTCAAGAGTTCAAATAATCTGTCACATTTTTTATGAATGTATGCATACTTCTGTGTTCCAAAAACTCATCGTTACGCAACACTCCAAATATGTCACAATAGGTTCATTAGCAGTAGCTTCGCATCGTGAATATCATGAATAGATTGGATTTTCCTTTCAAGGCCATCTGAAGTTGCAGGAAAAAAACAAAGTACAAAAACAGAAACTGATGAAAGTTATAGAATCCATCGTCAAAGATTACTGAAAACTGTATGAAAATAAATTGCAAATAATATCATTAAAAATCTAAATTTAGGCGACATTTCGTGTTTATTGAAAATCAATTTAATATTTATATATATATATATATATATATTAGGTTGGTGCAAAAATAATGACGTAATAATGTCGTTTTTTAAGGTTAAAAATACGTCAAAAAACGACATTATTACGTCGTTATTTTTGCACCAACTTAATATATATATATATATATATATTCATATATATATATATATATATATATATATTCATATATATATATATATATATATATATTCATATATATATATATATATATATTTATATATATATATATATATAATTCATCAACAAGAACGCGCATTAATTTAATTGTGGGCAATTTCTACGAACCTTTAGCACGCAAACATGAAAATTAATTCATCAAAAAGATAAATTGATGTAAACCTCAACATCATCGTGTGGGGTGGGGGAGCGTACAGACTGCATAGATCCTCAAGAAAATGTAACTCCAGTTTTCACAATTGCTCGTCGTACTTGGCAGACCTTCAGGTCGGCCATTATCTCGCTTCACATATTTGCTGAATGCATATTTTGAACAGACAACCAGTGCTACTGTGCCCATGCTTTGGTCACCGACATGCACATTATAACTTCCTTATGAAGATCTCAACGATATTTTTCTTCTCTTTCGAATTAACTGTAAGATGCAAGATAGAATTTATTTTTGTCGGGTACTATTTACAAGAAGGCACCCAAGGAATTGTTTGCAGAACGTCCTCAATTTGAGGTTCGCAGTGAATATGCAAATGCAGTCCTACTGACTAAATGATGTATGATACTTTGGTAAGGCCTATTACCTGGAAGCCACTTATCCCAGGTTTACGAAGAATCCACGCAATTGCAGCCTGGTGGCTGAGAAATTGGAGGAGATTAATTCAAAGCTAGGATTAATGATGTACTTCAGAAATTAGGTAGAAGGCGCATCTATCTATATATAAATTTCTTTGACTTCCGTTAGTCTGTCCGTCCGTCACACTCTCTAAAATAGCCATATATTGACCAATTGAAAGCAAATTTTGGGGAGAAGTTCAAACACGTTAAGGGGATACAAAGTATAGTTTGTTTTGCTATGGTTCCTAGCATAATACAATAAATTTTCAGTATTATTTTTTACAGGGTGGGGAATTAAAAGATTTATTTAACATACAAAATACTCCCACTATTTCAAAAACAAATTAATGATTCAAAAACACATACTTATTTAAGTTTCCATATATATTTCATTTAAATGTAAACACAGTAGGGACAATGGAGTTTGTAAATTACGACAAAAAACGTTAGCGATAACTTCAACATAATTCAAATTATTGAATAATGTTAAGGATCACAAAGTTTTGTTAGGAACTACTTCAATTCATCTATAGGTTTAGCGTCCATGGATGCCTATCATAGCCAACGGACGTCGATCACCGTAGGGGTCATTGCGAAGTGTCACGTGTGCGACAAAAGAAATTATATAAAAAGAAGTAAAAGGAGCGACAAGATGAACTAAGTCGTATAGTATATTTATAGCTGTTCACTCGTATTCGAGGATACCTGTCTACTGGGGCGGTTAGCCAATCCCTATTGCAGATGCTTGCTTAGGCACATTTGTGTTTATTCAACGCAGATTCCACCTGTGGTTTATACTGCAACTATGCCGAGCAGACCATAGTTACAGTTTCTGGGGAAAAGCGTGTTATCTAGCGTGATCAACAGTTTGAACAAGGCCAGCACGCTCAATCTCTCGACCACGATGACTTGCGACTTCGTGCTAGCACAGCTATGGACAGCACCCAAGGGTAACGTCTACCCAATTTCACTCACACGGCTTGGGTCACCCGAAGTATGGTTATGGTGCCGCACGCTGGGATAGACCCCTCCAGTCGGATAATATCATGAAGTCTACTTCCTGACAAATCAACTATGGTGAGATTCGAACCCGGGTCTCATTGTCAGAATTGTCGGCCACCTGCCTTTATGCTTTTAGGTTGGTGCAAAAATAATGACGTAGTAATGTCGTTTTTTTTTACGTATTTTTAAACGTCAAGAAACGACATTATTACGTCATTATTTTTGCACCACCCTAATAAAGAACAAAAAGTGTTCTATTTTAACTTTAATGTGTATGGTCAGTGGCTAAAAAAGACGAAACTTAAAGTCTTACCGGTAAGAAATTAGAAATATTCAAAATTTCTTGAGTCTGGAGTTGCTGGTTTGTTGTTGTATAGTTAATATATCAGGTCAGTGATTGGTAGTAAACGGACAGTTCTGACGCAGATTTGTACAACTGACTTCGCCAGCCAATTCGCTTAATTTTGGCGCCACCCAACAAATACGAATACTCGGATGAAGACCTTCGCTTTGTAAGGTCATCCGACAACATCAAAGAGTTCTTTGAAGTCAGTGATCTAAATGATACAGAACTCGGAGAAGTTTCATTCATAAAAATAGATTCTCTTAATACTAATCACCTCAAAAAGGTCCATTCCCCTATATAAACATTCACTAAATAAATTAATCTCACCATATTTGAATATTTTGTTTTACTAAATTTCCTCTCGTGTAAGATTCTGGAGTTACTCAAAGTAGAAAGTTTCAGTTGAAATTATAAAGATGAATGACGTGTGAGATATGACTGGAGATGAAGATGTTAGGAAGTGTGTATTGTGCAGACAAGGCAGAGTAGATAACGATTATCATTGGCTTGAAAAGGTCAAGATTAAACCGTTCAGAAAGACGGGAATCTCTTCCTAAAAATTCCTAAAAGTCACAGCTGGGAAAAAAAGTGACCTGATTAAAACTTGCTTGTAGCATTTGGAACACGGGGAAAATAAGGTTGATTCAACACTGTGGAGGTAGCATTATGTGCCCTAACAATAACATTCTGAACAAGGGGAACTGGAAGTGAATTCCACAAACGAATTCTTACACTCTGCCAAACGTCAAAGATTTCGAATTTCAGTCGAATCCATTACATTCACTTACGTGCTAATATACTTAGGAAAGTTCTTAATCATCTTCTTCCAACTATGGGTAAATAGCAGGAGAGACTGGGTTCTATAGCCTTGGATGGCAACTAGTCTAGGAGAAGGACAACCCTGAATTAAAAAATCTGCGGAGTATTGTTTGGTGATTTTGTGGCAAGTAGTTCTAGAGATATCTGTATTCGGCCCTTAAAAAATCAAAACATTTGTACTGGTTTCTGGCTGTCTGTTCGTAGGAGCTGAGCTGCTTGATCCTCATACGTCAAATACGACGACAGAGTCTACTAAATATATATATATATATATATATATATATATATATATATATATATATATACTAACCTAAAATCTGCCCTATCGGGTGGGATGTATGCTAGCTTTCAAAGGGCTCTTGAATGAACATTCATCACCATAGCTAGGGAAGGGTAGAGGCGATAGACAAAAATAAACTACAGAAGAACTCAAAATTGATCAGTCCATTGCATTAATATTTAAGCTAATCTTTTAAAAGTTCAACGATAATTCTTCTGATACCAATTTGTAGATTCTTATAATTAGTTTTATTTCATGTGACTTTTGCTGGATTTGGAAAATAATTTCGATTATTCCCAATTTTATTTACAAGTTATAAAAAAAATGTTATCTTTTGTCCACGGAATCGGCTTGTTTACAAAATGGTATGATATGTTGGCCTAGGAGTAAAGGTGAAAAAGTGTGACATAGACTTTCGCATATATATATATATATATATATATGACATCTTTGATAATGGCTTATGTAAGCCGAAAGCTTAGATTGGATTAAAAAAATGTGGATCAATATTGTGATTTTCGTTCTTCGTTTAATGATAATGTTATTAAGCTTATCAGACGTTATGAAAAGAATTTATATAAAATAAACAGAGAATACTTGTCTATATTATTTAATGAAATATATATATATATATATATATATATATATATATATCCCGGTTTCAATTCTCGGTAATGGATGCGCACTGCTGATGTGTCCCGAATATAGGACGAAACGGCCGTCTTGTGGATTCTGGTGTGGTTTCTTCTAGACTCAATGAATTACTTAATATATATTATTTTAAACGTTATTTCTAATGGATACCCATATATGAGTGAACCCTTCGTTTATTTTTTAAACTATTATTATTTCAACTGCCAATCTAAAGACTCAAGTAATCTTATTAAAGAACATGGGTACTTCACGTGTTTCGCTATTCATTTAATATAGCGAACCATGTCACATTTACGTATATTTCTGACTTGTTTCATTATCTAATTATGTATATGTCAAGATCACAATCGCATATCCCGGAATCTCTTAGGGTCGTAGAAGGGCTACATTTACTGCAACTATGACAGTGCATCTTAGACAAGACAGCCTGATGGAGCCTAATCCTTTCCTGGCTGTTGCGAATTTAATTTTTTCCTATCCCATAATTGTTGCCAACCAAGGCTATAGAGCAGAATCTGTCTTTTTGTTAACCCATATATGGATTCATACGTTACTCAAACTTATTTCCTGGAATTCCATCTCGACTCGCAGATTTTCCTTTCCGAGTCGCTATCCATTAAATATAATAGCTTCATCTACATGCAAAAAAAAGGCTAAAAATAATGGAAGCCTTATTAATAAAAACAAAAACCAACATTCAATAATATCAACTATGAACATGGACACAATATCTTGACCGTGTTTTTGAAAATGAAAACATTATATAAATATATACATGCAACAAACTATTTCTTGTTAACAGTTAATATATTTATATCTCGATATTAAGTCTGGTCAGTTTGATATGGTCAAAATAAGAGCTGATATCCAAAACGACATTCAGTTTTTTGTTAGCTAGGACAAACAATGGCTTGTTAATTTTAACGCCTCCAAAACGAAACTGCTCTCCACTAATGATCTGAGAGAACCCTCTCTGCCTTCCATCAGCATGACTGATGCTGACATCCAGGAAATTGATTCGCTTAGCCTTCTTGGGCTAATGTTCTCGGCTGACATGAAGTGGAAAAGACTATACTAAATCCATTGCTAGGTCAGCTGCTAGGAAGGTTGGTATCGTGCTAGAGGATTTTTCTCTCCAGAGTCTATCGTTTATATCTATAAGTCTATCATTCGCCCATGTTTAGAATATTGCTACCATATTTGGTCCGGTGCTCCTGCTATTTATCTAGAGATCCTTGATGAAATCCAAAGAAAAATTGCCAATATTATTTGCGCCGATATGGTGTCTCGATTTCAGTCACTTTTGTAATATTGCTTTCCGCTGCCTTTTTTATAAATAGTTTCATGGTAATTATTCGAATGAGCAGATTTCGAGTGGCTAGACTCTTTGAATTTAATCGCAGTACCAGGCTGGCGACGACGTCTCATCAATTTAGAGATGAGCTAGCTTGATGTAGCCGTAAATTCTATGCTAAAAGTTTCTTTTCTCGCTGGTGGAACATTCTTTCCGCTCTACGCTTTACAACCAACTTCATTTTTAAAAACTTAAATACAATGTCAAAACGTTATCTACTGTCCTCCTTTTTACTCTTCCTTTATAATGTCCCTGTTCTAATTCTTGCACAGGCAGTAACCCCTTGTGTCTTAGTGGATTTATTGTCTTTTATGGGGTGAACACGATAAAAAAAAACGATCACAACTGGCAATCGACTCTCTCACTTCTTACCACCTACACATGCATCTTTAAATCGACTACAGTTATAATTCGGTAAAATATGAATCTGACATCAACCTTTGCTTGTAAATTCCATAAACCGCCATTAAGTGATATGCGTGTTCAATGCTTGGACAATCATGTTTTTGTTTGATTTATTATTGACTTGGCAGAGGAATTCCTACAGTAGGCTGCCGTTAGTTTCTTTGGTAGACAGGTCGCCAACCAAGTCTATTGAATCTACTCTGCCCTGCTATTTACCCCATAGCTGAGGGAACAGATGGATTTTTACCTTTCCCACGGTTATTTGCGCGTAAGTGAATGTAACAAACACGGTTCATTGATTTCCCATTACGGCCATTATCCGCTTCACCCGAAAACAAGCTTATAGTACCTAGTATTCCCAAGTGATCATCCGTGTAGGCAATGATCACGCTCGGTGTTGCTTAACTCCTATTATCGAATGCGAAGCGGTGATATGGTCATAAGTTAGCTACTCATAAATAGCAGCTTTTACTACAAGGACTGGGTCAGTACGTTTATTGGTCGATTCAAATTAGCGACTATCGTTCGATAAGTTCTGGCACGGTCTCCATCTCTTCTCAAAACTTGATCTAATCCTCGCAAATCCTGCAGTCTGGCCACATGTCATTAAGTACAATCAGCAATTCTTTAATAGAACGGCTTTATAGAGAGAGGGAGAGAGAGAGAATGGGATAATGGGAGAGAGAAGACGGGTGTCGGAAAGGAGAATAATTTTAGGCTGGTGCAAAAATAATGACGTACTAATGTCGTTTTTTGACGTTAAAAATAAGTCAAAAAACGACATTATTACGTCATTATTTTTGCACCAACCTAATACTAAGAAGCAAAGTAACGAAACGAATATGGGAGAGAATTAGATCCACTTTGCATGACGACGGCAGGATTACTATAAAGTATGACCGGATTAGTAGGTATTTAATATTTTATCTTCTTGCAGATTTTATAGTAAGTATTTGAAATTGGATTGGAATGAGATAGCATAGGGAATTTATATGAAATCTTTTAAAAGCAGATTTTTAAACTTTCTCCGTATGTCTTAAATGCCCAAAATAATTAGAAAAGAAAAACTCAGATGAATTCGTCAGCTGATAATATGCGTGTGTGTGTTTGTAGGTAGGTAGATAGATAGATTGAAAGATGGACAGAAAGACCGGCAGGTACAAACGAACAGACTAAGATAGATAGATAGATAGATAGATAGATAGATAGATAGATAGATAGATAGATAGATAGATTTCATGTTTAGTATAAGACACCATAATATGTATAAATACACAAAAAATAAATGTGCATACATTATATATATATATATATATATATATATATATATATATAGAGAGAGAGAGAGAGAGAGAGAGAGAGCAAGATGACCAGACTTAGATAGATATGACCAGACTTGGCTAGCTAGCTTAGCTGGATACATACATTCGATGGTTGGCATAACATATCCCAATATGTTAAAATACACAAAACGATAAATATGTTCATAGATAGATAGATAGATAGTGAGAGAGAGAGAGAGATTTCATTATTGGCATTATCTATCTATCTAACTATATATATATATATATATATATATATATATAGATAGATAGATAGATAGATAGATAGAGAGAGAGAGAGAGAGAGAGAGAGAAAGAGAGAGAGAAAGAGAGAGAGATATCATTATTGGCTTAACACCTTCCTAAAATGTTCCGACTGAGTTCTCTGCAGCTTGATCGCCGGATCAAGACCGTGAAGTCCGTTTTTTATGTATCAAACTATTTCTGTACAATTCTTTGCTATTAGACAGAGTGAAATTCCCTGTTGTAAAAAAAACAGATACCAGGAAAGGATATATATGGACTTCGTTGATCTTTGGTAGGGTGTATGAGAGAAAGTGTTTTCTTCATGAATGAGTGGACTTTGTGTTTCCCTGCAGTTTTCCCAGATCATCAGTCACAACCCATTTCTTCTACCTGAGTGGAAGAGCTGCCATCTTTTTCTTACGAACTGTGCCGTTTGACTTATTCAGAAGAAAGCGACATTCATCGTGTCATTTTTACTTCTTCCATTTATACAACATCCAGTGTGAATTGAAGAAGATTTTTTCTGATGAACAGTGGATAGTAATGCCGAACACATCGCTAACAATATATTGTATATTTTGAGACACTGCTACATTCACTTTGAATAATGCTGTCTACAACTTTTGTTAGAAGTGTCATTTTGGGGGAAACCCTCCAATAAATTCTCGTATCGATAAATCCTCTAAATCAAATGCCTTATCTGCGGTTAGTATTATCATCCCTTCTCAGACCACTGACGATAAAAGTGAGCGCCACTCATAGATATTTCATTCAGCCATTTGTCGCTTTTATTTTTTATTTTTATTGCTTTCATTACACTTCATTGTATTTGCAGTAATTTTGTAAAGGTGGGAAAGATACTATTCTCCTGTGCGTACATTTACGTTCAGGATAATATTTCGAACAATTTCGAAGTTAGCACACTTTCAATGCGTTTTGCTTAAATGAATTAACTTCTATTTTAAACAGCTTCAAATTCAAATTCTTTAATTTGAAATTATAGACAAATCTGCTATGATAATAGACTTATGTATTGAGTGTCTTGCTTTTAAATATTTTTCCTATCATCAAATAAGTCCTGGATATGACGATAGACTACATCCAGCAGCAAGGCTGCTGATTGGGATAATAGAGATTTTAAGGCGCGTGGAACCACCTTTTAGTTGCTGTTGTTTTCAAGTCCACCCTGAGCTGGGGTAATAGCAGCCGTTAGGATCCCAGCTATAAGCAATTAGTAAGCTCACCAAACAAAAATATCATGAAAGTATAAAAATAGTTTAATAATTAAAAAACAAAACAAACTGCGATACATTTTATCAATAGTTGAAGGCCTACAATTGCATTCAAAATATATTTAGTTGAAGATATATAATTATTTTCAAATTCGATTTCGGCATCAAATAACCCACAGATGTTGATATGCTGCTAAATAAATCAATGAACCAACAATACCTATTTATAATGAAATTAACCACAATATATTTTTAAATCAAAATGACCAACAATACATGCTATCTGTCGTAGAAGGCATACAATTCCGTTCAGAATATATTAGTGTTCAAATTATTTACATTTTGGCATTAAATAACATCAACGAACCAAAACATATCAAACAGTGCTTACGTCATCGATAATTGCGTAATTTAGCTTGTTTTGACCAACAGAATTCCTGGGTGTTGCGATAAACTACATATGTCAATAAAGTTTCTGATCGAGAGATTGGAGGTTTTTGAGGAGCATGGAACCACCTCTTAATTGCTGTCTATAGGTTTACCATGAGCTGAGGTGGTAGTACTTCTTAGGGTCCCACCTATGAGCAAATAGAGATCACCTCTAATAAAACACCGTGATTGTACAAAAATACCAGCTATACATTTTATATAAAAAAGCAGACCGACAATACATGACCAGCAATGCATTTTATCTGTAGTTAAAGGCATACAATTGCCTTCAAAATATATTTAGTTGAAACAATAAAATATTGTTCAAAAGTATTTAGATTTCGGCATTTCAACCCACAGTGGTTGATATACTGCTAAACAAAATCTACCAACCAACCATCATCAGATAGCGTTTTGGTTTTAATTCCGAGATATTTCATTTACGTATTACTTTGGAGGCAAGTTGGAGTGAACGATAGCGGCTCGGATTGAGGAATCGGAAAGTTTGAATTCCAGTCGGATAAATTACATTCACTTACGGGCTAACACCCTTCTTTTCAACCCAGCTATGGAGAAATAGCAGAACAAACCGGATTCTATAGCCTCAGATGGCAACTGGTCTACCGCAGAAAGAAATGGCAACCTACTGCGGGAAAAAATCTTCCTCGTCAGTCATGTATCGAAAAATACATGATCGCTTAAGCGTGTGTCACGCATGGCACATAACTAACTGAAATTCATTTACGTGCTAATACCCGTCTATATTTCTGAGATGAGGTATCATGTACATTATTTACATTATTCGGACTATTGTCCTCATATTTGTCGCCATATTTATTACAACGTTTCGGTCGTTGTACGCTCCGGCCTTCTTCGGGTGGCTGGAATGTCGAACTTAACCCTTTATTTCGGTCACTGGGGTAGACTGTTCTAGTTCCACGTGCCATGTTTAATGAATATTAGTTATCAGTTATCTCCTGTTAATTTCCTTCTGAAAGTTCTCCACTGCCTTAACCGGGTATTGAACTCTCACGCTTTGGGTCCTGTCACTGGATCTAACCAATGCGTTTATCCAATGTCCTTGCCTTGAATGGCAACTTGTCTACGGCAGAAAGAAATGGCAACCTACTGTGGAAAAAAAATCTGCCTCGTCACTCATATACATGATCGCCTAAGCGTGTATCACGTATGGCACATAACTGATTGCATTGGAGACTTTTTTTCCGATTACTTTTTTGGCTCCAAATTCTGGGTCTTCTTTATGTGCCATGTCTCATCAGGTCATAGTCGATCATAGCTCACCACAGCTTCCTGTCTCTTGTAGCTCTTAATAAACTTTGTCTTTCTGTTATTTCTCCTAAACACTGTTCTGCTATATATTTACCCAAGCTCACTAAGTATGTTATGCGTTGTTTTCCTCTGTCTCACTTTCCATCTATCTGTCACGTGAGCATCAGATATACCGAAGCCCTCATAATGTGCTCCCTAAATCTCAACCCCCTCTTTCGGATGGAAAGTATTAGTTTTCTTTTTGTTTCTATTTCCTCCAAAACTTTCGGGTCCAAAGTATCCACATGATCCTTCTGTTGAACTATTTTTCTATTGCTTCCATTCTTCTTTTCATATTCGAGGATATCATCCAGCGATCATTGTCATAAAGGAGGACAAATATCACGTAGGACTTTTATTGTTTCGGATTTTTTTTTTTTCTGCTTCTTAGCACTCTCCTTGGATTTTGGAATGCATCTTTGCCTATCCCGGATTTCAGTTTCACACTTTCCCTTCTCTGTTAAAACACTTCCCAGCTATTTAAATTTCAACACTTATTTGATTTTGGTATCTCCGATTTGCAAGGTGGTTTATGTGTTGTTTTCATCTGTCTTTCTTGCCCTCAATCTGTCCTGTGTTTATCAGATTTTCGGAGGCCTCTTTCCTCATTATCTTCCCTAGCAATTTCAACTTCATGTATCTTTTTCATCTTCGAGAAAACTGCCCAGCATTTTAAGCGTCGTAAAAATTTCAAATATCTTTCCAGTGTACTTTTCGTTTACATTTTCCATAAAACAAGTCTTTGTTCAGATATTTAGTTCATATTATTCTCAACATCCTATGTAGAATCATATTTCTGTTGATTCACGTATCTTCTTCATCTGCGATGAGATTGTCCAGTATTCATTGCCTTGTTGGGGGACTGATATTTACTTTACCGTTCAGTACCCTTTTCATAGTTTCTAACGAAGTTTTTCAGGGTTTTTTTTTTCAACAATTTGCATAGCTTTTGGTAGGATAATGCCCAGGAAAAGTTATACAGCTTTAGACTAAGCTCACCAACTCCGTTACTCGTGCCCCATACCATCCTTCAATTTATATAATCACGATATGATTATAAACTTATATAAACAATGTTCCTTCTCCCTTCCCTCCACTACATCCAACGAGCATCATATCCCCATTTTTTGTTTATAATATTATAAAATTATTTTAATTTTGTATTTATACTCAACATTTCTACACAGACGGATTTATTAGGTTGGTGCAAAAATAATGACGCAATAATGTCGTTTTTTGACGTATTTTTAACGTCAAAAAACGACATTATTACGTCATTATTTTTGCACCAACCTAATATTGAATAGCATGTAATCCCTCCTAAAATAGGCGCATAAAAATATATACATATATATATATATATATATATATATATATATATATAATATATACATATATACTACCTACTCTCAAAAATACGAACATCCTCGTAAAATTATATTTATATTTGTTAACCAGATGAAAAAATATCTTTACATATACATGAAAGAACACACAAGCACACATATATTAGACCCCACCACACACGCACATACACCCCCATATATATATATATATATATATATATATATATATATATATATATATATCATACTCACTCACACATATGTCATACTCACTCACTCCCTAATGACCCAAATGATAACACCCACCCACAGAAATATACAAGCTTACACATATCATACTCACTCACTCCCTAAGAACCAAATAACACACGCACACACACTTAATAGAGACACATCCCCTTTCCAGGAACCAATAAAACTGTCAAACTTGACCAGGGGGATTCAGAGCAGCATGGATCCACCCAGCTCTTATCTCAAATAACAACAATAACAGATAACATCAGAAAGATTTTAGAGTCGCATGAAAAATGGATACAACGTCAAAAACAAAATATCCAGCCGGGCTAAACCATAAATTTAACAATACAGAGAGTACCAATATATAACTCAACAAATCAAAACCTACCCACATTTCTCACCCACACAAGACAGACATGCTTACGGAGGTATTGAGGCCTCACACTTATACACTCACCCACACGAATATACACACTTACACACATCATACGCACTCCCTCCCTAATGAGCCAAATGATAACACACGCCCACAGCAATACACACGCTTACACATATCATACTCACTCACTCCCTAAGAACCAAATAACACACACACAAACACTAAACAGAGACAAATCCCCTCACCAGGTCCAACAAAACAGTCAAACTGACCATGGGAATTCAGAGCAGCATAGATCCATCCACCTCTTATCTCAAATAACAACTTAAAAGAGACTGTTTGACCAACACAAGAAATGTTAAAAGGTTCATGTTAAAAAGTTAAAAAAATAAAAAAAATAAATGAAAACTACAGATAAAAGTTCATTTTCTTCATCAAGACATTCATTTCTGTAGTTCACTGCTACCAGCAAGCAGAAATATTTCTTCTCCTGATGATGGCCATGTTGGCCGAAACTAGTCGAGGAATCTAAATGAAATAATAATAGTAATAATAATAACGGAAGATTATTAATCTACAACCTAGTGTGCCTGATAATACAGGAAACAAACAAAAATTACCTCCACATAAAGTCTATTTCAAGCCGTTCTGTCTTTGCGCGGCTATTATCAGTCTCTAAGTGTCTGTTTTGGAGCATCGCTTCAGATTTATCAAATTTATTTTCAATGTCAGTCGTCCTCTGTTAATGAGAATGGCATTGTGTTATTGATTGGTAAGCGGGTAAGATATCTTATCCCGACTGAAGGCTGATGATAGCCGCGCACAGAACGGCTTAAAAAAATAGACTATCCCTATGTTGAAGTTTTTTTTTTTTTTTTTTTTTTTTTTTCTGTAAAAATACATATGCTCTGTTAAAATAAAAACATCGAGCCTTTCTGTGCATCAGTTTTAATAATTAATATTACTGGAATCCTTCGGGATTATATACCAACGGATCTATTACCTGTACTATATATATATATATATATATATATATATATATATATATATACACGTTTCATACTTGGAATTACAAATGCAGCCTTGTGAAAAGGCAAATTGAACCAGCAAAAAAAAATTGAACAATCTTGACAGCAACAAACAGGACATTTACGATAAACTACAGGATATAAGTACCCCAGACCAACTGGAGGAAATTACACATAGGGTCATGTGTGACGTCATGAGATGCAGTGCTATTTTCGCTTCTAGCGTCTTATATGCGCGTGTTTATCGGTGCTTAAAAATCATCTATGTAAACATTGACATACTATCATCACTGTCTTGTCCGTATATTGTTTAATATGTTGTTATTGACATCTTTGATAATGGCTTAAGTAAGCCGAAAGCTTAGATTGTATTAAAAACATATGGATCACTACTGTGAATTTCTTTCTTCTTTCAACGATAATGTTATTAAACTTATCAGAAGTTACGAAAAAAATTTACATAAAATAAATAGACAACACGTGTCTATGTTATTTAATGAAACGTGTATGAATTAAAAGATGCTGCCTAAATACACACAATATATATATATATATATATATATATATATATATATATATATATATATATATATATATATATATGTTAATGATCTATATATATAATATTGCCTATATAATAATATATAGGTAATGATCCGTTGGTATATAATCCAAGTTAATTCTACTAATATAATATAATATAAAATATTGAATATTAAAACAGATTGCCATAGAGCTCTCAATGTTTTATTTAAACAAATAATATAAATTACATACAATAGGAATTAATACATGTCAGTTATCATCATATCACCCTGTAAATTACCTTAAATTAATGATATGACCCTAACCAATATGTAGTGTTAATCCCTATTGTATGTAATATATATATATATATATATATATATATATATATATATATATATATATATATATATATATATATCCATTCATTTTTATTATTATCATGTGTGGTAGTATTAAAAATGCAAATAAAATTTGTCTATTTTTTGTTGCATGTATGTGTGTGTATATATATATATATATATATATATATATATATATATATATATGTGTGTGTGTGTGTGTGTGTGTGTGTGTGTGTAGTGAGAGAGAGAGAGAGAGAAAGAAGGCGAGAAAAAGATAGATAGATAGATAGATAGATAGATAGATAGATAGATAGTTAGATAGATAGATAGATAGATAGATAGATAGATGTTGAATCAAACGTAAAGAGAAAAATATCTTCCTTATCTATCCGTGCATCTATTAACAGCAAATAGTCATATCCCCCGGTGATGTACATTGGATGTATAATTTCACACGAAATTGCCGACCACCATAATTACAATATCGAACTCTGAGTTTTAAAACTTCGAGAAAAGAAATATTGATTACGATGATCGAACAGATGCCCTCGGGGTAGTCTGTCTCGGGAAATAATTGAATTATAATAACATTATTTAGATAATTGGACGAACTTCGCAAAGTAAGAGGCACGGACGAGTGTCCAGCATTTCGCGCTAATTTCATGGTCCGGCACGAACTGGATCATAAGAAGTCTTCGAGTCCCTGCCGGTTCCCTGGGCGCCTCATTAAAACCAATTTTATGTAGTTCTTGACAGGAAAGAACGTAACTCAATTTATAATGTCAATATTAAGTTATTCTGTACATAGACCTGCTATTAAGAAGCG
The DNA here is from genome assembly GCA_963932145.1 of Acanthosepion lycidas. Classification (NCBI taxonomy): domain Eukaryota; kingdom Metazoa; phylum Mollusca; class Cephalopoda; order Sepiida; family Sepiidae; genus Acanthosepion; species Acanthosepion lycidas. Next base: position 47,134,482 of record OZ010609.1, on the reverse strand, counting down.
CGTATTCTCCATTGGTTAAATGGATCTAACTGAATTGATAAGCAAATATATTCACTTTGCGCTATGTGTAAATATATGTTTCTCTGATTTAAAAGAAATGTTACGTGATAAAGAGATGTCAGTCATTTAAAAGATGACTTAGGTGTATTTATAATCCCGCCAAAACTGAAAAGCGTATCATATATTAATGAGAACAAAAACAATTTGCATAAAATTCCAATTGCTTCTTTTTCTCCTATGCGCCGTGTCTCTTCGGTACTTAAGGCGATCATGCTCCTCCACATCGTCCTATCATTTGCTGCTCCTAGCAAAATTCGTCTTTTTAAAATCACGCCTCTTCTCTCGTCTAACGCCCATTTCTACAAACACGAACCTTAGTCGGAGTTTCCCACTTGCCTTTACTATTAGGTTGGTGCAAAAAATAATGTCGTTTTCTCACATATGTTACTATGTGAGAAAACGACATTATTTTTACAAGGAACAGGGGGAAGCTCAAAGTAATTAGATGAAACTGGCTGGACGAAACATTAGGTTGGTGCCAAAAATAATGTCGTTTTCTCACATATGTTACTATGTGAGAAAACGACATTATTTTTGCACCAACCTAATACTTCATGTGAGTGTCAAATTTTCAAACCGGATTTCCTCATTATAAGCCCTAGAAATTTCAACTGTTTCTTCTGTATACGCGTCTTTTTTGTTTCGATTTTCTTTAAAACTTTATCATAGCTCACATACCCCGTCCATGGTATTCTCAGCATCCTTCTGTAGAACCACATCTTTCTTCTCTCGTCTACGGGAAAGTGTGCAGAGTATCCACTGCCATATAAAAGGATTTGTATTTTATTGCTGCTCAGCAGTCTTTTCTTTGTTTTCAACGAAAATATCCAAAAAGGTTCCCAAGAAAAAAATTTATATCTATATCTATCTTTCGGCATGACATTGAATGTTGGAATATTTTCTCACGGAATAATACTAGATTTGAAGTTTAAAATTTGTGGTGAGCCACGAAAGACCACATCCTGAAGAGATACAGCAAATGGATGATTATAATAATTCAATCATTAATTGTCAGTCTGTCTGTCTATCTATCTACATTGCTTCTTGTCTATCTATCTATCTATCTATCTATCTATCTATCTGTCAATTTATACACATCTGTCTATGTATCTATATATCTTTCAGCTTGTTATCTATCAATCAGACTGCTCAAATCTATCTATCAGATTCTATCTATCTATCTATCTATCTATCTATCTAACTATCAGTTCGTCCATAACTATATATCTCTTTATTTATTTATCTGTCTATTTCAGCTTTTTGCAATCTATCTACATCGTAATTATTACCTGGAAGTCAGCAAGATGGTTTCAAATTCTAGCGATGTTTGCGACATGAACTCTACGCTAATGTCCCTGGAGACAGAAACTCCTCTCATATCTGTCGATATTTCTCCAATTATTTACACTATTTACATTCTTCGTGTTGTTGTCCTCAATTTTTTGCCATATTCAAGACGTTTCGGCACGTCTATGCTCTTATCCGGTGAATGAAAACGTTGGTTGGATCCAGTGACTTGATCCAAATAGTTGTGTATTCAATACCTGGCTACTGCAGTGGCGAACAAAAACTTGACGAGTTGAGATAAAGGGAGATAACTGAGACATCCGTGGCACAGAGAACTAGAACAATGTACTCCGGTGGACGAAATAGCGTTCAGTTCGAAATTATAATCACCTGAAGAAGGTCGGAGCGTACCACGGCCGAAACATCGTGAATATGGCAAAAAAGATGAGGACAATAGCTTAAAAATGTTAAATAGTTTAAATAATCTTCTCCTCTAGAATCACCAGTTATGGATTAAATAATAAGGAGAGCGGGGTTCTCTAACGTTTTTGGGTGGCAGTTGGGAAATTGTTTTAGAAATTCAATTTCCAAATTGTCAAGAAGGCAATGGAATAGCAAAGACACTATCTATGCAAAAATGACATGGCAATTCACTGGTATTTCAAAGAGGAAGCCTGTGTATTGAAGGTGAGAAGAGAGATATTTTCCTTAAAGGCAGGAGCGAGAAAAAGAGAGGGAGAAAAGAGAGAGAAAGAAAAACCTGTGCGATAAAGCGAGAAAGAAACAGAGAGAGAAATCGAAATAGTGAGAGAAAGAAAGAAAGAAAGAAAGAAAGGGAGTGATAGAAAGAGAGGGAAAGTGAAAACGATAAAGAAAAGTGAAAGAAAGGAAGTGAGAAATAGAGAGAGATGTTGTTATTATTGAGGACGGAATTGTAGATTATAAGCTACTTGTAAAAAAAACCTACTTGGGATCTGTCGATGTCGCCTTCAGTTCTCGAAGTACACACACACACACACACACACACACACACACACATATATATATATATATATATATATATATATATATATATATATATATATATTGAACAATAAAAAATATAAAAAAATTAAAATCTTCAGACACACTGGGTTGTAGATTAATATTCTTTCGTTTTTTTTATTATTATTTCATTTAGATTCCTCGACGAGTTTCGGCCAAAATGGCCATCATCGGATGAAGAAATATTTCTGCTTGCTGGTAGCAGTAAACTATATATATATATATATATATATATATATATATATATATATATATATATATATATATATATATATATATATACACACACACACACACACACACACACACACACACACACACACACACATATATATATATATATATATGTAAATTTGTAAAGAAAGATTGGATTTTTTTTATTCATTAATCCAGTAGAGTTTATTACGTAAACATTATCTTTTAGTGGACATCCATATTTATGTAAACGCTATGTTTAATTATTAAACAATACATTAATTTATTTTTGTCTACCGACCTGAATATTCGAGAAATATTTTTAAAGAAAAATATATTTACTCCGGTAGGATTCGAACTCTGAACGTAAAAATATCATTAGATTAGACCATTTGGTCCTCCTCTTTTTAGGCCCACACGCTTTCTCTTTTAGTCTCTCTCCTCCCTCTCTCACCCTCTCTCTCCCCCACCACCCTCTCTATCTATCTATCTATATATATATATATATATATATATATATAACGGAAAGCTGATCATTTAAAATTTTCAGTTATCTTGTTTTTATGTCCATCGTCTTTGTCATGCTGAACTAATTATGTTAATTGTATTTTAATGAATATTGTCCTGAAGAAGGTTTATTAAACCGAAACGTTAGACGTTGACATTTCATTCATATTAAAACAACATAACTGCATTTAAGGATTTTTGTTTGTTTTTCCAAATATTTTTCTTCATTCTGTCGGATTTATATCCATTTATATTTGCTTACATATATATATATATATATATATATATATATATATATATATATATATGGGGGGGAGGGCGTGTGTGTGTCTGTGTATGTATGAGTGATTATGGGAAGTGAGAAAGTGAGAAGGTGGAAATTGATTTGGTTGACTTTGTTTTATTTTAGGGCTAATGTTGTTTTAGTCCTGACATTAAGTTTATTTATCTATTTATTTTTTATTCAAGTCCTTTTTTTATGTTTCATTTTTGTTTTATTCCATCTATTTGCATATAAGTAGTCGTACATCCGAATCATATCTGAGTAGAATTGTCCAAAGTATGTAATGTTTTTTATTCCATTAATTTCGATCATCATTATCAAGAACGTTAATGTTATTAGCGTAGATTCGCAATACTTAAGATTTAACATCTGTCTATATCTATGAGATGAGATATTGTAACTATTTACACTATTTTCATTGTTCGGACTGTTGTCCTCATCATTATCGTCATATTCACGACGTTCCGGCCGTTGTATGCTCCGGCCTCCTTCAGGTTTTGTCTATATTTCCGAGATGAGACAATGTAACTATTTACATTATTCACATTGTTCGGACTGTTATAAAGATGAGGAAAACTGTACGAATAATGTAAATAGTATAAATATCTATGGCTTAATTTTTTTTTTTAAATTAAATATCTTTCTTGGAGATTTTGTTTTAGTTTTAAATATATTACATTTAATAATTCCAATAATAAGTAAATACTTGTGCTGTATTTCAAAGCTAATTCAAATTGACAAGGAGGAGTTTTTGTTTTGAAATTCCTAAAATTTCATCAAAATGAAAGATCTTTTAAAATAAAATATACTTTTTTTGTAACTTTATTTGAGAAATATTAGTTGATTTAAAGTTTAATTAATCTGATTTGAAAAAATACTTCACGATTAAAATATCGGTGAAATATATTTTTTAACACTGTGGTAGTTTTTTTATTTAATGTGTTAAGAGTTTGAAAACTTTACTAAGGTGGACATATCTGCTAAATTTCCTGAAGGAATATAATGCCGTCATCGTTTCTGTGTAATTTTAACTACTCAATAATCTTAAAACTTTAGGAAAATATTCACCTTAATAACATTTGGCTTGAAATTTAGGTTAAGTTCAAATTTACTATAGTTATCGATCTTAATTTCTGATAATGTCGCGAAATAAACATGTGAATTTACAAAAATTGGCACATTAATACACACAAAAAATGTTTCCAAATTATTTTTAAAATATGGAATTGAGTTAAGCGGATGGCATTTTTGATTGGTACATATAGTTTTCACTTCATAAAAACATCACCTAACCAGTAAAAAAATTAATACAAAAAATAAAGATTTAAAAATTTATAAATTATTCTAATTAAAACTTTTCAACAAATGAAAGTAATTCTTGTAAAAATTCATTATTTATCGTCCAGTTTTTTTTAACTTAAGACAATAATATCCATAACATATCTTAATCTTAAAAGCAATTAAATGTTTGTTGTTTTTGTTTTGTTTTTTTTTATTATTAAATAATGTCAGTGTTATTTGATGTTTCTTTTTTATATTTTACGACTTGGAGCAGATTTTTGGTAACTGGTAGTCTTTTTTACAAAAAGAAATTGATGAATTAAATCCTCCAAAGGTTTCTGCTTTTAACTAATATAAACATTAAGCTTGACAAAATTTAATTTCTCGAAATTTCATAAAATTTGAGGAGTAACAGATTTAAAATATATATATATATATATATATATTAACGAAAATTTTCTAAAAAAACATTTCTGAAATAATTTCATACATTTGTGAAAAACTTCTGAAAGTTTCAATAATATCCAACAATTATTTAATTTTTGGAAGAATTTCCAAATCAATGTTTTTTACACGGCAAAAAAGCAGAAAAAATTCCTTATTTGTCACCCACCCTCGCTGACGAAAAAAAAAAAATTAACAAAAATTTTCAACGTTCTTAAAAGGGTAAGAAATATAATTTAATAATAATAATAATGAAATCTTTTGTGTTTCTTCTTAATAATAACATTTGGCGATAAAACTTCATTTTTATTAAGTTTAGGACATTTTTCATCATTGAATGCTAATTGCTTAACCAATCAATGGAATTGCCTGTATTAATGCATTAGAATTACCTATATTACTTATATTAGTGCATTAGAAAGAAAGTTCATAAATTTGTCATTTTTACCGACTTTAGACTATTTACATTAATGTATTTGGTTTATTTGATAAAAGGCGGTTTTATTTAATTGATATATTTTATTAAAATAGAAATACACACGCGCAAAAAACACACACGCGCAAAAAAACACACACACACAAATATATATATATATATATATATATATATACTTAATTAGACGATACAAACAATTAATAATATCCGTACATACGTATAGAAACAAAAATATTGAAGTTACTCCTCAATGTTTACATAAACTACTCAAAACTTTTCATGATATATTTTCTCTTTATGTACATAAATTCCTAAAATCAACTGCATATTATTTAGAAGAACAAGAAGCAATACTTATGATAAGGGTAACTAAATAGGAAGTGATCTTCATCAACACATCTTCTTGAATAAATAGGAATGGAGTTAAGTCAGAAAATCCATTACATAAACAATAGACAAATCCACAGTTTACAAAATAAACTTAATACATTAGTTTTTAAAATTAAATACTCAAAAGGCGACAGAAAAGGCTTAATTTCACACACACACGCTCATAATGTAAAAATATATAGAAAATGGGAAAGAACTCGTTAGGTAAATAATACAAAGTTCTTTAGTATTTTTGTTATTATTTTTTTTAAAATAGTGCTCTCTACAAAAGTAGAGCATAAATATAATTATTTATTTAAAAATATGATTCCAAAGCTACATAAGAGTTCTCATGTTTCAAAACAAGAGCGGAAAACTTCAATATAATTATTTGAATTAAATTGAATTAAAGTACCAAGCTCTTTTCCATCTTCTGGCGAATTTTTTTTTTTTTTTTTTTTTTTTTTTGAATAAGAGCCATGGTTGTTGTTTGTCCTGAGTATGAAGATAAACTACTACCGGCAGCAAGGCCTCTGATCAGGAGATTTGAGGTTTTGAGGAGCGTCGAACCATCTCTTACAAATTTACAAAATTACAAACAATACATTTTATGAACTACAAAATATATAAAAAAATATACCTTTACTCAGAAAGTATAAACTTACGTACAAAATATCTGTAGTTGAACGCATAGAATTACGTACAAAATATTTAGGTTACGGCATTAATTAACCCATAGAGATTGATGATCCCCTGAGCAAAATCAATCAACCAAACAACCAACATGAAAGAATTATTTTATGAGAGATGTCCATATAATATCCCACAATTTCTTAAAGAGATCTGTCTTTCCAAATTATAACTTTCACAAAACTACACCATAAAACGTACATATCGCTTCTTCTAATAATTAAGTTCACGTAAACATGTATATGCAAAAAAGCTGAGTATCATCTACCATGTATTCAACTGTGAAAATAGAATAACGTATATCATATTTGTATTACTTCAAAAATCCAAAGAAATTTATATTTCGGCATTAAATAAGGATTTGATATGCCTTTAAACTAATCAATCAATCATACTTCTTTTTTGCAACATTCCCTCGCTAGTCGAGAGTATGACGCGAAACTCACCCGACAGCAAGACCTCTGCTCAGAAGATTGAGGTTTTGAGGAGCGTGACACTACATCTTTATCGCTATTGCTCCCTGGTTAAACCTAACTCGGCGTGGTAGCTCATGTTAGGGCTCCATCTATGGGCAAATAATGAAAACCCAAACAAAAATAAAATAATACAAAAGTATAAAAGATATATAGTTTCATAGTAAATATATCAGCAATATCTTTTTATATTAAAACTTATCAACAATGCATATATTAGAATTACTAACAATAGATTTTATAGCAAAATGACCAAAATACATTTTATCTGTAGTCATACAATTGCTTTCAAAATATATTTAGTTGAAATTATAAAATTGTGTGCAAAATATTTAGATTTCGGCTTTAAATAACCCATAGAGTTGTTGATATGCCGCTAAACAAAATCAACTATCATGCTTTCACGTGCATCTCTAAGTAACATTTGGCTTTTTGTTTTCTTTGTATTTTATCATCGCTGCAAACTATTCACTACAAACCTTCTATGCTTCCTTCCTTTAATATAAACTGCTAGTCTTAAATCTTCTTGCCTCATTATATAAAATCAGATGGCATCAGTGTGTTAGAAACTAATCATTTATTATTATTATTATTATTATTATTATTATTATTATTATTATTATTATTGTTGTTGTTGTTATTTCCTTATATTTCTGTTGTATACGTATATCCTTCCGTGTCCCAACCAGAGACCTAAGGTCAGAAATTGCTTCATGACATTATTTACTGATTATAAAATAAACAGCCTAAGATCACATACATTTTACATAGATAAAGCTGGTCTTAATATGTGAGCTATATATTGAGTTTAAGTTGAGTAAATTGTTTTTGATTTCTTTAAGACATAGGCTACCAGGAATCCCGTCAATTAGTCTATGGGAACATTTTCCAATCAATTCTAAAACTGGAATTATTGATAGCCTTATGTACCACATTCATTGAAATTTCCACTTCAAGGTCAATGTAATTTGTTAGTTTTTTGAAGATCTTCATAGAAACATTATTATTACATGCAATGTTAATAAGAAACCACATTCTGTTTTTGTTGTCTTTGATCACGATGTCTAAGCGATTAGATTTGATTGTTGTGATGTGTGTATTGTAAAGTCCCATAAAATTGTTACAAATCTTATCTGTAACCGGGTCTGGGTAATGTTCATATCAGTTTCTAGTAGTTTAATTCCTGTAAATGTTGCATATTTTCCATTGTATTTTCGTTTCTGCATTCGGAACATTTGCTTTTTCTTTCTTTTTAGTTTCTTTGACGCTGCAGTAGGTGTTTTATGTTTTATTGGCAATTCTTCACCCACTTGAAATTTCATTTTGAATTTTTGGTTGCCTTTATTACTGAATAAAGTTTCTTATTTCTTTCATGTTCTTAGACACATATAATCATCCAGTCCTCTGTAGTTTCCAGATATCTTTGAAGACTGATTGTTGTGGCGTTGTAAGGCAGTTCTAGTTGAACTAATCCTCTGCCTCCTTCGGATCTGGGTGCATACACATGATCAGCGTCAGCCTTACGATGATGCATGCGGTGGCAGGTGAGAAGCTTTCTCGTTTGGACATCCATTCGCTTAATCTCAGTTATGGTTCAGTTAATAATGTTGCACCACAAGGAGAGGCAAAATGTTTATGGCTGATATTCTGTTTTATGAATTCAACTCGATATTTAGCACTAGAAACACATGACTACATTATTTTTTTTACTTTCTTCTTCATTTGGGTATACTGTATTCCATGTCCTTCGCTGATTCCTAAGTATTTACAGGTTTCTTTTTGCTTCAGTTTTTTAATTGTTGTGACACAATCGAGTTATATTAAGTGTGTTTTTGTAATTCTTTCTTGAATATTATTTTTGCGTATTTATCTAATCTAATATCGATACTGATTTCAACACTGAAAGATTTGACAGCATTTACTTCAAGTAATTGTCGTCTTTGCCAAAGAGCTTGATATCATCCATGTAGAATGGGGGATTAAATAGTCTTATTATTATTAGGATTAGGATTAGGATTATTATGTGAAACTGAAAAAGAAAGGGGTAGAGAGAGTAAAACAGAAACAGAAAGAGATACATAGAAAAACAGAGTAAAACAGAAATATTGGTGGGTTTTCTCTTAGATCAAGGAAGCTGTTTGTATTGAGGGGTTAAATCATGTTTCGTTACCTAACAATCCGCTCGGAACAAATTCGTCCCTGCACTGCAAGTGAACCTTTGAATGTAAAATCTTTGTTTTTTCATTATATCTTCGCGAAATTGTGCTCTTTTCAAACACCTCTATTTTCAGTATAATTTTTCCGATTCTATTTTACAGAATGAATTTTCCCTTATATATATATATATATATATATATATATATATATATAGTTAAATTCCCAGATGAATTCTGTGGACAAGACAGATTGGTATAAAATGAAAATTGGAAAAATCTTTTGCCGACCTGTTTCATCTTCCGACTTTTTCAAGGCAAAAATGAAATCGAAATGTTTTTGTTGTTATTGTTACATTAAAAAATCCAAATTTAAAAAGATAGACGCTTCTGTCAGAGCCGGTTTTTTTCTGGTTAATGTAAATTACCTTTATAGTGAGGGATTTTATTTTTTTAATATGAAGTATTTATATATATAGAGAGAAGGAAGAATATAAAGTATAAATATATATATATATATATATATATATATATATATATATATATATAATAAAGAATATGAAGTATATATATATATATATATATATATATATATATATATATATATATATATATATATATAATGAAGAATATGAAGTATATATATATATATATATATATATATATATATAATGAAGAAGATATATAATGTAAAATAGAAAGAGGATATTGAAGAATAGTCATTGATATACGTACAATCTGATTCAAGACACGTATAATGTAATGAGTGTGTTGAATGAGAACATTCAAACTGGCGGAGGGTAATACGTTCGAATCTCTACTGAGTCCTGAAGCAATACATGTGGATAAGTTCAATACAGTACTTATATCAGATAATGAATTTAGTATGAGGAGCTCCGTAATCAGCGAATATACTGACTGCACTGACAAAATTGCCCGATGACCGGTGTAACTACCGAAGCACTGGTCGTGGTTGCACGAAGCGCAAAGGAAACGAATCAGAGTTTAAATAAAAATGAATGGTTTACAGAAGGGCAGATAATTAAGTTTCGTGTGAGTCAAGTGCAGGCAAAAATGTATCAAAGATAACATGTCTTTATCAAATATACGTAAGTAATAAATCGAACTGGGCATGAAATTGCATTTGTAGAAGCAAAGAATTGGTAAAAGAGATAAACAAAATTACATTTCATAGGCAAATTCTGAAATAATAAAATGGATTCTGATTGTCACTGGGAGAAGGAAAATGGGTGTAAAAAATTATTAGAGAATAAATTAAAGAAAAAGAATTTGAGAAAGGATAATACGTACGAGAAAATGCCAAGGAAGCAAAAAAGAAGATGAAAGAAGAAGGAGATGAAAGGTATAGAAAAAAAGATGGAGGAAGAAAAAGAAGAAGAAGAAAATGGAAGAAGTAAAAAGAAGAAATAGAAAGAGAAAATGAGAGAAGGAGAAGGAAGACGAAAAGGTCATAGAAGAAGAAGAAGAAGAAAGGAGATAGAAAAAGAAGATGAGATAAGAAGAAGAAGAAGAAGAAGAAGAGGGAGGAGAAGAAGAAGAAGAAGAAGAAGAAGAAGAAGAAAAAAGGAGATAGAAAAAGATGATGAGATAAGAAGAAGGAGAAGAAGAAGAAGAAGAGAGATAGAAAAAGAAGAAGAAGAAGAAAGGATATAGAAAAAGAAGAAGAAGAAAAAGAAGAAAGGAGATAGAAAAAGAAGAAGAAGAAGAAGTAGAAAGGAAATAGAAAAGAAAGAGATAAGAAGATGAAGAAGAAGAAGGGGATAAAAAAGATGATGATAGAAGAAGGGGATGGAAAAAGAAGATGAAAGAAGAAGAAAAAGAAGTTGATGGAAGAAGAAGAAAAAGAAGAAGAAGAAGGGGATAGAAAAAGAAGATGAAAGTAGAAGAATATGAAGAAGATGTGAAAGAGCGATATAGGAAGAAGATAAAAAAGATGTCTTGAGAATAAAATAAAAGAAGAAAAAACGAGGCATAAAAAAAGATAAAAAAGGAGAATGGTCCAGAAGAAGAAAAAGAAGGCCAGGGAAGAAGAAGAAGAGGGGAAGAAGAAAAGAAAAAGGAGGAGAAGACGAATGTGACAGAAGAAAGAAGAAGAACCCGAGGACGAAGAAAATAAGAAAAGAAAATCAAAAAAAAAGAATAGGTGAATCAAAAAAATAGAGTAAGTAGTGGAAGACGAGAAGAAACAACAGCATCCATAACAGCAACGGCAAAGGAAGAAGAGCAACAGTAAGAACATAAGAAGAACTAAAAGAAAATAACAAAAAACAATTAAACAGAAGAATATGAGAATATGAGGTGGATGAAGAAGACGAATATAAGAAAAGAGCAAGAACAAGAAGAATATGAAAGAAAAACAAGAACAAGATCAAGAAGAAAAAGAAGAGAAACTTTATAAAAGCAAATATAAGTGAGGACATTTTCAGAAAAAAAAATATTCCTCTTTACCGAGACAGTAGAAAATGGTATCGGCAATCATGTAATGATAGTGAATTAGATGGTTCGTACAAAGCACAGCAATTATTTAAATTTGCAATCGTATTAAAATAGAACCTTTGTTCAACGAAGATAATGAACTTAAACAGAAAACTGTAAATTGGTTAGAAACGTGGGTTGAAACTGTATTTAAGAGCGTGATATAATAACACAAAACACTGGAATCAATTTGAGTAGATTTGCTTTTTAAGTAGCTTGTTGTTTTGCTTTTTCATTTTTTTATCATCTAGAGCTTTGTTCTAATTTTTGCCAACTCCTTTTGCTATTATTCTCTGTCTCCCACCACACATCATATATATATATATATATATATATATATATATATATATATATATATATATATATGAAGAAATAGTATTAAGGTGTGCTATATTTATGGGATAAAGTGCTCAATATCAGAGATAGAGCGTGTGTAAATATAAAAGTGAACATAGAAGTCAACACTTAGAGGCGACAGTCTGTTTCATGCTATATGCAATCGTCAGGCCTGACGATTGCATATAGCATGAAACAGACTGTCGCCTCTAAGTGTTGACTTCTATGTTCACTTTTATATATATATATATATATATATATACACACACACACATACATACATATATATATATATATATATATATATATATATATATATATATATATATATATATGAATGAAGAAAATAGACTTGGCGTCTGGTTAGAATATTTGATTTCTGGCCATCATGAGACCCGGGTTCAGATCTCACCATGGACGATTTAATAATATCGGACAGAAAAGACGATCATCCTACAAACAATACGATGTGTTAACCCAAACCTTGTCAGTGAAACAGTGTAGACTTAAACCCTCCATAGCACAAAATCACAAGTCATCATGACCGAGGCTTTGAGCTTCCTGGCTCAGTTAAAAAATATATATCACGTCAGTTTATACGCTCTCTCCCGGAAACTGTTTTCTAAGGTTAGTTCAGTATGACCGGCAGTATAAAAACATTGGTGAACCTTAGGGATTGATCAGGTGTCTGCAGAAGGGTTTTACTAGGCTCCCTAACAAATGGCTGTGCTCCTGAATCGAGTAATAACTGTACTGGTTGCATCATATAAACTCATCTCGTGAAGTAAATTTATTTTCTGAAAATGTTCGTGCATTCAGCTGTTTTCTTTCAAAAACGAAATATCGCAATAAAACTATGACAATTTCAATATCGATAGCTGAAGTAATGAAATCACCAGTAGCAGTTCCCTATCTCAAGCGAACCGCCACATAATGGAGAGCTCATTTGTGCAATGATTCTCTATTTTGCCTTCTTTTGTTTCTGATATCTACATAGGCCACATATACACACCGGTCACTATATTCGATAAACTCCTGAATAACTAGCAACACCTTTTTGCCTTTAGATCTGCCCCAGTCCTTGGCAGGGATTTGAAGATATTCTGAAAACACTCTATAGAAATGTGAATAGGGGCTTTCATTAAGCCACTCCGATAGTTGGTTGCAGACCCATAATTCAAATCTCGCAAACGGGTTCTATACCATTGAGACACATCTAACGCAAGAAACTCATTGTATCGTTCCATGAACCAACCTGTAACTAATGTTACTTCGTGATAAAATATGAGCGTAAACAAAGGTAAGAAGTGCAGTTCATGGTGTCATTTATACAGTGAAGATAACGGTTAATCCTAGACATAAAGAGGTCAAGTTTGTGGTATTTGGGGAAAAACATTCCACAGAAACAGTTCTTGAGAAGTGGTGAACTTACTCCTTACTAATGGAATATGAAGAGAAGAGGAAAGACTCATTCTTGTGTCTCAGTTGTAACGGTCAGGGTAGTGATGAATCTCATTATGCAACGAAAATAGCAATAGATCAGCGAGAGGCTCGTGACGTTTCGTCTATTTGAAAAGGTTTTCTAGGATGGAAAATAATTCATTACCCACAAGTCCATGTAGTCGCTTTCGAACTCTATCAAGACAAGCAAGTGAAATCTTGGCAGCTCTACTTGCGAAATGGCAGCAGTGCCCGTTTTGGTTGTGACAAGTTGTTGATCTGCTGCAATTGGTCACCATAAGATATGTGCACTGTAATTTTAAAACGAGGCAAGTGGTCAGCCACAATACCTAATTTGGGTGCAGCAATTACAATCTTTTATTGGTTCCAATGTATGCCAAGAAAATATTAATGCTACCAAAACCTGAACTATTGATAAAATATGGATTGTGCCAAACATTTATTTTCTATGCGAAATTCTGGCGCATCTATCCTAATGACATAACAGAAACCAGGTCTAATAAAACCAGGTTAACTTATCAAATTATGTTTAATATTTTATCTTCTTTACTGGAGTGGAATCTGGTATGGTTATCTGGTGCTGTAGCTCATCTGCTTCAAGCCCCATCGTGTTACGCCTTCAGAGATATTATATTTGTTATTCGTTTTGAAAGCGTGGTTGAGCTATTATTGCCTTTCTATCGGCTTGAACTATTATGGCTATTCTGCCCCAATCTTTCATCAACATGCGAACATAGCCCACAGAATTACCTTTAATTGGATGTTTTTAACTTTTTAATCATTGTCTATAAACCCTAGAACTGGTTGTACCAGAAAGTCCTAGTAAACTAGAACAGCGCTATTCTAACAAAGACAACACTGTAGAAAGCTAATAAATCACCTTTCTCTTCAATGCCATGAAATTCAATAGATCGCCATGTCCACGTTTAAATGGCTATATTCATTAAATTTTTCACGCTGATAATAAATTTGATAAAAAGCCTTTGTCCCCGTGTATTTATTTAAATAGCCAGCACATACACACAAAAGATTTTTTTTTTAATCTGAGATATTTCTTATTTCGGACGTCATGGCAGTGAATAGTTGCTATTTAAAATAGACGCTTCATTTTTATTTATTAAGCCGTGTGTATTACATCTATCGTCCAGCGCAATCAAGAAATATTAGTTAAGAAAATGTGTAACCCGACGGTTCGATCCCTGACAAGGAACTCATTTGATTTTTTACTTTAAGAATAATTTGAGAAAGAGAAAAAATATTAATGCGAGTGAACAATAAAAGAACAGGAATTAGGAAGACAACGATTGACATTACATTTCACTTTTGAAAATTAAAAGTAAGAAGCCAGAAGAGAGTTCCACAAGAGAGAAAAACAATGAGTTTGATCCTTATTATATACGCTACAATTTCGGCCTTGTACCACATCTAAGTTACCTTTAGAAAATCAGGGCATCTCGATGTGATGTAATGGTTAGCAATCTTGTCTCGTTAGATCAATTACGACTGAATAATGAATTTAAACTTTCTGGGTTCCTCAAACCTTTGGCCTTGTGTTGCATCTAAGCTACGCTTAGAAAATCGGGTCACGTCGACATGTGTAAGGGTTAGCAAGCTTGTCACGCTAGATCAGTTACAACTGAGTAGTGAGTTCGAACCTCGCTGGATGCCCGACACTCTCGGCTTTCTGCTATATCTTAGCTACGTTTAGAAAATCACAATATTACTGGACATGACTTGCCGGGCATTGGAAAACTTCAGAAATCGGTAGCAACGGTGTATCGAAGATAGAGGCAAGAATTTTCAAAAATATAATTTTCAAACAGTGAATGATAACAACATATATACATTTACATTATCAATTTAAAAAAAAAAGTTATAGATGGATTTTTGTTTGGCCTTTTTCCCAACCTTTGAAATGTAGGATGCTTAGCTCATGCACCCTGTACAATCTCTATATACATGTTATTTTCCTTTTATTGTGGAAACTTTTACGCTCGGGCATTCCTTAATTTTATTTCTGTATAATCAGTGTAGGTTGTTCGCATTGGAAATCTAGATTTATCTGAAGGCGCAATGTGATAGAGAAAGGCGCCTTCCAAAAGCTAAGCAATGTATTAAGAAACAGAAAATTCGTTAGAAACAAAAAAAAAAGAATACTGAACTCTTACTTAATATATGTCCTCCTATATCGCATTGAATGCGGGTCAATCTCCTCACAGATGATGAGATTTGAAGCAACAGAAAAAAAGAAAAGAGTATTGAAATGTTAATTACTATATGGCAGTGAATATTGGACAATCTCTTCACAGATGTAGAAAAGACTTGAAGCAACAGAAATTTGTTCTACAGAAGGATGCCGAAGACACCATGGACCAAATACGTAAGCAATGATTATGTCCCAGAGAAAATAGAAACAAAAACAACACCTATACTTAACACCAGAAAGATAGTTGAATGTTCTATGGCACATGCAAAAGAAAAAGAACTTAACACTGACAAGATTCTGAAGGGAGTGGAGTTGCAGAAAAGCAGTCCATAACGAGCTTGTGTAAATGGCTGACAAAATTAGGATTACGTGAGATAGCGAAAAGACAAAATTTAATTGAAGGAAATTTACTAAAACGGAAAGAAACTGTGGAGAGCAATGATCTCCCTCGTCCTGAAAGAACATAGCACAAAGAAGAAGATTTATTGTTAGTGAAATAACAATGATTTATAACGTCTGCAGAAATAGAAAATTACTTTAACGATGTGCCAGATAGTTAATCGGAAGTTTTATGCAAAAGGTGGAGATTTCAAATTCAGTCGGTCAAAGGGAAGATACAAAAAAGCAAAGAAAGAAATTGAAGTCATTAATTAAATCCGGCCTCGCCACGTATTTCTTTTTAGCGGTTTTACAGGTGTGAAAACCGACATTAATGACAAATAACTCTTGCAAAGGAACCAAAAGTTTTTCCATTCAAACTGTTGTTACAAATTGGAAAGACGTGTGAAGAGTTGAATTTCGAATGTTTATCCTTTTAAATTTCATCAATGACCTGTGAAAGTGATATCTTGTGGTTCTATTATTTCATGATATTTTTCGCTATTAAATTCACGGATATATATATATATATATATATATATATATATATATATATATTATGTTGGTGCAAAAATAATGACGTAATAATGTCGTTTTTTGACATTAAAAAATACGTCAAAAAACGACATTATTACGTCATTATTTTTGCACCAACCTAATATATATATATATATATATATATATATATATATATATATATTTCAGTTCAAACTTTTGAAACCACTCTTAGAATCAGCTTGCGATGAACTTGACAGTAGAGGGAAACTAAACAATCCCAAAAATGAAAAAAGAGCTCCTAGAGTCATTGAAATAAAGAATCGAATGAATTATCAAACTTATACTTTGAGAAACTTTTGCAACGGATGCCAAATTTTTGTGCTGCAGTAATCAAGGCTAAAGGAGGATATTTTAACGAGAACAAAATTTAATCATAGAATTGTTTTTATCTTTTTGTCATAATAAAATCTTCAACAAAATCATGTGTGATTTTTTTTAGAAATGTATAATATTTTCTTATTTAAAGTACAAAACAAGTACTTTTGGGACAATTTAGAAAATTACCAGGTATTTCCTCAAAATTTTGAACTCTAGTGTATCGTTGGTATGACGATCACAATATTATGAAGAAGTCTTACACTTCATTTGTCGGATACAAGTTCTATTGCACAGCTTCTAAAAAAAACATTCCTGTCCACCTTCCCAATACAGGAAAATACTCATTGACAACAGCAATATACTCGACCACGAAAATAATAAACAAAAATTTCAAATTCTGGGGACACCAACACTCAAAAAAAATATTACGAGTGTACCCGCAACGTATTGATGTGCATATGACCATTTTTTGCATGTTACCAATTTTCGGTCAGCTCCCTTATATTGGGAGAATGGTTTTGCAAAATATTCCATATCTACAACGGATATAATTATAATGCTAATAATTACAACAGAGCGAATTCTCGATTCTTTTATTTGTTTTTTGTTTTGTTTTTGTTTTGTTTTTTTGTTTGTTTGTTTTTTTAATCACCATCACGGCGAAATGCAGATTTTATCAGTATTACAATAATTGTAATTTTTTTTTTTTAATTTAGCCCAGAAGATGATGCTGGAGGAGATCGAAAATACTTGAATAAAAGAAAAGTACGGCACCCTCCTCGATTAATTCCATATAATTATTAATAAACTGATAAGAGAAGTGGAATGGATAATAATAAAAATAGATATTATTTGTTTATATTATTCAATGATATATATATATATATATATATATATATATATATATATATATATACAATTACAATGAAAATATATATGAATATACAATTACAATGAAAAATGTAATAAATAAGTGCGATTTAATTTTTATGTCTTTTTTTCACTGGTCTGTGGACTGTAATAACTGAAATTCCTCACTCAGGTGTCAAATGTCTTATGAATTAAGTTTGATCTTTTCCACTTGATCTCTTTATCTCTAATTTGAAATAATGATCTTCTCTTATTACTGTGACCCCTGATCCAGTTTTCCTCGCTACTGTTCCATATTTTTAAAATTTAAACGCCGTTCTCTTGATGGTTCATAAATGGACATTGAAGATAGAAGCTAGAGTATGAATGTTGATACAATTAATGAAAAACCTGAATGAACTATTTCCTCTCACTATTGCTCATTTGGGGAGAGTGTGGGACTGACACAAACGATTTTAACCTGTTCTCCTTCTCAGCTGAATAAATCAAAGGATTTTTTCAGTGATTCTTACAACAAATGATGCCTAGGTGGCTAAACGTCTTATTTGAAAAACTGGAAAAGAGAAACTCAATTAGTTTAGTGTTTTTTTTAGATATTTGACATTTTGTGGAATGCTGTTAATCTATATGGACAACTTTTATATATATATATATATATATATATATATATATATATATATATATATATATATATATGTAGACAGACATGACAGAATTGAATAGACGCTCACAGAAACCGTTTATTTTATTAAACAAGTAATTTATACAAATGAAGTAATTATAAATGGTCATAAATTTAATAACTAATACTTGGTTGACATCCCTTTTGCTTTCTTTAATGCAAGGAGCCTTCTAGGCATGCTAGCTATGAGTTCACGAATATCATCTTGAGGGATTTCTTGCCATGTTTGACGCAATAATCCTAAAAGTTTGGGCTTAGAAGATGGCTTCCTGTTCTTTTTACGGAGTTTTCTCTCTAATATGCCCCAAAGGTGTTCACTAGTGTTAATATCTGGGGACTGACTTGGCCTTGGAAGTTTATTGATCCCATTTTGTCTCAACCAATGTTGCGTTGCTTGAGCAGTGTGACATGGAGCTCCATCTTCCATCAATATGGAGTCAACTTTGCTCATTACTTGAGAATATTGGAAGGAACCCTTTCTTTAACATAGAAACATATTGGTTAAATTAATGTTTCCTTCACACTCCACAAGCTCTGAGCGACCATCACACCAAATTGCACCCCATACCATTACTGAAAGGCCCCCATGTTTCACCGTTGACTGCAGTTTTTTTTTTTAAATCAAACTCTTGACTACAGAGTCTCCATACCCATACACTTCCACTGTCGGAAAATAATGCGAATCTTGACTCATCAGAGAAAATGACAGGTCTCTCCACCATCTCATGAGGCCAATCCTTTCTGCGTTTGATATTTGCTGAACGGAGAAGTGGTTTCCTCCTCGCAGCTCTGCCATAGTAGGCCAGCTTGTGAAGATACCTGACAGCTGTTCTGAGACTGACTTCAACTTGTGTTTCTATGTGAGAGGCCTTGCAACGTGGATCCTGTTCAACATTTCTATGGACAAGACGCATGGTTCTTTCGGCCTGGATGAGTTTTTGTGCACTTCTTGCCCTCTCTGGTGAATTGTACGATCACTCTATTAACAGTAGAAAGGGGTATTGAAATATTTTCAGATATTTTTCTTTGACTAAGACCACCTTCATGTTGTCCCACGATACGTCCTCGCTGAAATTCGGATAGGTCTGATGCTCCTTTCGTTCGTGGCATATTCCACTCTTTTTATCGGCAATTTTAATCAAATAATCTAAGTTAATTTATCTTGGTTATTAAAAAGATTCAGAAATAAAATTTATGATGGTGTCTATTCAATTCTGTCTGTCACATATATATATATATACAGACATGACAGAATTGAATAGGCCATTATGTTATTATGGGTAAGGTCCCATAACAGTCATGTCCGTATATATATATATATATATATATATATATATATATACAGACATGAAAGAATTGAATAGACACCAAGATAAAACGAGGAGAGACTCTATCAGAATATGATGACCACGACTGTAGACATCGGTTGTCGGTACCGATGCAGATGCCCCATAATGACTATCACAGGGAACACCAGACTTACGTTAGTTCGTGCCGAGAAATATAGTAATTCTTATACAGTATTATTTTTGTTGTTTATCCTCCCACTCTGGACAGTTTTTCCCTTTCAATCAATTCTCATTCTCAGTTTGAGATTTACAGCTTTGTCGACACCGGCAAGCGATGTTCTATATTATAGGTCTAACCAAATTTGACTAAGTGTCTTTTGAAGTGATCACAACAGAATACACTCAAACATTATTGTTGTGCATTTTTCACGTAGGTTTATAACGATTTTCTTTGTCCTTATCGGCAGCTCGTATAACCCATGATTTACATAATCGTTTTTTTTTTCAGACAGAAATTTATTATGCCGCTATCTTTTATTACGACTGTGTCTCCCAAGTAATACTTACAGGAACCCACTCTGATATTGCTTTAAAATTATTCTCTTAGGAATAACTTTCATTCCTCTGAATATATATATATATATATATATATATATATATATATATATCTGTTTTGAACAACAAAAAATATTAAAAAATGAAGATCTTCTGACGCATTATATTTATCATATTTCATCTATTTATCATTTTTCATTTTATTACAATCGACCGACAAGATATGTTCGTTAATATTTTTATTGCATATATATATATATATATATATAATCTGATTTAAAATATGGTTCCTTCGCTACACAGGAATTACCATGTTTCAAAAACCGAAGCTAAAACTTCAAATTAAATTATATAATTAAATTAAAATTATTGTTCTGTAAATTTACATTGAGCACTGTTTTGTAAAAATATAAATATTAATAAGAACACCGGATTATATATATATATATATATATATATATATATATATATATATATATATGCGTGTCTCTCTTTTTGTGTGTGTGTCTGTCTGAGCGTGTGTGTGGGTGGTTGGTTGGTTGTGTGTGTGTGTGTGTGTGTAGCTAGTTAGACAAATATAAAGGGAGACAGAGAGATATATACATCGCTGATTCCTCCCTTTCTGGTACGGTTTTTCCACACGATCTTATTGTGTTTTCATTGCAGATATACTCTATGCAGATAAGGATTATGTAACACCCCAATCCACAAGATCTGGGTATGATCATATACTATATTCGGCAGATAAGCCCTCTGATCAGGAGATGATTTGAGGAGCGTGGAACCATCTCTTAATTTCTGTTGCTTCTTTGTTCTGTTTTCTTGTTTCCAGGTCCACCCTAACCTCGGGCAGTAGCACCGGTTGGGGCCTCCACTATGGGCAAACAAAAACTAAACAAATTTGAAATACAATAATACATTTTTTTAATAAAAATACAAGCAATACATTTTTATAGCAAAAAAATCTATATAACAAATTGTCACCAATACCTGCTATAGGACCTTACCCATAATAACATAATGGCCTATTCCATACGTAATAAATACTGCGCCTCAAGAGGAAGCAGGGAGTTCAGTCCGAAGGTAGACCTACCCTGAACCCGTTTATACGGGTTCAAATGGCATATTTTTGCCCAAGCCAACGGGCTCGAAAACCCCACGTTAAACCGGCCTTGTGCCACATGATGCCCTCGTGGTAAGGTGACTAAATACTGTTCACTCCGAAGTCGGGTGACCGCCTGATCGGGTGAACTCTCTGTCTTCGGGTGGGGAGGAACCCGAACGAGGTTACGCCGAAGGGTGGAGTCTCTTTCGGGGTGGTAAACCGACCGTGAACCCGTTTATACGGGTTCAAAGGGCATATTTTTGGCCGAGCCCACGGGCTCGGAGATCCCACGTTAAACCGGCCTTGTGCCACATGATACCCTAATTTGACTAAATATCATTCAGTCCGAAGTCGGGCGACCGGATGACCGGCTGATCGGTTGAACTCTCTGCCTTGGGGCGGGAAGAAACCCGGAAGAGGCTCCGCCGAAGGGTGGAGTCTCTTTCGGGCAGGTAAACCGACCCTGAAGCCGTTTATACGGGTTCAAAGAGCATATTTTTGGTTGAGCCCACGGGCTCGAACATCCCACGTTAAACCGGCCTTGTGCCATATGATGGCCTCGTGGTGGGGTGACTAAATACCGTTCAGTCTTAAGTCAAGAGTGAACTCCGTCAGATGTCAGTAAGTCAGACAGAGCGAGTCAGTCAGTCGAGTCAGAGGCAGTCCGAAACAGAGTCGTGTTCAGACAATTACTACTAAACCTGATTGTTCGTACTAACACTTTCTACTTCTCTGTATATATTCCTGTTTGTAATATATCTGTGTTATTCCATATCCGTATTCGAGTTTTTCTTTATTGGTTATACCTTGGACTATCACCGTGGTACAAGCAACCGGACCATAACATACCTATTTTTTTTGTTTTTAAGTATTTCACCCAAAGCAAGGCGCGAAGCCACTAGGACGCAAGGGTAACAGAAAATTTAGAGCAACGTCAGATAGGAGTGATAGAAGAAAGGATGGGGGTAGTGGATAGATCAAGGCAACTGGAGATGTCGATTGACATTACACTTGAATAGCTGGAGATTATAGCTCACATGGAATCAGTAATAGGGAAGGGATTTGGAGATAGAAATAACAACAATATATTTCATCAGAAAGTGACCAACAATACTTTATATCTGTAATTGCAAGCATATAATTGTGTTTAAAATATATTTCGTTGAAGCCATAAAATTGTGTTCAAAATATTTAAATTTCCTCATTAAATAACCGATAGAGGTGTTAATATACTACTAAAAAAATCAGACAAAACCCAATTCAATTTTTCTCGATGAGAGAATAAGATATATCAACGCTATATATATATATATATATATATATATATATATATATATATATATTCATGAAACATTCATACAAAAAACAAATATAGAGGTTAATGATTTAAATGGAGAGAATACATCATCGCAAACAATATAAATAAGATACACCAACCTCGCACCTGTATATGAATGATATGATCCCCGTTTATAAATTCCAGTTGCATAAGGTCTTTTTTATTTTTTACAAGCTTTCATCTGTTCCTACAGATATCATCAGGTATAGAAGTAGATTTTGCTCTTGTTTTTACTTTTCAGTAATAAGAGGACAACAAAAATAGAGATGTAATCCGAAAAAATGCTATGAGAAATTTGCTATTATAGGAAAAAACGAAAGCTTGTAAAAAATTAAAAAGACCTTATGCAACTGGAATTTATAAACAGGGATCATATCATTCATATACAGGTTCGGGATTGGTTTATCTAATTTATATTGTTTGCGATGATGTATTCTCGCCATTTAAATCCTTAACCTCTATATTTGTTTTTTGTATGAATGATTCATGAATTTATAAATTATAATTGCACCTTTTAATTGAAATAAATATATATATATATATATATATATATATATATATATATATATATACCTGTGTGTCTGTGTTTTCGTGTGTGTGTGTGTTTTCGTGTGTGTCTCTGTGTGTGTAGTTGTCTTCCCCATCGTTTACCACGTATGAGGGTCAAGCATCTCAGTTCTTCGAACCAAAAGCCTGACTACTGACACATATCATTTGATTTTAGTTGTGAAGCCTTGTGCAGAACCAACAGCATGAGCCGAATATAGACACCTGGCGCACAATAATGCTACAAGTTCCCCAAACGCCCAAATGCAGTTTTTGTATTAAGATTTGTTTTCGCCTAGAACTTACGCCAGCCAAGGTTATTGTCATGGGTCCTTACCTATAACTACAGAATGAAGTCTTCCTAACACTATGTATACTACCCCTCTCAAGAGAGAGGGTCAAATCGAGTTGAGCCGATAGTAGTTTACTACACACCAGACTGACAGGGATACTAACCCCTTCCACGTCTTGTATTATTATTTCTTGTAATATACATTCGTTATTTCTACTCTTGTGTTCGTGTTGTTCTTTCTTGGTCCTAACCTGGACCATAACAGTTATACAACCCAGTACGTCATGCTGGTTGAAGAAGAGATAGATACAAACCTTTTCCACGTAAATGAATGTAATCAATTTGACTGGAAATCGAATTCGGCTTTCCGATTCCTCTATCCGAGCAGCAATCCATTCTATGTGTGTGTGTATGTGTGTGTATCAACACTATATATAAGATTAAAGTTGGAAAATTGAATGAAAGAATAGAGTGAGACGCTATACGTACTTCAAACGGATTTCTTCAGACAAAATGAAACTTTTCTTGATGGAAACGTATATGTAGAGGCGGAAACAAAATAGAAACACGCGTCGGTTTCTTACGGTGTATAAACGTAGGCCTGATTTTATTCTGTCCACCTAGGATATAAGACCCCATCAATAAAAAAAAATAAAAAAAAGAAAGATATTATTTAGTCTGAAGAAATCCTTTTGTAGAAGGAAAAGTGGTCCGTACATTTTTTTTCCATTTTGTCATTCAATTATCTATCTAACTATCTATCTATCTATCTATCTATCTATCTCAGTATTTAAATTGATCTATTTCAGTGTGTTCGTATCTATCTATCTATCTATCTATCTATGTTTGTTTGTATCTATATATTTATCTATCTATCTATGTTTATTTGTATCTATATATCTATCTATCTATGTTTATTTGTATCTATATATGTATCTATCTATGTTTGTTTGTATCTATCTATTTATCTATCTATCTATCTATCTATCTATGTTTGTTTGTATCTATCTATCTATCTATCTATCTATGTTTGTTTGTATCTATCTATCTATCTATCTATGTTTGTTTGTATCTATCTATCTATCTATGTTTGTTTGTATCTATATATCTATCTATGTTTGTTTGTATCTATCTATCTATCTATCTATCTATCTATGTTTGTTTGTATCTATCTATCTATCTATCTATGTTTGTTTGTATCTATATATCTATCTATACACACACACACATACATATATCACTTTTTCATATCTATTTATCTAATATTTATATATATATATATATATATATATATATATATATATATACACACACACAATACACTACACACACATACACACATATGTAAGAATTTCTCCATATTTATCTTAAAATCTTTTCATATCTGTCTAACTATATAAATATGTGTGTGAGTGTATCTGCGTGTGTCCGTGTGTGACTTAAAATCTTTCAATATCTGTCCAAGAATCTCTTCATCAGCGTCTGCTCAATTATGGGTACGCACTAAAATAACTTTTAAGTAATAAATTGATATGACTACTTGCAGAATGCTACGTTGAATTGTGTGCATTGACAAAGAAAGAAATTTGGTGGGAAAATACATATTTGTTTCGTTAATAAAAGTTTTATAATGATTAGGCTAAAGTAACATTGAGTTATCTGAATTACTTATCGATAAACAATATGGTTGGATAGATAGATAGATAGATAGATAGATAGATAGATAGATAGAATTTAAAATATATGGCTAAGGAAAGTAAATCATAGGTGTCTCTGCTAAGCAATGTTCTATTGAAAGACCGCAAATGAGTGTTCATGACGTGGTTAAAAGTTTTTTTAAAAATTGTTTGAATATTACTCGCTTACATTTTGCCAGATTTTGAATTAAGACACTTTTTGTCTTCCACCTTATAGATAGATAGATAGATAGATAGATAGATAGATAGATAGATAGATAGATAGATATTTTTGTTGCAATTTTTTCTGAAAAGAATTTATCATCATATCAGCATCGGAATTTTTTTTTTATTGATATTGTTTTGTCTTTTTTTTTTATATCGTTGGTAACAACTGTGAAAAGGCACAATATTCATGATTATTAATGTTGAACACGTTTCTAATGAAATCAGTCTATTACAAATAACAAAGCAGCATTCTGCAAACCTTGCTAAGCTTAAAGACGATCCATAACTTCATTTCTATTCCCATGAATTTGTTAACCGAATTATACAATAAAAGCCGATGACATCAACAGGCACAACCATCAAACAATGTTAAAGTGCCCTTCAGCTAACACCTGTCAAGGAGCAGTCGTCCACCTGTTACCATTTCAAACGCCCACACATAAAATTTGGGTTATAAATACCTGCCAGTGATATCTGGTGAAGAGGAAGCAGTAATCTTTTAGAATTAATGTTTATTTTTTATTACTTTTAAGCCTTTTATATTTTTTCTCCTTAATCTTTTTTTTAATTAGTTATGCTTGTTTCGTTTAATTTTTTGTCTTTCTCTTTTAGTGTTTATAGAATTCTTTTCTTTTATCGCCTTTCCGTTTTTGTTTTTGGCCTTTCGTTTATTTTATTTATTTTTTTTTTGTCTTCATTATTATTTAATTTGTATATATTCTTCCTCGCTCTTTTTACCTTATATCTTTTTTTTCTCACATTTTAAACATTTTTTTTTTATTCTCAGGTATATAATAAACATACCTTGCTTTTTGTTTTATTTTTTGAAAAAACAAAAACAAAACGCCCAACTCTTATTTTCTGCTTATTTATTTTCGTCGAAACTACCAAGAAACAAATCTGAAACGTCATTCAAATAATAATTCATTAAATTTTAAAAATTCATTTCGAACATAACAATATTTTATTTCCTGGTTATTTAAAAAAAAAAAAAAAAAAAAAAAAACTAATTTGGCTTACAGCCATATCATATTGAAACACCGATTCTCATACAATCACTGAAGTTAATCAACGTTGAACATGGTTAATACCTGATGTGTATAAGCTCGAGAGTATCTGGTGCTGTAAGCTTGGTCGTACGGGTGGTGTAATGGATAAAGAGCCGGAATTAAAAATCCGAGGGTCGAGTTCCAATCGGGATCGTTATATTCACTTTGGTGCAAATACCCTTGCGAAAGGAATGCATCCACCTGTTCATGCCCCAATTATGTGTTAAATAGTAAGACTTGTATCAATAAATCATTAATATCTCTAAAAATCTTACAACGCAAATATATATTTTAGTTTTAAACAAATGAATTAATCAATAAAAACAATTTAAAATATAAGAAAAGTAAATCCTAGGTGGCTCTGCTAAGCAATGTTCTATTAAAATAGCGCAAATGAGTGTTCATGGCGTGGTTAAAAGTTTTTTTTTAAATTATTTGAATATTACTCGCTTACATTTTGCCAGATTTTTAATTAAGACACTTTTTGTCTTCCACATGTTTTGACTGAGCTTTCAACCAGCTGTAGAACATTCCTGAATGTTCTCAAATTTAAAAGCCTTGACAAACAAATGGCATCCTCGTTTTGTATATTGTTATGGTCCGGTTTCTTGTACTACGGTGATAGTCCAAGGTAGAACCAATAAAGAAGAACTCGAATATAGATATGGAATAACACAGATATATTA
>OZ010609.1:47049690-47102190 GCA_963932145.1 Acanthosepion lycidas | reverse complement strand
TTAGCAACAGTCAATAAAGAAAACAAACAATTTGTATAAGTATAAACATACAGTAGTAACCCCGTCTCATTCTTTCAACGACTGGACAAATTAACCCACATAATGTTCATATTCCAATTTGTGTGATGTGAAAGAAAACAAGGAAAGGATCGGGTGTAGGTTCACAAGCGAACGGAAGGTAAAATGATGGATTGCGACAAATGAAAACGCGAAAAAAAAAAACGTTAAAAAAAAATACGTCAAAAAACGACAATATTTTTGCACCAACCTATTAGGTTGGTGCAAAAATAATGACGTAATAATGTCGTTTTTTTGACGTTAAAAAATACGTCAAAAAACGACATTATTACGTCATTATTTTTGCACCAACCTAATAATATATGTAATTATTTATACGGGCATTCACTTGGTATTGTCTGAAGGTGGCTAGGCGACACTGGGAAATTTTAGCTACTAATTATGTCTTCTCTCACGACAGACTAACAGGCTAGATCTACTCACCTTTGACCAGCGAGAATCCTGACCCGACATCTTGCTTTAAGCATCTCTAGGCAGCCATCATGACTAGTGACCTCCACTTACCATCACAGATCCCATCTCTAATTCACAATGGATAGGTTTATGACTGACTCTCTATATTTCTACCGAAGGCCTCCCATCCAACAACTGGTGGATCGAAAATTAAGAATTCTAATTGTGAACCGAACTATCTACCTTCCGATGAAGTGACCCTTGAACCCGAAAATTTTAATTTATTTATATACCCTATTTAATTATAGATTTAAAAACGGGCGTTAAAAGGTATATATTCAGAGGATGTATGCAGAAATATGTCAAAACAAAAGAGGAAGAAAATCAAGGATACGAAAAAATAGTTTAAAGTGACGAATCGAAAAATCTATATATAGTATACTCTTACTTATTTCCGTCCATCACACAGTCTAAACTTGCAAGAACTATGTTCAAATCAAAAGGTCAAATGCTTCACAAAGTTGGAATTTGTCTCCAGAAAGAAATATTTACGCATAGCCAGTTGTGTTACATGATTAAGAGTAAGAAATTCTCAGGATTTATTCTTTTCTGTTAAAAAGGCGAAAAATGAATTTTCTTTAAAAATATTGTTTTCCATGAAGTTCTATAAAATTAAATTAAATTAAAGAAATTATTAAATCAAATATCAAATATGTTTTCCAAAGAAATCAGCTTTTTCAAAATTCATCGATTGGTTTGCGACATTAAACGAAACGCAGTTTTTAAATTTCGAAAAAAAAAAATGTTAGCGAAACGTTCGATATTATACCCACCCTTCTAATCGTCACATTTTGAAACAATTCTCTCAATGATTTAATATAGTATTGAGGCCATTATATAACTATTTTCTTGTCGAGCAAGTTATAAAAATTTGGGTTGAGGAATTAATAAGTTGTGACCTTCAAGCCAAAAAAAATAATTATTATTATTCATTTTATATATGAATCTCTTTACCAGATGTTTATATTTTCAGAGAAAAAAGTAGAATCAGGAGGAATTTCAATTTTCTCTCATTCCAACGTAATTTTAATTACATTAGAGTGTGTCTGATATAATAAAAAAATGGAACCTCAAGAACCAGGAGTTACGTATTTATCAATATATAAAATTATGTGACTTCAGTTCGTCCGTCCGTCTGTCGCAACCTCTAAAATAACCATACATTGACCCATCGAAGGGAAATTTTGGGAATAATTGCAAACAGTGGGTACTAAATACAATTGGATTTACTAGAGTTTGTAGCCTATTGCAATAAATTTTCATTCATTTTTAGGGAAAAATTAGAAGATTAATTATTTACAAAATGCTCCTACTATTTAAAAAAAACAATTTAATCATTGAATACTTATTTAATAAAAATACAATATTTTTTTTTTGCATATCTTTTCTTTAAGATTTTAGACATACAAGAATCCAGTTTCCAATTCACCCTCCGTTTGTAAGAACTATAAAAAAAATCACAAGGTCAGACACATTAAAAAGATGCAATTTGGCTCCAGAAAGAAATATTGACGCATGACCAGTTGTATGTTGCATGCTCAAAAGTAAGAAATCCTAAGAATTTATTCTTTGTTGTCTGACAGGAAAAAAAGAAATTTTCTTAAAATAATATTGTTTACCATGAAATCCTATGAAATTAAATTAAATTAAATTAAATTAAAGGAAATTATTAAACCACGAAGTAGGTTTTTGTCAAAGTAGTTTCTAAACAAATCAGCTTATTCAAATTTCATCGATTGGTTCGCGAAATTGAACGAAACGTACAGTTTGTAAATCTCGACAACAAATATTAGCGATAACTTCAAGAAATCTAAATACTGTCAGGATTTCAACACGCGTCATCGTGTTGTCCCAAAAAATCTAGTTATATAAAATGCAGACATTAAATTAAAAAGGCCTCATGCAGATATATATTAACACACGCGCATATATTTCACAATCATTAGGCAAATAAGTGTCCATTGCTTATTTTAACAGGTTAACAAGACAAAAGTGAATATATACACATACAAATATACATATCCATAAATTATCAAAATCACACACGCGCGTGCGCGCTCGCGCACACACACACACACTCTCTCTCACACACACATATATATATATATTGAACAATAAGAAATATTAAAAAATTAAAATCTTCAGACACACTGGGTTGTAGATTAATATTCTTTCGTTTTTTTTTTTATTATTATTTCATTTAGATTCCTCGACTAGTTTCGACCAAAATGGTCATCATCAGGAGAAGAAATATTTCTGCCTGCTGGTAGCAGTGAACTACAGAAATGAATGTCTTCATGGTGTTTAGGGTAGGTAGACTTAAAGTGTAGATAGTTGTGGGTGTCGATGATTTGAGTGTGTAGTTTCTTGTTTCATTTATGTAAATGCGGGTGTCTAAAAAAAGTTACTGATGTTGTGGAGTTTTTATAGTCGTGCACTGTGTTTAGGATCATAAGAAATTGGGTAAGTTTGTCATCACTACCCGTGTGTACAAAGAATATAGCATCGATATATCTTACATAGAATACGCAGTCGCTACCAATGAAGGGATAGATATGGGTCTCCTCAAATTTTCCCATGAATATTGTAGCATATGATGGAGCTGCAATGGTGCCCATGGCACAACCTCTTATTTGAATAGAGTGTGCTCCATTGAAGTTGAAAGTATTCAATGTAAGGACATGCTCCATGAGTTTTATGATAACTTCTGTGGGGGGGATCTTGTTTTCTTCTTTTAGTAAGTTCTTCCGGAAGGGCGGTTAGTCCTTCAATGTGTTTAATGTTTGAATAGAGTGACCTTACGTCAATAGTCACTAGAATAGCATTCTCTGGAACTGTTTGTATGTGATTAATTTGGTTCAGTAGATCTGTTGTGTCTCTGATGTAGGATTTTATTTCCTTAGCTAGCAGTTGTATGTAATGGTCTATGTATTTGGAAATTTTTGTCGTGTGGCAGTTGAACGATGAAATGACCGGCCTTCCTGGGTTGTTGTCTTTGTGTATTTTAGGAAGGAGATAGAAACGAGCAGGTGAAATGTTTGTGGGTGTAAGCGCTGTGTATGTTTCCTTGTCGATTAGATTGTTGCGAAGCATTATGTTTAGTGAGCTAGTTAATTCTTTCTGGTATTCTGGAAGGGGATCTCTAGGTATCATTTTATAGGTTCCTTTGTCGGCTAGCTGTTTGTTGGCCTCTTTAATGTATTCTTCGATTCCCCAGATCACTGTCGCACCCCCTTTGTCAGCCTGTGTTATGATTAGGTCATCTCTATGTGTCAGCGTATCGAGGGCTATACGTTCCCCTTCAGTAATATCGTCACGTGGCAGCTTTCGTCCTATTGTTTTCTTTATGCCATTTGCTACGACTAGTTCAAATGTCTGTATAGTAATGTCTGTGTTTTGTGGGGTGTAGGTAGTATCCTTCTCTTTTAATGTATCAAGTATGGAAGGTGTGTGATCATTGTCCCCGTAGTGGGCTTTTAACCGTGTTCTTCTGAAGAAGGATTTCAGGCCCTTTGCCAAGGTGTCTTTATCAAACCTTGGGGCACTAGGGCAAAAGCTTAGTCCTTTATTTAATACCATGAATGTATTGAGTGAAAATTTATTTTTACTTAAATTTATAACTCGTCCGTATGAGTCAAGTTTGAATTTGCAAGCATGGCGAAGTTCTTTCGTAAAAGCTCGAAAGCTTGCATCATGTCTCATTAGGGATGCTATACCCCCATCCAGGTGTCCTGGTTGGGGGCTTATTCCGTTTTTTTGAAGGTTGAGAGTGTTTGCTGTTGATTGTCTACTAGGGGCTAATCTAGGTTGTCTCGGATGTCTAATGGGGTTATGCCTTTTGTATAAGGGCTGCTGCATTTTGGTTTGTGTATATTTGTACGGCACGCTAAGGATGTCCGCGTAAGTTAGTGGTTTGTTTTGTGTGTATGTTTTGAGGTTCTAGCTCTCGTTGATGGTGGTCGTGTTGTTATTGTTGGTTGTGGTGATGGTGGGTGTCTGTTGATGTATTTATTTGGTCTGTTTTGTATTTGCATTGGTTGTGTGGTGGTCAGTGTAGTTGCAGTGTTTGGTTTTCTTTTGTGGTATGGTCGTTCACTTTTTTCAAAGTTTGGTTTGATTTCTCTTTTGTTCTTCTGTCTGGAGGAAATATTCCATTTTAATTTTCTTTGTTTTTCGGTATTTGCTTTTTTGTAGTTTCCTCACTGTTTGGTCTGTGTGAGCTTTTCTGACATTCTTTATGTTGGTATATTCTTCCGTGTCTGTTTGTTTTTTTTTTTAATTTTCTCATCGAGCAGGTTAATTTCTGCTTTTGTTGCCGTTATGCTTTCCTGGCAGAACTCTATGGTATCCTGCATGATTTCCTTGGAGAAGTCTTCTAATTTACGGTACCATGATGCTAGAAGCACATCATTGTGTTTACCTACTGATGGTTCCAAATCAATCCTGAGATTGGTCGGTACTATTTGATCCTCCAGGCATATCCTAATATATTCCTGGTATGATTCATACCTGGCTAATTTGTCGGTTGTTCTATTCATACGGATAGCCAATAATTCGGTGTTTATTGGTTCTGTTGGTGTTATGCCCTCGGCCTTTGGTTCAGTCCCGTGATTATATTTTGAACAATAAAAAAAATATTAAAAAATTAAATTTTTCAGGCACATTGGGTTATAGATTAATATTCTTTCGTTTTTTTTATTATTATTTCATTTAGATTCCTCGACTAGTTATATATATATATATATATATGTGTGTGTGTGTGTGTGTGTGTGTGTGTGTGGTGAAACCTCGAATTAACGGTCCCGTAATCAATGAACTCCAGATTTAAGGGACGAAATCCGGAGAAATGGTAGTGTCCGGCTGGAATTCAAAATGCCCGCACGTAGCGAGAAAAGTCCGTCAGTTCCAGAATTTTCCGCTGTTCATTATTGGCGCAATCAACAGACACACAGTCTGGTAGTTCCACGAATATCCGCTATTGTTTACTTGAGCCTTCATCGTGTACGTAACATACACAGCATCGCTCTCAGTATATATTATATCGGTTTGTGTAATTTATATTAAGTTATTATATAGTAACTTAAAAATACAATGCACATACATATATATTGTATATACATATGTTTACAATAATTTTGTATTGCACTGGGTGTTTTTAGGCCATGAAAAAAGTGCTTCAAATTAACGGATTTAACGGACGACTCTCACCAGTATTCTGGTTCCACTGTAATCATAATATATCGTGCATAGTGCTGGTGTTAATAAAACAGTGCTAAATGTAATACAACAGGGCTACTAAGTATATATTAATAAATATACATATTATCCTTCAGTGATAGCACGACTTCAAGTTTCATGCGCAAAGAAATTTTCGGATGCTGAGTATAGACTGACCGTTACGTAATTTCATTTTTTTTAAAGAATATCTGTTTACCGCAGTATTGGCGGAGTTATATATTATACTGAGATTACAGTTTTAATTTAAAAAATCATATTTAGCATTTAACATAAACGGGATTTGTATGTAAAAACTAAATATTTTAGAGTTGTGAATATTATTTTTTTTTTTTTCATTTTTATATTAAAGGGAGATTATTTGTTCTTAAAAAAAGAATGTAATTTACATTAAAAATTAATCTGGATTTACGCAAATATTTACTGTTATGCCTACAAGTAACCACCGTTTCATTTCTCTTGTTTAATAAGCTAATATTATTTAAGTCTTTTAAGATAACCCTTTTTTAACAAGAGATAAGTTACATCTGTTCCCTTTCCCTTTATAATATTTGGCTACACACACACACACACACACACACACATACATATATATATATATATATATATATATATATATATATATATCGAAATATAATTATATTTTATATATTGCATTTTATAGACACACATACACACACATATATATATATATATGTATGTAAATTTTCATATATAACTAAAAGATGTTTATCTGTATAAGGACATCTTATCTTAGCCGACATGCGTTCTCTAGTGGATATTATTAAGGCAAATGTCATTGATCTTGATAAAGTCTATCAGAAGACATAATGCGTAAGCGAAGATAACTTTCACTTTGTCATTAGCTATATGTCTGTGTGTGTGCGTGCACACACGCCCAAATATGTGTGTGTGTGTGTGTGTGTGTACATATATATGAATATATATGTACGTATATATGTATATACATATATATATGTGTATATACACAGGATGAGTTTGGTAAATTGTAGCCATATTGTATTTTGATATTGCGCATTATTTTTATTGTTTTATCGACTGCACAGTATAGTAGGGTCAGTTGGGCACCGTCTGTAAGAAAAAGAGCACCGTGACGCAATTCAATCCGCCATAAATTTGGAAACGGCATGCTATAATGCTTGGCATTCGCGCTGGAAAATCCAGTACGAGTGTGTCAATCAGAGGATAGTACGGCAGCTCAAAAAATCCAGTCTGATAATTCTGATACAAAAAAGAACTCCCAAATTTGGTACTGCGGGTCTCAGACTCAGTAAAACGATGAGACCTATCTGGCAATCTACTAGCATGTTTAAATTAATGTGTCTTGAGGAGCTAGATCTACCAAAAGGTTTCTGCACTATGCCGCACAAGCAGGGGGACCCAGTCATGGATTGTTAGACAATTTCTACGACAACCTCACCCCTTACATCTGGCCGACTAGCTTCTCAAACTGCTCCCCACCTATTTATTATGTGTGGAGCCCATCTGAGCGAGAGACCAGGAAAAATACTTTTACTAACAAATATGAACTGAATACAAGGATTATAGCAACATTCACCATCTTAAATAAGTAGACGGTCCAGAAAGAGATTCGGAATTCGTCTGGAGGCAATGGAGATTTTATTGAATATATTTTCTCTTTAGTATTTGAATATATGGTTGTCTGACTTTGATAGATATTTTTTGTGTAATTTAGACAACTTATCCATCGCACCATCTGTGTGTGTGTGTGTATATATATATATATATATATATATATATATATATATATATATATATATATATATATATATATATACACGCGTGCATTGGCTACTGCTGCTAATGCAATGCTCTTCTACTGGAATCGATCTCCCCGACATCCTGACGTCTTTCACATAGTAAAAAGTTAAAATTTCCCTCCCGCTCTACCGTGCGTCTATGGGTTGTGGGTAGAATCTCTGAATGTCATCATGTCGGTCGGGTTTCGATCCAGGCTTGAAGCCATCGGACGTTTCGCCATACCGATGACCTGTGATACAAGAATATATATATATATATATATATATATATATATATGAGATACTTATATTTCGCTGTTTTTCAAGGGTGTAAAGTTTCATGTACATACGCTGTGTTTTTGTGCGCTGTTTTATTAAAACATTTATACATCGCAATTAATCATATATATATATATATATATATATATATATATATATATATATATATATATATATATATATATATATATGATTAATTGCGATGCATAAATGTTTTAATTTATAACCAGTCTATTCTATGAAATCGGGCGTGAATAATAAAAGACGCAACCTAGATTTTGCTAAAAATGCCTTTGTCAGGCCGAGTGACATTTATGATGACATTTAACGCATTAGAATACAAATATTTTAATGAATGTCATTTTGTGTGAATTCTGATAAGGACAATAATTCAACAATGACACTTAGAAATCTTTATCTTCTCTACCTATTTGCAGTAACTGAGCGCAAATGCCATTAATTTTTGACCAGATTTAAAAAAGGATACCTCCTTCTGATAGTTTTAAGTTTCGGAACTTCACTAACTTAAATAACATCTGGAAGGCATGACTGGAGCAGACTCTCGCTAAAGGCCCAAATACTCAACACAAAAAGCACAATGTATCATATTTAAAAACAGACAAAAAATAAATGGGAAGAGAGAGATCTTTTGAAATACATTCAGTTTGCTCATGACCATTCGGTAAAGAAACTTTCAACCATTATTTACACTAATGGCATTGTCTGTTGTCTCCATTTTTGTTGTTTTCACAATGTTCCCCTTTCATCAGGTCTATGCCAATTCTGGTAAGCTACAGATTAGTTAGAACTGAAACCTTTCTTTAATCTATTGGACATTTGGTCTTTTTCATCCCAAACAAATGTATGATGCCACAAGGCTGTTACATTGAATCGAAAGAGAACGAGAAGACTTTACCCAGAAGCAGGAAAGAAACAATTTTCAGAAAGACAGAAGATAGCGATTGACAATGCATTTAAACTTGTGGAGATAGTGGATATGCGGATATATGTGTATCTATCGCCTCGCAATGAGAAATCGGATAGCCGAGTTCGAATTCCAGATGAGTTAGGTATTTTCACTTACGCTCAAATACCCTTGGATACGAATGTATCTGTTCTCCCACCCACTTGAGGGTTGATTTGGGTTCTTTAGTATCTTTTAGGATGGCGGGAAAATCTTCTGCCTAGACACATGATCGCCCAATTGGGTATCACGTATGACACTTAACTGACTGACCGTCTGAAGTGGCAGGGAAGCAAGGAATCGGAAGAGAGTTCTACGGGGAGGTAGTGCGAGAAAAGAAAATGTTAGAATAGAAAAGGCGGTTGCATCGAACGAGTTCAACAGTAAAACGATGAGACCCATCTGGCAATCTAGTAGCTAGTAGTAATTTATTTTAAGTTATTATATAGTAACTTAAAATTAAAATACACATACATATATATTGTATTTACATTTGTTTACAATAATTTTGTACTGCACGAAAAAAGTGCTTCAAATTAACGGACAAACGGATTTAACGGACGACTCTGACTCTTAGATTCTGGTTCCACTGTAATCATAATATATCGCGCATAGTGCTGGTGTTAATAAAACAGTGCTAAATGTAATACAACAGGGCTACTAAGTATATATTAATAAATATACATATTATCCTTCAGTGATAGCACGACTTCACGTTTCATGCACAACGCAATTTTTAGATGCTGAGTATAGACTGACCGTTACGTAATTTCATTTTTTTTAAAAGAATATCTGTTTACCGCAGTATTGGCGGAGTTATATATTATACTGAGATTACATTTTTTTTTTAAATTTATATTTAGCATTTAACATAAACGGAATTTCTATGTAAAAACAATGATTAAAAATATTTTAGAGTTGTGAATATTTTTTTTTCATTTTTATATTAAAGGGAGATTAAAAAAAAAGAATGTAATTTACACTAAAAATTAATCTGGATCTACGCAAATATTTACTTTTATGCCTACAATATCAAGAATCTTGAGACGCACAGTAGTATCACTGACAAGATATGGCAGCAGTATCGAATATACGGACGAATAGTAGATTTATAAATGTGCAAGATTAATTCTGACAAGATGTTGGTTCACGAATTTTATGACACATTAATTGTGATTTCAATCGCTGGGTCGGGCAGTATGTAACCGGACACAGTGGAGTCAGGGCGAGTAATAACTGAGTAGTAATAAAAATAAGTGCTAGACAATATATCCTTAGTCATGGACAGTGGAACGAGAGCAGTCTGCCCCATAGATTAAATAAAGTGTTCAATTCGGAATTCTCTGTAGGTTACCCGGATCGACATACACCTGATGAAGACAGGAGTGCACAAGTGCCGAAACTTTGTGATTACAACGTAAACGAAGAAAATAGTCCATGTTGATGTAAACTGTATAAATAATGATAACTCCTTCTCCACAAAACACAGAAATTTTCAAACATTTGAAAGATTTTTTTTCTTAAATTATTTTACAGGAGATAATATAACTTTGCGTATTAACTAATATTAATAATATAAATACTACTAATAATAATACCAATAATAACGAAATACAACTACGAATACTAATAATAATGTAATACTACTAATAATAATAATGATAAATACTACTACTAATAATAATAATATTAATGATAAAATACTACTACTAATAATAATGATAAATACTACTACTACTAATAATAATATTAATGCTAAAATACTACTAATAATAATAATGATAAATACTACTACTAATAATAATATTAATGCTAAAATACTACTACTAATAATAATGATAAATACTAATAATAATAATAATGATAAAAACTACTACTAATAATAATATTAATGCTAAAATACTACTAATAATAATAATGATAAATACTAATAATAATAATAATATTAATGATAAAATACTACTACTAATAATAATGATAAATACTACTACTAATAATAATAATATTAATGATAAAATACTACTAATAATAATGATAAATACTACTACTAATAATAATAATATTAATGCTAAAATACTACTAATAACAATAAGAAGAATAAAATGCTATTACTACTAATACTAATAATAAGAATTGTTGTTCGAAATTAAGAGTGATATAAAAATCACTACATATGTAAATTAAATTCAGAAAATTTTTTACTATTGTGCAAAAATAATGACGTAATAATGTCGTTTTTGACGTTAAAAAATACGTCAAAAAACGACATTATTACGTCATTATTTTTGCACCAACCTAATAAAATAGCCCAACATACAATATTTTTTTGATCTCTTGATTATCAAATTCGCTGGTTTGATGGAAACAACGCTGAAAAATTCGAATTGATATCTTACTTATTTCTGAATATCCTGACACTAGGAAACAGTCTAAGTGTCAATCTTGCTAGATTTGGTGATTACGGACATTGCATTAAAACCTGAAAATAAAAATGCAAACTGGAAAAGTTAATTACACGTAACTAATCCTCAGTGAATATACAGTGCTGTTCGATAAAAGAGACTCACCTAATTTTTTTTTTTTATTAAATGTTCTCTTCTCCAATGAAACGAAAGTTGAGCCAAACTGAAAGGATAAGCGATCTAAAATCTGAAGAAGAAGCTTTGAAATCTCTTTGAATTTAGCAATAAGTACTGTCAAGCATCCCTTCAGTATAATGTTTTGGGGATGCTTTTCTTTTCATGGAACTGGTTTCTTAAAACCTATTGAAAAGACCCTCAGGAGCGAGCAGTACAAGAGAATTTTAGAGTCTTGCCTGCTCCCTTCTGCTGAAAGGGTGCAAATCGACCCCACCAAGCTCATTTTTATGCAGGATAATGCCCCCTGTCACAAATCAAAATTGATGAAGGAATACTTTGATGAGAAGCAGGTGAGTGTTATGACACGGGCGCCCCAATCTCCTGACCTCAACCCCATAGAAAACCTATGGAGCATGTTGCTCAACTGTTTTCTCGAGAGCATCTACTTTATAATGCTTTCAAAGCTTCTTCTTTGGATTTTAGATCGCTTATCCTTTGAATTTAGCTCAAATTTCGTTTGATCGGAGAAGAGAACATTTAGTAAAAAAAATCAGGTGAGTCACTTTTATCGAACAGCACAGTATATCACATCTCCAGACGGTATTCTACAGCCTACGTCTCTTTGACATATTGGATCCTGGAGAAACCTGCATGGTAAAAATAGACATTTCTATTATTGTAATATATCTACTGAGGTGTTTGCGACCTACCGTACATGACGATGTACTCATTATTGCTGGAAAATGCTCATGAAAAACGATGACCTGCTTATTGTTTGTTTTAAATGACATCAAATCGGTTTAAAAACATTACACTCACTATTTGATGATTTCTTTTTTACCTTACTTGCTTCTCTGATAACTATAATCTTCAAATATTCAAATGTAATGTCAATCAACATGTTCTGATGCCTTGAACCTGACCCCCGTTCTTCTCTATATTCTTTCCTCATACAACCCTCTTTACATTTGCTCTCACTCTCTGTAGCGCCAAGCGTGCTAGTGGCACTTCCGCCTTGCTGAATGCTTAAAAATTAACAAAAAAACAAACAAACATCGTTAATGATTTTTAATACATAACCAGTTCACTGTTCACTTCGTTTAACCCTAAATTCTAACCCTAAAATATTTTATACTTTCAACAGTTGGTAAATATCATACCATAGTAGAAAATGAATAGTAAATATCAAAATATAGTAGAAAATGGACGATAGACATACTATAGTAGCAGGAAACAGACCTTAGATGCATATATATTTGGAAAAGAGAAAACGTCCTTCTTTGGCTTAAGACACGACGAAAGAAATGTTTTAATACAGTGTCCGTAAATCACTAAATATAGCAAGATTTAAATCGTTCCCTAGTGTCAGGATATTCAGAAATAAATAAAATATAAATTTGTATTTTTCAGTGTTGTTTCCATCAAACCAGC
Source organism: Acanthosepion lycidas (assembly GCA_963932145.1). Classification (NCBI taxonomy): domain Eukaryota; kingdom Metazoa; phylum Mollusca; class Cephalopoda; order Sepiida; family Sepiidae; genus Acanthosepion; species Acanthosepion lycidas. The sequence continues at coordinate 47,089,390 of OZ010609.1, read as the reverse complement.
GAATTTGATAATCAAGAAATAAAAACAAATATTGTATGTGCGGCTATTTTAAATTTGCTGAATTTAATTTACATATGTTTTCGTAGTGATTTTTATATCAATCTTAAACTTGCAAACCAATTATTATTATTAGTAGTAGTAGCAGTAGTATTAGTTGTACTTTCTTATTATTAGTGGTATTTTATTATTATTATGATTAGTAATAGTAGTATTTTATCATTAGCTTGAGTAGTTGGAGTTTTTATTATTAATATTATTAATAGTAGTAGTAGTATTTATTATTATTATTAGGAGTAGTGTTGTATTATTATTAGAAGTATTTTATTATTATTATTATTATTAGCAGTTAATATTATTAATAGTAATAGTATTTTATTAGTAGTATTATTTTAGTAGTAAAATATAATAGTATTAGTAGTATTTCTATTATTAATATTAGTATGAGTACATATTAGTATTAGTAGTAATACTATTTTATTATTACAGTGTAACCCGGATATAAGAGACCCGTATATAAGAGAAACCCGGATATAAGATATATTTTCTCTGGTCCCAAATTAAAGCCATACTTACCTAAACAAAATAGACCAAACCCGGATATAAGAGAAACCCGGATATAAGAGACTTCTTCTCCGGTCCCAACAACTCTCTTATATTCTGGTTACACTGTAGTAGTAATATTTTATTATTATTACTAGTAGTAGCAATTTATTATTATAATTGTTATTATTAGCAGTATTTTATATTAATATTAGTAGTATTTTATTAGTAGTATTAGTATTATTTTTATATTAATAGTAGTATTAATATTATTTCATTATTAATAGCAGTAATAGGATTTTATTAGTATTATTAGTAGTAGCAGTATTTTTAATATCATTATTATTAGTAGTAGTAGTAGTAGTAGCGTTTGATTGATTGATTGACTGATATGATTTCTGGTTTATAACGAAATAACTTGTTTGGTAGTGGAAAACATCTTCGCTGTTCCAATGGATTTCTGATAGGGATCTAGCGTAGTTAACATTTGGCGCAAGGCCGCAATTATGGAGCACCCAGTGCGAATCGAAGTCACTATATAGTCGTAATGGATTTAGCGATAGAAATTTACCAACCATTAAACTACGTCGAAGTGACCCTGTGAATTTCCGATAGTGTTGACTTACTAAACACACCTTGAATGTGTCACTTGCCCAAAAATAGGGAGTTCACTCGTAATTGAAATAGAGAGAAAAATTTGCTAATCATTACACCACTTCGAACTACCATATGGTTATTCTAGGAATAGTGGTTTATTAAGCCTAGCTTTGATGCGACAAGGCTGAAAGTATGGCGAACGTAGTGAGGATCGAACTCGCTATTTAATAGTAATTAATCTAGTGAGGCAAGCTTGCTGCCTATTACATCACTCCGTGATACCCCTTTTCCAACTAAAGGTTAGATGCAGCACAAGTACGAAAATATGGGACAGCCTGTGAATATCGATTTCTTTCTAAATGTAACTCAGATGTGGTGCATGGCCGAAAATGTGGAGCATCCAGTGAGGATCGAACTCATTCTTTCTTTTCATGTGCTATGTCCTTTCAGGAAGTAGGCGATCATGGCTCTCCACCTCCCTCTATACCTTGCAGCTCTCAACAAGTTTCTTCCTTCTGCCACCCCACCCAGACCACGTTCTGTCATCCACTTGCTTAAGGCCGCAAGGTATGTCGCGTTTTCTCCCTTGTCTCTCTTTCACTCTATCCGACCAGTGAGTATCATATTCTTCATTACCTTCTTCCTTATTATGTGCGCCAGAAACTTCAGCTGCCTCTTCCTGATGGTAAGTATAAGACTCCTCCTTGTTTGCATCCTCTCATCCTTGCTCATACGCTCGGTCCATGATATCCTCAGCATCCTTCTGTAGAACCACATTTCTGTTGCCTCGTGTCTCTTCTTCATCTTTAAGGAAATCATCCATCATTCGCTGCCGTATAGGACAGATGTCACGTAACAGCTCAGTATTCTTTTCTTTGTTAGCAAAGAAATCCCCCTGTCTACGCAATACTCTGCCCAACTTTTGGAATGCGTCCTTGGCCATGCCAATACGTCTACGGATCCCAGTGTCACACTTACAATACTCTGTCAAAACGCTTCCCAGATATTTAAACTTCCGCATATGCTTGATTCTAGTGTTCCCGATCTTCAGATCGCATGTCGGTCTCATCCTCTTACTGACGACCATGCACGCCGTCTTCTTGTAGTTTATGCTTAGTCCATTTTTCTCACTATTCCGTCGCTACCTTCTGTAGGTGATTTTGTAATTTCATTTCTGTGTCTGCTATCAGTACTGTGTATATTATGTTAAGAATGTGGTCGCCAATGCTAAATCCTGGTAGGGTTTCCAATTCTCTCAGAATTGCCTCGCTGTACAGATTGAACAGGTCGGCTGAGAAGACGCATCCTTGCCTTAGGCCCCTTTCTATTTTTGTATATTCACTGAACTCGTTGCCTGTACTTATGCTTACTGTTTCGAAATCATTATTGTCATTTACAGTGCATTAATCTATCCTTAGCATTCTTCTGTACAAGAACATCTCCGTCTCCTCGAGTCTTTTTTTCATCTTTGAGGAAATCGTCCAACATTCACTGCCGTAAAGGACATATCTCACGTAACAGCTCAGTATTCTTTTCTTTGTCACCACAGAAATCCTCTTCTCTCGCAATACTTTAACAAAAATAGACAAGGATGTGTTTTCTCACTGAAATTATTCAACTTATTCAATGATGCGACTCTGAGAGAAATAGAAGTTCTACCAGGATTATTATTATTGGCGGCCACAATCTTAACAAAATAATATATGCAGATAGCACGATGTTAATAACAGACACGGAATGAAAACTACAAGAACTCCTACAGCAGGCAGTGAAGGATAGCGAGAAGAAATGACTAAAAATCAACTGCAAGAAGTCAAAGTTCTTTATTGTCAGCAAAAAGAACAGCTCAATATGCAGATTATAAATCGAAGATATTAAAATTAAAGTTTAACAATTTAAATATCTGCGAAGCTTTGTTTTTAACAGAGAACTAGAATCGAAAGGCGTATTGGGATAGCCAAAGATGCCTCCCAAAGGCTAAACAAACTATTAAAAATGAGGGAAAATTCCTTAGATACAATAGAAATATGGCTTAACCGTTCGGTAATATCAAGCTGGCTACATAGCAGTGAATGGTGGGAAAGTCCATCACAGATGATAATGAATCTTGATATACCAGTCATGTGCTTTCTACAGAAGCCACGAACCGAACATGTGAGTAACAACAAAGTTTTAGAGAAAACAAAAAACAAAAAGAACAGATACTTCGCAAAACGGCTCTCTATTAATCACCACAGAGATCCTTCCCTGCCCACCATGAGAATGTCTGACGCTCAACTTCTCGACAGCAACTCTCTGCGGCTGCGCGGTCTCACGTTGACTGCTGACCTGAGATGGAACAAATACATTGAGTCAATTCCTTCGTCCAACGCAAGGAAAGTTGTCTCCCTGTGCCGCGCCAGGAAATTTTTCTCCCCGGAATCGATCCTTCAGATCTACAAATCAACAATTCGCCCTTGCATGGAGTATTGCTGCCATATATGGTCTGGAGCCCCTTCTGTTTGCCTCGTGGTAATTGATAAGCACCAGAGGCGGATATGCAATATAACTGGCCCTGCTCTAACATCTCGTCTACAGTCACTTTCTCACAGACGTGCCGTCGCATCTCTCTGTCTGTTTTACAAGTACTTTCATGGCAAATGCTCAGAGGAGCTGCATTCGCTGGTTCCCAGATTCATGAGTTCAAGTGCCCTACGGCGCTGGCATCCCTCTCTCAGCCCTTCACTGTCGAAACTTCTAAATGTAGCCGTCTCTTCTACTCCAATAGCTTCATGTCTCGCACCTCTCTCCTGTGGAACTCCCTTCCCTATTCCAGTTTCCCTGAGAGCTATAATCTCCAGCTATTCAAATGTAATGTCAATCGACATCTCCAGTTGACTTGATCTATCCACTGTCCTTCTGCTCATCCTTTCTTCTAGCACTTCTATCTGATCTTGCTCTAAATTTTCTGTAACCCCTTGCGTCCTAGTGGCTTCTCGCCTTGCTTGTGGTGAAAAAAAAAGAGACAGTTGAAATTTCGATGTCACATAATAAGGAAAGAAGGCTTGAAAAATATGACACTCACAGGACAGATTAAAGGCAAGAAGTAGGCAAAGGAAAACAACGCATAACCTACCTAGAGAGCTTCAGTAAATGGATGGCCGAACAAGGTTTAGTTGAGATAATAAAAAGAGAAAAATTATTAAGAGCTACAAAGGACTGGAAATCATGAAGAGATATAAACGCCAACGCCCTGAAATATATATATGAACAGCTATACAAGATGCAATTGGTAAACTGCCGCCATTTTATATTTTAAATTCGCACATGCGCATCTTTTGTTTTTGAATTTGTCAACTGCACACTATAGTAGGGTCAGTTGGACACCGTCTGAGAGAAAAAAAAAAGCATCATGACGCAATTCACTCCATCATAAATTTGGAAACGGCATACTTGGCTTTCGCGCCGGAAGCTCGAATACAAATATTTCAATATTTTTAGTTATCAATTAGAGAACAGTGCAGAGGATTCGGAAAGAGTTGGAAGAGTCTAACAGTGATTGCAAAGGTACGGCAGCTCAGATAAGAAAATAACTCCGGAATTTGTTGGTGAGGGCCTCAAATTCATCATGGATACCTACATCAAATACCTTGAGGAGGTATTGCTGCCCCAGTTAAGAGGATTACTACTGGATGACCCTATATCTGACAACAGGACTCTGCACCATGCCACACAAGCACAAAAACACAGTCACAGCTGGCAAACAATTTCTGCGACGACATCACCTCTTACATCTAACCACCTAACTCTCCAGACTGCAACCCCCTTGATTATTATGTTTTGGGTGTATTTGAGCCAGAGACCAACAAAACTCCTTGTAATACCAAAGATGAACTGAAGGCAAGGATTATGGCCACATTCACCACATTTAACAAGGAGACCGTCCAGAAGATTTCCAGGAGAATCGAAAGTCCTCTGGAGGCCGTGGTTGAAGCCACTGGCGATTTTATTGAGTAAATTTACTTTTTAGGATTTCAAGATATTTTTGTTTTATTTTGGCAAATGTATCCGTTAAAATAAGATGTCAGTGTTATTTTTATTTTTGCGTAATTTGGACGACAATCACTGCATCGTCTCCTGTGTTGTTTAACAATAAAAGGAACACATTTAATCATGCTCATGATATCCAATGATATTATTTTATCATGAGAAATTGTAGATACGAAACATCAGAAAAATATATGTCGGATGGAATTATGAAAACCAGTTGGATGTTTAAATTTTGATCTCCTTGTTAATGTTTTGTTCTCAAAGAGCATTATCAACACAATTCTTAAATTACTGTCTTTGTGATCTCTGGCTTTTATTAAGCTTATATAAATTTATCTCTTCATCGTTTCAATATCCAATGCCCGTTTCTGTAAACAAACTTCGGGCTAATCGCTTCCAATGACGTTATCCATAACTGATGAAATCTATCGTGCTTTTTTTTTTAAAAAGAAAAAAAACGTTCAAGCAATTAAGCCTCGGCTCAAGAACCATTCAAGTCAGGAGATTAATTAATAAGGCTGTTTTATGGATGTAAGTAGAAGTAAAGATTATGAAAATATGTAGGAAAAATAACGGCTGGCTCTACATTTGAAGAGTTAAGATTACAGTAACTATGGGAGGGACACTTCGACGTAGTGTAATGGATGAGAAAGCTTGTCTCGTTTTATCAGTTACAACTGAGTATTGATCTCGATCCTCATTTTTGGCTTTGTGCCACATTTAAGCAAAGCTTAGTAAATAGCGGTTCTCGGAAGGAAGGTCTGCATTCCATATCTAAGTATATTTCTGATTATTGTATAGCTGGGTCTTGAATTCAGTTTTGTCAGTCTCCTAGACTGGTTGTTCGTCACGGCTTGAGAACAGCGTTCTCTCTTCTGTTTAATGCATAGATGGAGGGAGAAAGTTATGGATTCGTGTCTTTCCCAGGCGTATTCGTCCTGAATTGATCATAAGGAAATCGACGGCGTTCGATCTTGTCTCAACAAGCGATCTACCTGAACCTCTATGTAACATTTGAAGCTACTCTTACGATCAAGAACTTTTATTTTTGTAGTCGTTAAAATATCTACGAGTTCAAGCTCTTCTTTTAACCTGTAAAGATGCACCGTAAAATTTCGGTGAACAATTCTGTAATATGCAAAATATATCTTGAACTCAATTATGCGCAGTTGAGGGAAGCGTATGTTATCTAACGAAATCAAAGATCAGGTGATGTTGGGGAAAAAGTCTCGTTGAAAGGGGAGTGAACCTCGAGCGAAGAGAGTTAAAGATAGAGGGACAAGATCAAAGATAGCTCAAATGTTTGCTGAGGCTATGAGAAAAGACAGCACTGCTAAATATGTTGCCAGGTTAGAAAAGAATTCTAATACTGAAAAGATAAATTATTACTTTTACTGTCGTGACTGCAGGGAAGTTAATAAAAAAACAGGTACCTCATTTGAATATATAAATATTTTATTGGTTTCGTACTCGGGGAATACGTTACATTTTTGCAGAAATTGTCAGTTGGAAATTGAATTACAGCTGAGACTTCGTTTATTGTCGATAAAATTTGTGAAGATATAGCGGACAAGAATTGAATCAAAGTGTTATTCCAAATAAAATTTGTTTATTTTTGCTCCGAATATTCAAAGGACGTAGTATCTTAATGAGAAGTGAAGGCTTTCCAGCCATGAACTGACTGATTATTTATTCATTAAATTCGATTTTTGTCTTAAAGACAATTGTTGACAAATAACAAATGACAATCTCAGATGAAATCTATCATTTAAGCATTTAGTACAGTGGTTCCCAAACAGTGCGGTAAGCGTCATCGATGCGGCAAAAAATGATAGCAGGTGAGGCGGAATGAGTGAAAGACTATCAAAGATTTAGTAACAGCGTCGAATAGTTCAAAATGTATCATAGTAACTAGTATCCGCAAACAGGAAGAGAGAGTTGTCAATGATAATGTTCTGACTTCGAATTCACGGTTATCTTTTAATGTGCCGTGTCCTTTCAGGACGTACGAGATCATAGCTCTCCACTTCCACCTATCACATTTAGCTGTTAATAAGTTTCGTGTCTCTGCTACCTGTCCTAGATCTCATTCTGTCATCCAATTGCTTTAATTGAGTGAAGTGTTTTCCTTTAAGATGGAAATAGAGTATTATTTATCCTTGTAATGGATTGAACTGAGAACAAAATTGATATGCAAGCATCATTGTTGCAACTCAATTTCTAGCAATGTTATTCCGTGATACATATTTGGGCTGCTTTTCTAGCAATGTTATTCATTGGTACATGTATGGGCTGCTTTTCTAGCAATGTTATTCCTTGATACATATTTGGGCTGCTTTTCTAGCAATTTTATTCCTTGATACATATTTGGGCTGCTTTTCTAGCAATTTTATTCCTTGACACATATTTGGGCTGCTTTTCTAGCAATGTTATTCATTGATACATATTTGGGCTGCTTTTCTAGCAATGTTATTCCGTGATACATATTTGGGCTGCTTTTCTAGCAATGTTATTCATTGGTACATGTATGGGCTGCTTTTCTAGCAATATTATTCCTTGATACATATTTGGGCTGCTTTTCTAGCAATGTTATTCCTTGGTACATATATGGGCTGCTTTTCTAGCAATGTTATTCCTTGATGCATATATGAACTGCTTTTCTAGCAATGTTATTCCTTGATACATATTTGGGCTGCGTGTGTTCGGCTTTTTCGAGCCCCTTTGGTAGTGGTTTCCAAACGGGGTGTCGCGCCTCATAAGTGCGGCCGAAGAGGATAAAAGGTCAGGTGGAATCATTGAAAGAGAAACAAACTTTTAGAAACCGTTTCAAAAAATTCGTATGTCAAATTTAAATATGTTTTAAAAATTCAAAATATTATTATGGATAACTTGAATGAGTCCCAGTATAAATAGTTATAAAGAATTATTGACTGATTTTATTATTGTGATATTTTTTAATTATATCGATTATTAAGAATATTTTAACTATGATCCGCCACTTGGTAGAGAGAGTTATCAATGATAATATTCTGACTTCGAATTTGTGGTTTTCTTTTTATATGCCGTGTCCTTTCAGGACGTAGACTATCATAGCTGTCCACTCCCCCCTATACTTTTTGGTTCTCAATAAGGTTCGTCCTTCTGTCACCTCCCACCGATCACATTCTGTTATCCATTTGTTTAACACCGCTAGTTATGTCATGCGTTGCTTTACTTGGCTCTCTCTTTCTAGAAGAGGATCAGACTCTCTTTCTGTGAGGATCAGACTCTCCAGGCCCTCCTTTCTCCTTCCTTAAACTCTTTCTTTCTTTTGTTTTCTTGTTTTTTAATCTACTTCTTTGATGAGGGCAAACAAAATTTTATTCCTAAAATTTGTCCAAGAGAAACAAAAATTGGTTAACACTGATTTAGTATGATACAATTTATTTTGTTAATAAAAAGCTTTACTTTAAAAAAAAAATATTTAGTGTTTTAAGAGAGGACGGAAAGTGTGACACTGAAATCCTCAGTAGGCTCATTGGAATAGTGAAAGGTGCCTTCCAAGACTAAGCAAAGCATTAAGAAACAGGAAGATTTCGTTAGAAACAACGAGAAGAGTGCTGAATGTAGTATCAGTTTTCCTATGTGGTTGTATTTACTAACTTTGAGACGAGATTGGGCTTAAAAATTGCCCAGCCCCAGCAAACGTCGGTTCCGCTGGCATCATCCTGACTACCAATTGCCCTCTCTAGTACAATGTGGATGAATCCTCAGTTCTTCTATATGGTAGTGAATGCTCTCCTCACGGACGAAGAAGAGACTTAAAGCAACAGAAATGTGGTTCTATAGAAGGATACTGAGCATACCATGGACCGAACATTTGACTATCAATAAAGTTGCTTAAATTCCACTGGGAATCTTGGAGCTATCATGAAAGAGACCGTGAAAATTATTATCTTGAATTTTTCCAAAACAACAATATTTTCGACAACATTAGGTCCGAAGTTTTTAGCGAACACAAGCAATAAATATAATTTATTCATTTTTTTTTTCTTTTAAAATTAGATTGGACTTCGTAAAGTTTTTCAGGAGAAAAGTGGGTAACGTTTAACGCATTTCACTTGCTTTATCGCGGACCTGCGACCACTTTGCAGGGAAACCGACCATCTGCTCAGGGGTCTTTGATCACACGGCTGCGGAGATTAAGTTAAGTTTCTTCTGTAAAGTGTGACGCAGGTTCAAATGCTACCGGAGGTCTCATTTTTATTATTATCATTATTATTTTCTCGAATGCGCAGACAGGTAGGCGAAATTAACTCTGTTTGAAAAAAAGTGGAGCCTCTAATCAAATACGGATATCCACTAAAAATAACGTTTGCAGTAATAAAAATATATCTGATTAAAGAATAAAAATTCATCAATTCTTTATATATATATATATATATATATATATATATATATATTTGTTTACATAGAACGGTCGCGGAATATCAAAGGCAGGTCGTAAATTCGTAATGCGATTTTCTAACGTCGTACATGACCAAGTGACAGAAAGAATTGTTATCAACAGAACAATATATTTAAATACATTTTAATATGTTGTGATTGATTCGAAATGTAATTTTCGTGTGGTTTGCTTTGTTTTAATATAGATCGCCTCTAATATCTTAAGTTTCTTTTTACTGTTTGTGTGAGTAGGGTTGTTATATCAACTAATGTCTATCAAATATTATGTACATAGTTATGTTTTTCAAAGATATGTTGTTTAATGGAACTAAGATCAGAAATGTGACAGGTAAGTCTGCAGGAGAGTGTGGTTGTAGTAAAACCAATGTATATATTGAGTTTCCTATTGGTATCAGAGATACAATGTCTGAACGGGCATGTAAATTGATACACTACACTGGTTTTTTGTAGAGGGTTTAGTTGTGTGGTTATAGGGTTATTCGAGAATATGAGGTTAATCGTTTGAATTTTTTATAAAATATGATGAGCTTAACTTGTTTATTATTATTAATGAGTGTAACATTTTTACCCATTATGTTTTTGAGTGCTGTTTCATGCTGCTTGCAATAATTATGCATTTCGTTACAATAGTATAAGTTAATAGTATGATGTTTATTTTGACGTACACTATTGTGGCTACAATTATTAATATTATCAATTTTGTTAGAGGTGTTATTAAGTTTATTAAGATACATTTTAATTTGTTTATCAATGACGGAATTAGGGAATCCATTATTAACATATATTTTTTTTGATGTTACGTAATTCTTTATAGAATATTTTTTTGGAAGAAGATATCATTTGTATTCTTTGGATTACGTCTTTTATAACAGATAACTTATATCGTTGGGGACACTCACTATTATAATTAAGAAGATACGAGTTAATTCTAGCTGGTTTTCTATATAAAAAAGTAGTAAATTTATGTGTGCTGGAATCAATAAGTACATGAATGAATGGAATTTTATTATTAATGAGGATAAAGTGACTTTCAAATTTGTTTTTATGCTAAATAGTTTTAGCTAAAATGAAAATGCCATTTATGTATCTTACATATATAAGGGGTTTATTAGTGTCATTATTTAATTTTCTAAATGTGCTATATAATAATTAGAAAAAAAGGGCGGGTCCTAAAGGGGATCCCATCGCGTTAACGTCTCTGTGTGAATGAAAATGTACTTGAGTGCTAGAAGTTAATATTTTTTCAACAGTGAGTTTAATATTAATGGGTGGGGCAGAAGTGTGATTTTAAACATCATGTCAACCGTTTCATAGACGGAGACATTAATAAATAAATTTTGTATATTCAAAGATATAATTATTTGGTTGTTTGGTTTTAGAGCATAAACAATTTGTACAAATTCGTTTGCGGAGTTAATACAATATTTACTTGCGAGGTATGGAGTAAAAATATTTAATGTTTTTTGAAAGGTAATATACTGATGAAGGTGTGAGATTATAGGTCGGAGGAGATTATCTTTTTTTATGGATTTTTACATTTCCGTAAAGGTAGCCAGGTTGATAGCTATAATCTCTTAAAGTTTCTAGGATCCTGTTTCAACATTGTTAGCAGTAATAAGTTTATTGATATGGTTTGTAAGTTGAGAAGTGTTGCTATTAGTTAATTTTTTTCAATGTATTGTGATCGTCCAAAATAGCCTGTAATTTTGATTGGTACTTATGTTTGTTTGAAAGAACGAAAGTATTACTTTTATCAGCTCGTCAGTTAAAATACTGTTGGTATTTTTTAGTTGTTTAGCTGCTTTTATTAAAGTAGTTTTTATAATTCCATTCGGATTTTTATGATATCGGTGTTTAATAGATTCGGCTTTAAGAAAATCTTTTAAAACTACCTGTGTAATAATATGGTTATCTTGTTGCAATAGAAGTATTTGTTGGTATAAACCTTCACTTTGCGTTTGTTTAAACATTAGATTAGGTTTCTGTGCGACGTGAAAATTTGGTCCAAGATTATGGAATTCCATTTCATTTGGAGTGAGTTGGTAATCAAATAAATTAATGAAGTTCTCGTTAGCGATTGGTAGAAGTATTTTCCATTATATTATTTGTTCAGCGTTTTTGGATGACATGTTTATGGTTTAATTTTCCTTTTATATTATACTATGTAATAAATCCAATATTTCCTTGGATTTTCCATTGGTAGTAGAAGAATTCCATTTAATACGAGCAATTTCACTGATTAGTCATTGTAAATCTGGAGTGGATGTGTTCATTTGTCGTTTGCTGAGGTTCCATTGAAAATTCTTGGTCTTTGGATCGTTTAATGCTAAGGCATCTTGCAATTTGAATTTAGCGTATAAGGGCAGTAGGTCAATATTCAAAGATATATTACTAAATATAACAGACAACGAATGTCTATTATGTTTTATCATGAGCCTTTCCAAACGTCGTATAATGGGTTTAGTTTCAAGTGAAAGTAAAGGAAAAACTGTCCAATATTCGTACATTTCTTCATTATATTGGTCATCGATCTAAGCTTTCGGCTCACTCAAAACTAAAGCCATTATAGGACGCTTGGAAAGGCTCATGATAAAGCAAAATAGACATTCGTTGTCTGTTATATTTGATAATATGTGTTTGAACATATATATATATATATATATGACTGAATAAATTACAAACATTATAACTGCTAATTTTTTAACAAAATCCGTTCATTCTCACGAATAACCTTCGGTGTATCGATGTTAAACGATGAGAGAAATGTGCTATAGCTGCTTAAATTTCTTTTATTTTCATTACCCTAGTACTTTCGATCTTCTCCCAAGATCCTCTGCAGGGATACAAGTTTTACAAAACTATATGCTGTTCATTAGTATAAGTATTTATACTAAGTTCCATTACAGTAATTTGTTTCATTATTCTTTACATGATATCTGTAATTTATTCAATCAGACATGCCTAAAAGACAATGAACTGCCTAAATACACAAATGTATATATATATATATATATATATATATATATATATATGTGTGTGTGTGTGTGTGTGTGTGTGTCTAACAATAATGTTTTTTATGGATTCTTACTTCGTTTTGGAGGTCAACATAATAATCCTTAAACAACATGATATTTTTATATTGGCTAAACATGAACCACATTCTCAGATAGACAAAATAATAATACATAGTGAAAAAAAAATTATTAACATTAGACAAATTTTAGTAGTAACTACTATAAATTTATACAGGCCACAGTGCGAAAAAAATGACTCCAAATTCTGGAGGGTGTTTTAATAAAAGAGAAGCAACTAACATTAAGATAAGACGTCTTACTCTACAGAGAACATATATTGAAACGTGTTTAAAAAATTTACACACACATTAAATATTTAGTTTCATCGTTTAATGACGTTACCTTCAGTGAGGTAAAATGGATTCTATCAAATGATTTAATTTGATTCCTTCAAACGTGAGGACGCCGGAATTAAAACACAGTTACGTAACGAAATATAAACAATTCTTCTTTTTTTTTTTGTTTTTTTGCTATCCTCTGCCAGCCGCAATGATGGAGAAAGCATTACCTTGCACCATTGCCAGTGAGACACGCTGCACGAGCCACTCCGTTTCGGGAGGCTCCTCCCTTAATCGAAACGCCGTCCCACCAACCCTCCGAAGGAACGCCATCGAACGAGGGCCAATAACCTCAGAAGTTTCCTCTGCCAGCAAGAGAAGAATATTTTTTTTTTCATCTCCGCGTCCCGAGCGACAGACACCGAATCAACCGCGGACCTGATCAATTTACCGGTCGAAATTTATCGGCACAGGTCAAATCCCAAATCAAAGACTTCCCCATTTTAAAAGGGAAATTGGTAATGCCATCCGGCCGCTTTCCATCAACACGGTCGAGGCCTACGGGTTCGATTTGGGAAGGGAACCCAGTTGCATTCAGACCTCTTCTGATGAAGTCGTTTATTGTTGCATGCCACAGAAAGTGGCCTGCACTGCAATGGGCTATTATTTTTTTTTTAGCCACCCTTGATTACAGCAATTTTGGTTTGTATAACGTCTCTTCCTTTTTTCAGAAAATACCGTGAGAAGCTACTTTCATCTATGAACAATAGCTGAGTTATATCTTGCAAAGAAATTTCGGGGAAGTAAAGAAATTAGTGAATTCCAACCAGGACAAATAACAGGATGGCATCAGTGTGGCAAGTCAAATAGCGAAATTGCTAGGTTTTTCCAGGTTAATCATTAAACGGTTAATAATATTGACAAGAAATTTAATGAAGAAGGCCATTGTCGTGTAGAACAACATTCAGGAAGACCAAGCATCGTGGCTGAGCGAACGAAGAGGATACTGAAGAGGGAAATCATCTGAAACCGTCATCAGAATGTCAAAGATATCGCCAACAGCATGGAAATGTCGCAATATGCTGCGAGAAAGACTCTAAAAAACTAGGCTATCAAAGAAGGGTTGCAAGAAAGAAGCCCTTGATTTCAGAGGTTAACACAAACCTTCGTAGGTACGGGGCGAGAACATTCGAGAGCAAAGATTATGAATTTTGTCAGTCTGTAATTTGGTCAGATGAAAGTCAATTCTGACAATATTCGAATTCGAGACAGGTTTATGTTTGGAGAAATCAGAATGAGATTTGGAACACTAAATGTGAGGGATTGGAGTAATGGTGTGGGGCGCTCTCTGGTTTCGAAGGAAATCTGAGTAGATTCTTGTTGACGAGCGGTTGAATGGTCCAAAATATTGTCAAATATGAGAGAAAGAACTACTCACACAATTGGAAACCCATCAGATTGACAAGAAGGTCTACCTTTATCCAGAAAATGGAGCGCCATGTCATACGAGTAAAGTAAGAAAGGCCTGGAATGAATCGCAAGGAATCAAGTCACTGCCGTGGGTAACTTAAAATTCTGACATGAATCTAATAGAGCACGTTTGGGAGCACCTTCACCGAAGACTTGGGGAGCGTGCAACCAAAATCACATCAGTGGCAACCCTTAAAGAAACATTGCCTAAGGAGTGGCGAAATCAGACGATTCTTGATAACTTGATCGATTCCATGAAAAATAGACTACAAACACTGAAACTAGCAAGTGGAGGACCTACACTATACTAGTTCCAAATACTGTATGTTTATGTTGAATAGGGATTGTGTAATTAAATTTTGAAATTGGATGTAGTTTATTTCTTCTGGTTAAAACCTTTTCTTGGGCCATTGCACGATGGCACGAGAGAGGATGCAAACTAAACTCATCAAATAATCATTACGTAACTACAGAACAATAAATCACACTGCACTTCAACAAATGTATTTTATATACAATAAATCCTAGCTACACACATAATCATTGGAAACAAACGGAGTATCATTGGAAATTACTTGGGAAAAAAAATAATATAAAATTAAATTTAATATGAATCTTGGTAAATTTATCGATAAAACAAAATATCTTATTCGGAAATTTGAAAGATAGAATTAAAAAAAAATGATAGCCAGAAATTGTCCATATTATTTAATACAATACTTTTCAAACATTTTTCAAAAGAATTTTTGATGCCTAAATACACCGTATCTCTTTCTCTCTCTCTCTCTCTCTCTCTCTCTCTCTCTCTCTCTCTCTCTATCTATCTATATATATATATATATATATATATATATATATATACACTTCACATTTAAAATGGTATCCATTCATCTTAGATTTCAGCGACATTTAAAAAAATATTCTCTAATCTGGCATTTCAAATTACAGTAGTACATTTTCCATAAAAGATCATCTACCACGAATTTTGTAACATGAGATACATTAATTAAAGTTTTGTGAAAATATCGCGGGTAACGATAAACTGAGTGTAATTTCTGTGGATAGGAAAAAGGTTTATCTTTGTAATTTGCTTCAAAGACTTTTCATTTTTTAACATTTTGTCGCTTTTAAAATCTTATTTGCCATAATTTCTTTCGAAATTAAAAAGAATATGTATCTATGTTGGAGAGTCAAACATTTGTTCGGTTTAAAAATGAAAATATATCTTTTCAAATTTTAATTCCGGCTTAAGCTTTATTTAACAATATGTTTAGTACACTTATTCGCTATTGTCTGCTATCTTTCAGTCAAATTCTGTCCTTCTCTAACATGTTTCGCTTATATTAAAAATTCATCAGAGACTGAGATATGGAGAAAAGGAAGAAATCAATTCTGGTATTTTTTGTTTTGTTTGACTTTAATTGGTCAATCATGTATCACGTGCATTCACCTGTTTTAATCCAACGTTGTTTGGCGTTCTCAATTGATGTAATGAATATGCATACATATAGGTTCCCCCTCACGGTAATATGATTGGCTGGTGACAGCCATAAACACAGACTGACGTGGAGGTACAGGACAAGAACGACGCCTATTGACGACGCCTATAATCTTCGCCTATTGCCTACCACTGCGACGAGGACTAGTCCATTACGGTTACCTGTTAGATTGTTCGACTCGGTTACAGTAGTCTAAAACCACTTTACTTTGGTACTTCGAACAAATATATCACTATCCGGGACATATCACCAATTCAAGGAAAGATGACGCTGTGACACTATTTGGCTTGCTAAAAAAAAAAGAAAAAAAAAAAAGAAAGGCGAGAATTAAAGTTAGGTGATAAGAAGCCATCACGAAAAGGACACTAAGCGGTGTTATTTTTCTGACAAAGAATGGTAAAATGTTTTATTTCCATTGTCGAGAAAGGAAGATACTGGATTTAATCTGATTTATGTTACGGGGCGGGTGAAAATTCCAGGCTGGTCAAATGACCTACAGGGTAGAATTCTAAATAGATAAAAATTATTTAGGTCGCAGAAAATGTCCGTTGGATCAACCGCAGAATTACAAAAACAAAAGACTGAGCCGTTGGCTATCTACGAAGATCTTTGAAAAAGGCATCTGTTCTGTGCCAGGGTCTAGCTATGATAAGAAAATTATTTTAATTGACGCCAGAATGCGATCTCATCATATGACCACCCACTTGATGCTGGCGAAAAGCTGGTTGACGAATTCCAGGTGATTTGGTTAAGATAAAGAGTCTAGGGTGTGAGGTCTCCTCGACAAGAAGAAAGACAAGGAAAAGAAAAAAAAGGGTGAAGGTAATTTTTTTCTTTGAGCAAGATTTATTAAACCGAGGCTAGTCTGGCCACCCCCACGCTGCTGAGGGCCCATTGGCTGAATGGTGGCATGAGCGTTAGGCGGAGGTAATCATTTGCGCCCCCCTGAGGGGATAGGTGTGAGATGCCACTGTGAAAGAGAGGGGAAACCCGTTGACACCCTCTGAGGGTATGGGTGAGATACCAATATGAGAACAGAAGAAGGTGGGAAGACGGAAGTCTTCCAAAAATAGAAAATATTAAAAATTTTCCTGACCGAAAACAAAGAAGTGGATTGTGGGTTTAGAATTATCAAGGAACCTCAAACCCCGATAATCCCACCCCGGTTTTGGTCGGCGTCCATATAAGCAGAGTCGCAGCGAGTAAAGTTCAGTTGAGTTCGAGTTCAAGTTTGCAGTTGGGGTTGGAGACAGACAGGCAAGCAGTTGCACCCGCCTCGAAGAAGCTGGCTAAGATTCGCGCAAATTCCGAACTCAATTTCTAACCAAGAACAATTTATTTTTTGAAGAACGACTTAGACACTCACACCACCAAAACAAGTTTTAAGAATATCACCTGAAGATACATCAAGAACCAGTTTCTTAAAGAACAAACAACTTAAGATGTTAAGACTCGCCTAACAAACACAAAGTGTCACGAATCCATATAGCGGGTTGGGAAGTAGACGCAGTCCTGTATTCAGCAACCATATATAAAATATTGTTATCCTTTTTTTTAACACATTTGAACTTTTCGAGTTATTATTTTATTTTATTTTACATATACTTGTGCGATGTCGCCCTTATTCGAACTCGACTTGCATTACGACCCGGCGACTGATTGATTTCGTCTGCCTAAGATCAATTCACAACGTGGTTAGGTTAGACTGGAAATCAAAGCAGTTACTTCGGTAACCAGACTTTGGAAGCGAGCTGGAAACGACAAGGTTGATACCGAATCTAGCCAGATTCCCATCCGAATCACCAAAAGGTTAGAACGTCACATTTGGTGCAGCGACCAATACCAAGCTGGCTGGTCGTCACAGGACAGGATAGCACGACGGACGCGGCTAGGCAGACGTCACATTTGGCGCAGCGACACAGGGGTGACGTCACAACGCGTCCATCCAAAGTCTGAGAAATTGACGGTTTCGATGACTAGCTGAAAAATGGTGGACCAATGAAAATCAAGCACAAATGTAAAAATATCAGAATTTAATTCTTCTTTTTCTCCATATCTCCGTTTCTAAGAAAGCATTAATAAAAGTGAAACATTATATTAATAAACGTGGGTTATTTGTTCTTTTTCTTATCATATATATAAAAAACTTACACCAATGAAAAGAGCGTATCAAAAAGAAAAAATAGTTAAGTATAAGTAGTCAATTTCTGATACCACTGACGAGTGGACTGTCTAATTCCCGGATGGTCCGTCTACGAAATTCGGCGGAATGTTAAAGGCAACATCAATCAGCTAAGTGACAAACCTTATTACTTATATATATATATATATATATATATATATATATATATATATATATATATATATATATATATATGCACATTTCATTGAATACAACAAACAAGGAGCTTTGATTTCGTTTTTCTACAATTTTTCATGCGATCATAAAAACTAATAACATAAAATAAAGAAATAAAATATATATAAAAACGAAATGAAATCACCTTGTCTGTCGTATTCAATGAAATGTGAATGAAAGAAAGATTGCTGCCTAAATACACATACACACTCATATATATATATATATATATATATATATATATATATATATATATATCTTTATCGAAAACAAATTGCCCATAATTTTCCTCTTTGAAGAAATCAATATTCTGCGTTGGCTAATGAACGAAAACATGTTGACGCTGGAGATTCTATTCTTGCTTTGACTCTTCAATTATGTATATGAATCAAATAAAAACCGGCGGCCCCGGCTTCAAAGCATTATGTGTTTAGTTCATTCTTCAGCTACGGTTCGTAATAACTGTCAATGAAAAATAAACGATTTGCTGTCACTATCCGATTAATCAGAAAGTCTACGTTCTTACACCCATACTTCAGGAATTATTCCTACTTGGACCAACAGCCAAACTATGAAAATATCACTGGCGATGGAACTGGAGCATTTTCTATGCTTAAAATAGAAATTCAATTGATGCTTACAAAATAGTATACATCCATTTAATAATTGGGTAAACGTCAGAAATGTAGATAAACATCGTAATAAAATCAATCTCTCAAACTTACGTGTTGATTTATTCCACCGCCATGACAGCCGGGCATGTGCAATATTTAGATTTGGCACGAAACAACTTCAGCGCATATATACAACGTAAAACACTAATTGTGAATTGATTCTGTGCAGGTTTTGGTTTTGAAGAGGGTTATCGTGTTACTCATTCGATTTTGGCTTTTAACAGCGATGATTTACGAGATTTGGTCACAGAATGAAGAACGAGATTTAAATAGTATGGCCCAGTAATACAAGATAGAAAATCTGGTAAAAAGATGAAGACAAAAACAGAGAAAGAGTCTGTCACTGTCTAAAATCGAGTGTCTGTTTAATGGATATGTGTGTCTTAATGAAAAGATGCAATATACACCACACATACAATCTCTTTTTCACTCAGTCGATCTGTCTTGCTTTATTTTTGTCTTTATTTCTTTCTTCCTAACAAGGTACCACTGTTGGTGGATACAAACAAGACAAATACAAGTAGGATACAGGTTGTCCCTAAAATCAGGGCACATAGAAAATCGCATAAACTATATTTTTTTGTTTTACCTTCACAGATTAAACATCGTTTTAAGAAGAAAGAATTGACTTCTTTTTCTGGGGTATACTAAAGGAGAAGGTGTACTCAATGAAAACCACAGATGCAACACATTTGATTGAAGTCATAAAAAGTGAATATACTAAAACTGATGGCAATATAGAGTTGACGTGAATCTTGCAAAGCACATAAACTTTGTTTTACAAATGAAGGAAATCATATCGAAGATGTTATTTGTTAATATCAAAATTTAATAACATTTTATAGAAAATATAATTCCTTGGAAATATGTATTTTTGCCTATGTACCCATAATTTAGTGACGCCTTATATAGAAACGACGATAAATTATGATGTATTTTTATGCAGCATTCTTTTTTCTGGTCGCGCCCTCAAATCTGTGAGTCTATTCATTTGATTTTAACACATGATTCTATAATAAGGCATGAAACTGCTTGATGATAATTCTGTTAACTATTAGATTGGTGTAAAAATAATGACGTAATAATGTCGTTTTTTGACGTTAAAAATACGTCAAAAAACGACATTATTACGTCATTATTTTTGCACCAACCTAATATCATAATTTCTCAGGCATTTCAGGCAGCGAACATTTTTAAAAAAAAACTAATCTTTTCATTTTTCTCCCGTTCATAATTATCTTCCAATCATCTAACAAATTAGGCTGTAGCCGTCGTCGTTGTCGTCTCCTCTCTCTTATTTTCAAAGCGCCAATATGTATATATGGCTACATGTTTGCATTTATATGTATATAAATCGAACAGGTGGATCTAATAAACTTAGTGAATTGAAGGAAAACACTTATAAAACCCTGGATACTTACGTCTAGAAGTGTTTCTCAAACATTTTAACCAATGTAAAACCGAGGCGAAAATGAAAATACCATAGCACAATTGGCAAAATTTGACAGTGTATAAATCAAAATGTTATGAAATAAAACCTTAGATATTTTTTTTTAAAATACACACACCAATATGAACTTAATTTATTTAAATGTTCCAATCCAACTATTTGTGCAACTTATTTAATGTAAAACATCTGCCTGGTGTTTTTCGCGATTTCTTCTTTGGTCTAATGTGCGATAAGCAGACACTCATTTCTCCTTCAGTAAATCATAGTTTTCTTGCTTCTTATTTTTTTATGTTATTTAGTGTTGTGAAGCTCAATTCACATAAATAAGAAGAAAATTGCAATAAAACTGATAAAGCCATTTTAGTTAATGTATTAAAATCCAGAATGTATCAGTGGATACCGTCGAATGTTTTGAGCCCACGATCACTAGAAATCATTAAATAGTTTTTAAAAAATTAAATTTAAAAAATAGAAATATGAAAAATGAATATTAAAACAAAGTACTTAAAATAACATGATCGAAGAATAGTGAAATGAATTATTTGAAAAAAATTTAAATTTTTAATTTTAATAGTGATTCATTTATTCACTGTGCCGTTACTACTTCCACCCAAATATATATATATATATATATATATATATATATATATATATATATATATATATATTTGTATATATTTGTATAAATATATATATATATATTTATATATATATATTTGTATATATATATATATTTGTATATATATATATATATATATATATATATATATATATATATTTGTATATATTTGTATAAATATATATATATATATATATTTATATATATATATTTGTATATATATATATATTTGTATATATATATATATTTGTATATATATATATATATGTATATATATATATATATATATATATTTGTATATATATATATATATATATACATATATATATATATACATATATATATATATATATATATATACATATATATGTGTGTGTGTGTGTGTGTGTGTAAACCGTGGCAATATTTCGCGGCTTACTTAAAAGGGTCGTGGTTGAGAATCACTGGTCTGGGCTCTTGGTCAAATCTTCCGGTTTCCACGAGGAAAAGTCTGGAGTCACAAAAACAGTTCAAGACTGTGTTCAGCAACGTCCGGACAACACCTGCAATGCTACTGGAATCATGTATATCAGTATCTGCCTTACCATTAGACCATTACAACGACCTAGGGCTGGAGGCCCTACAGCACGAGTTAGTCCATCCTTCATATCTAGCTGCCCAAACCGTGTCTAGTGAAGAGAAGGGAAGCCGGGATCTAGAGGCTGGGCCATCCAGCAACAAAACTTCGTAGTCACTTAATTCGGATGAAAACCGAATCTAAATCTATATATTACAAAATTGTGAACTTATTTAAACTATTTGTATGGTTCGGACTATTGCTCTCATCTTTACTTTTATATTCATGACGTTTCGGTAGTTGTACGCTCCGTCCTTCTTCAGATGATATACGTTGAAATTTCGAACCGGACCGTTTATTTCGCCCACTGTGTGTGTGGGGGGGATCTATTTTCACGTTCCATGCTTTTTCTGGATATTTTAGTTTCAGTTATCTCCTTTCAGTAGGTCAATTCTCCAAATGTTTATTCACTCTGCTATGGCCAGGTATTGAACTCAAAATTCTTTGGGCCAAGTCATTGGATTACTTCAACAACGTTTATTTCAATCTGAGAAATATAGAAAGAAAACTGTGAACTCTTCAAAGTCTCTTCTGAATTTAATTCAGTTTCAACCATAACAAACGAATTAAAATACAACTTGCTAGTATTTTTTTTAGTTTACATTTTTCATCATATATAAGGCCCAATAGCAATATAAAGTCCAGAATAGGCGTGTTGTATACGCGAATAGAGAGTGAGCAAGTTTTTCTTCTTAATCCTGTCAGCCAAAGCAAGGCAATAAAGTCACTAAGATGCAAAGGAGTACTGACTATGAAAGAAGATGAGAAGACTTTCTTGAAGAGAAAAGATAGTAAAAAGAAGAGGATTCAGGAAGACAGAAGGAGATTGATGTTGCATTAATTTTTTTTAAAGATCTTAGTTGAGAGAAAAACAAGAAACCGGAAGAGATTTTCAATAGAAATGCAAGAAAATTAACTATTAGAATAGAACTTGTGCTTACATTTAGCTATATATAGGCCGCCCCCTCAAGGTAAGGCTTCAAGAACACCAGTAAGCTGTAACACGAGGGGAAGTGGAGAGAGAAGGGAGATCACCGCCCTCTGTTGGATCATGTTGAGATCATAAACAGGGAACACCATTGGAAAATTCGTAAACTTAAGGAATCAGCATATATGCTAGGCCACAAAAATCTCCTGAGCCGACCAAGCATAGAAATAAATATAATATGGGAACCAGTAATAAGGAGTCTCAGAGAAAAGCAATGTTAACAGCAAAGTTGCAATATGAGCTCAGGTAAAAACATGATTGATAACAGCAAAATTGCAATATGAGCACTGGTAGAAATGGTTGTTAAAGACATTAGGTTTATAATACCCAGAAATTCATACCCAGATGTCCTCAAGGACACATGGATAAAGGCGTTGGTCAGATCCAGTGACAGAAGAGCGTGAGTTCAATACCCGGTTAAGCCAGTGGAGAATTTTCAGAGTGGAATTAACAGGAGATAACTGATAACTGACATCCATTAACATGACACGTGGAACTAGAACAGTCTACCCCGAAATAAAGGGTTCAGTTCAACATTCCAACTACCTGAAGAATGGCCGAATCGTTGTAATAAATAAAAGATGAGGACAATAGTCCGAATAATGTAAATAAATTACATAATACCTCATCTCAGAAATATAGACAGATACTGAAAGGTCGAAACGTTGTAATAAATATGGCGACAAAGATGAGGACAATAATCCGAATAATGTAAATAATGTACATGATACCTCATCTCAGAAATATAGACAGATAGTCTCTATTTATATATGTAATAAATATGGCGACAAAGATGAGGACAATAGTGTAAATAATGTACATAATGTACATAATACCTCATCTCAAAAATATAGACAGATACATATAGCTAGTCTAATAGCAAAACGATTAGGCCTAGTTTGCAATCTTAGCACTACGCTTAAATTCATGAGGTCGTTGTGCTAAGTAGGGGATGTCATTATATAAATTGGGGAAAAAACATTAGAATAGCATTTATGGTTGCATCTAGCGACTTCAACAGTGTAACTGAGACACAATTTCGTACTGAAATTAAATTCGTAGGTAAAAATCAGGTGCGTTCATCAGATTAATTACCGTGAAAATATCTTTTAGAAAAAGCAGAGTGAAGTTACATGACGTCAGTGTTTAAAAGGACTGAAGTCGTGATGCCAGTTCAGGAACCATAAAATTGTAAATTATTATTTGGATTTTTGTCGAGAATCAAGAGATATATAGAAGGATCACCACACCATAATTGTCAGCAAAAATCAATCCACGGACGAATGGTAGATGTATAAATGTGCAAGATGAATTCTAGCGAAAAATACTGTCTGGCACACAGTGAAATACATCTCTAGTAGCAGACCTAACAATTGATTCAATATTCGATTTATGTTAGTGGAAAATGTGAGCTCAAGAAAGAACAATGAGTTGCTATCCTGAAGGTTAAAGAGGTGACCCTCGAAGTGAGGGTTTGGTTATGCTTATAGTAATCAGGGAAGCAAATCCTCAGCATTGTAACAGTTCTAGGGAAGAAGTTGTCTGTGTGGATCTTCCTCCTTATGCATGGAATATGAAGACGTGTAACAGTATTTCGGTTGCTTTTTTCCCCAGAAGACCGAAAACTAATCTTATAAGCAAAGTGAGACGTTTGGTACGCTAATATTTACAAAGCTATCACAGCCATTATGCATAACCTAATTCGATAATGGATGTTCGCTTATCGCTTAAATTTGATTCGGCGTGCTAAGTTTAGTTGAGCTCGCTGCCTTAGTTTTATCACAAATACAACAGGTATAAATCTAACACTTCGTGACTTAGCTCGGGATTAATAGTACATAAGATAGAACTCATCTGTTAACTTTATACATAAGAATTATTGAAATGTTCTCGATCCGTTTTTCTTCGTCAATCCAATACAGGACCCAGACATACACAAGGTGAATGGTTACTGAATTAAATTCCTGTAAGGGGTCACACTAGGGAGTGGGGAATCAGGAGATGAGTCAGAATTCTACGAATCCAAAAACTCTGGGTAAATATTAGTAGGACAGTCTGAGTTTTATAGCCATGGTTTTCAACCGGACTCGGAGAAGAAAAAAACTCTAAATTCAAAACTGTATGTAGCCCTGGCAAAGCACATAATATGCAGCTAAAGAAAGGATCGTTCGCCTACTACTAGTACCAAGGGCTTAAGAGGAGAAGGGAGATGTGCATATTATGAGGATATGTAGTATATATAACAACTTAGATTAGATTTGAAGTGTTTAAGCTGGTCCTAATCTGGAAAATCTTCCCCCGGGCATCTGAACAACGAAATGACTATTCTGCAAAAGAAGATGGGTGAAATGTCCTCCTTATCAATAGAATACAAAAAGAATGAGGAGATGTTGATATACTGTAGTTGGCATGACCAATCTTATTGTTAAACTGGTGGAACTATGATTGTAACTCAGCTGAAAATATGCTATAGAAATAGCGATACAGTAGTAAAGATGGCAAGTCAGCGTATTACATACTAGCAGCATGGCCCGGCGTTGCCCGTGCTTGATTAAAAAATAGTACGACTAATACAGCAGTCGCTATCACTTGACTTAAAATATTTTTGCCCTTCATTGCCTTTAAAAGAATGCCCTTTTCCGTGCTGATGTTGCTACATGTCTTACTTCTTGCCTATCTCACACTGCGAATTTTTTCTAAGCTCTATACTAAACATTAAATCTGTTACGAAAAAAGAACTAAACAAAATAAACACAAAACCATCAGCTTTAAAAAAGGACTCGTAACTGGAAAAACCGAATGAAAAAAGAATGTTAACAACAAATAATTTTTCACACCAAACCCAGTTCTGCGGAATCAGAATCAACGTTGAGTTTAAGCAAGCGAATGAGCCAACTGGAGTAAAGTGCCATGCAGATTTAAATTTTTCCCACTTGTGACGAATGCAGCTATCGATTTTTTTTGCATGCTAGCATGCTAGTTAACATTCGTGTCAGTCAGCTGTTGGCTCTGACGCTGGCCAATAGAATCTTCCTGCCTATTCGTGGCAACCAGCTATTGGCTCTCACTCTAGCCAGTCGAAAATAGCCGCAAACTACATGAAAAATGCCGTAGAACCATGAAAAATATCGATTATTTCCACTATCGATGGGAGTTGGGAAATGCAAAGTTGGTGTTGGCCTTTTCGCTAACTTGGAGCATGTGCATGTAAATTTTGGTGCAAATCCGTCGAAAATTGCGGCCGTGCATTCGTTACACACACACATACACACACACACACATCCTGCCTTTTATAGATAGAGATACCGTAATGATACACTAAAATTATAATATTCTAGTGCGGTGATAATTATCTCTACTAAAACAAGTATCAAAACCTCTGAAATGTTATTCGTGTATTACGTTCTGTCAGCTTATATGTACGTTTTCAAACCACCTCCCCTAACTTTTGTTTTATAAACTAAAATTTAGTGCTATTTCCAAACCAGTGTAGATATATACTAGTATGAATACACTTTTGTGTGTCATGGCTCTCCACAATTTTCGATCATTTGTAGCTTTTAATATTTTTTTCTTTTCGTTATTTTCCCTAAAATCTGTTTCGTCATCTATTTACTCAAGCCCAACCAGTATTTTATGTGCTGTTTCCTTTGTCCCTCTTGTCCTCAATCTGTCCTGTGAGTATCAGATTTTCCAAGCCTTCTGTCGTCATTATGTGCACTAGAAATTTCAACTGTCTCTTCTTCATGTTAAGTATGAGTTTTCTTTCTTTTTTTCCATTTTTTCAAAAATTTAGTCGTTGTTCACATATTCGGTCCATGTTATCCTCAGCATCCTTCTGTAGAAACACATTTCTGTTGCTTCAAGTCTCTGGTTAATCTTTGAGGAAATTGTCCAGCATTCACTGTCATATACGAGTACAGATCACACGGAACAGATCAGTACATTTTTTTTTTGTTTCTAATGAAGTTATTCTGTCTCTTAATATTTGGCTTGGGTTACATCTTTAGCTATCCCAATGTATCTTAGGATTTCAATGTCACACTTTCTGCCCTCTGTTAAAACACTTCTCTGATATTTATTTATTTATTTATTGCTTGTTTAATTTTGGTATCTCCGATTTAAAATTTGCATTTGGGTCTCATCCTTTTGCTAATAACCATGCATTCTGACATTTGAAATTGATAGTGAGTCCTTTCTTCTCGCTTTCCTTCACTGCCTTCTATTAGGTTGGTGCAAAAATAATGACGTAATAATGTCGTTTTTTGACGTATTTTAACGTAAAAAAACGACATTATTACGTCATTATGCTTGCACCAACCTAATATATGAGTTCTTGTGGCTTTCTTTCTGCGTCCGCTATCACCCCACTATATATTTAATGTTGTTAAGATTGTGTCCACCAATAACGAATCCTAGTATTTTATTAGTGTACGCTAGAGCTTCCAGTGTTTTTAGAGTCAAATATAAAGGGAGCTTTTCTATTTTCCCAAACAGGTCATCACATACCGGCAACAACTCTATTACATTGTTTCAGGGAAATTGTTAAACGCGATAATTAAGTAGACATCTTGCTAGTGCCAGGGTTATAGTGTGTATTTGTTTGAATCAACCGCGTATCTACCTGGTTATTTGGTTAATAAATACAGTCAAATATTGCAATGCTGCAGGAATATTTGTCAGCAAACAACGCTGAAGCAGTATTTTGTATACAGTCCTGAATTTGTGATGATTGCATACATGGACAGAGATGAATTGCTTTCATGTCCTTGACGCTAATCCACTCCTCGAGGAGAGTCAGCTATCAATGTAATGGCTTACAAGGAGAAATTGTTAGACTGAATGACTGCAGTCCTATTCGTCGGTGATCAACGGAGACGGTGTGCAGGTCGGGAGACGGGTCAAGGCTGAATAAAGATAAGAGCGCTTTTGTTAAGAAAGTTATTATTAAATTAATAGCTTTCTTTTGACGAGTTTTGATATATTGTAATGCGTTTCTCGGCCTCGGGCACTTCTGTAATCGGGAAATTATGTATGTATGACCTGGGTCACACTCCGAAAGAGGCACATTCTAATTAACTATTTAAGTGTCCGGTATTGGACGGAGTTTAATTTACATTGGTATATACACACGCACACACGCACGTATATATATATATATATATATATATATATATATATATATATATATATACACGCACACACACACACACACATATATATATATATATATATATATATATATATATATATATAGGTATACACACATACATATACACATACGGAAGTACGCGCATTAATGAACTTGTTAAGCAATACGCACATACGTAAATATGTAAATTAGGATTCGATATATTTGTGAAGCTCTAAAGACAATTAGAGAGTGTTAGTTTTCTTAGTTGAACTGCAATCTTTAGAAAGTTTCACCTGCATGAATATTAGACTTTTTTAGTATTTAACCCAAAGCAATTTAATAATGCCACGATAACGCAAGGGTTTACTTTGAATGGAAGAGAATGAGAAGACTTTAGTGACGAGAAAGGACAATAAAAGCACTGGTTTTAGAAAGGTAGAATATGGCAACTGGTGTTGCATTTAAATTTTTGAAAATTGTTAGTGGCAGAGAAGTAAGATATAAAGCGATAAGTGTAAGAAAAGAAACTATTTAAATAAAACATACGGTTGCAGCTATTTAGTTAACCAGTAGACCTAGTTGCCAATCTAGTAGCACGCTTAAATTTGTAGCGTCGAGGCTCGAAGGATAATGGTTCATCAGAACAATCGCCATGAAAATACTTGTAGAAAAAACAGAGGGAAGCCGCGTCATGACGATGAGAAAGTAACTGAAGTCGAGATGCCAGGTCGGGGTCTATAATATTAGCGGATCTTCTTTGAATTTTGTCAAGATACATAGCAAGAAGACCAGAAAAAAGATGTGATAGTTATATTCAATACATAGACAAATCGTATAGTTAAAATGCGCAATATGAATTCTGAAGAGAAAAATTGTCTGGCTCGGCACAGTGATTCAAATTTCATAATAGCACACATAGCAATTGATTCATCATTCTACTTCATGTCAGTGGAAAACGTGAAACGACAATGAGTTGCTCTCCTGGAGGTTAGCATCAGCCGTGTTTATGGCAGAGAAAGAACTTATCTATGGCGATTAAATGAAAAGCGTTTTTTTTTTTCTTTTTTGGAGGCGGTAAAATTTAGAAGCCATTTCTCTCCCCACTTAACCCTTGATTCTGATTCTTTACGAGAGGAGTTGCCTGTTTTATTGGACCTGTTGAATTTGCTGCTAACCCATCAGTAAACAGTTGTGTAAATAGCTAGTTAGGAACTGTTGATATTAGGAAGATTATTGATGAAGTTAAGAAAGAACGAGGGTCCAAGTACAGAACTCTGTGAGATCATTGCATTAATGTAAAAAGAACAAAAGCCTGTCCATTCAAAAACTTCATTATAAAGGGGTTTTTTCGAACGATTTGATTAAGCCAAATATTTGTCCAGAGGCTTCGTAGCCTTTGCGCGTATGTAAAAGACTAGTATGCCAAACCTATCGAACATCTTCGAGATGGAAATATTTGATCCTGTAAGGAGATACCAATATTTCTCACATCAAAGACAAATATCCTTAGACGATTTCTTTTCTATCATTTGATTATAGTGGTGAAGTTTTGTGCAGAACCAACAACACTTTTTGGAAGAGACAAATACAGAGAACTGGTGCGCAGTATGCTACAAGTTCCCCAAAGAACCCTACGCAGGTTTCCAGTTCAGAGTTGTCCTTCTCCTAGACCGTTATATCTTGCTATTTACTCATACCTGAGGTGGGGAGAAGTGATAGAGTCATACTTTCCCCAAGGTATTCGCACATAAGTGAATGTAATGAACTCGACTGGAATTCGAACACGGCTCTCCGATTTTTCAATCTCAACAGCCATCGTGCATATATGTCTTCGGCCACTGATGAAACTTTGGTTATCTTTTTTATGCTTAATTATCATATTTATTAGTTGTGGTTCTGAATGAGCATTGAACATGCAGAACGACACTCAAAAATGGTCATGCAAAACTTGACCACTTTGTTTTCTATTTTCTATTCCACAGCTGAAAGGCAATATTTTTTTCGGAACAGGACCGATTTCTCCGTACATATAAGGTAAATTCTGACATCGAGTTCCTACATTCTTTAATTTGGAGATTGACCAAGACAGCAAAATATCGCGAAGTTATCGAAAGATACCAGGAAGAAAACAGTAATGATTGCCAAGTATATGAACCAGCGAGTAATGGCTAAGGAACTTGGAATTTCAAGAAGTGGCATTTCAGACATTTTCACAAACTCTCATAAAACTAGAAGTGTCTTGAATCGACCAAACTATGACCGCCTTCGAAAGCTGCAGCATAAGATAATACGGAGACTGATTAGGATAGCAAAAAGCTCAGTGAAAGAAAACGTATACAAAATTGATGGATGAGTGAAACTTCTTCAATTTGGTTTCAGTAAAATCCTTCAAAACACTAACTGAATAAATTCATTTCAACGGAGAAATGAGCTGTAAACAAAACCATTTTCAGGTAACATTATGTTGGTTAAAGTGATATGAATTGTGGGATTCAGGCGCCTGATATAGGATCGTATTTATAATGTAACAAATGTAGCTGCATTGTATAATATAAGTATGCATTTTTTGACGGCAGACAAGAAAAAGAAATAGCCCAAGTTACACAACGAAACCTATGAAGTTTTGGGAGTAATACTTTCAGGTTGTATAAATATGGATGGTTGAAGAGAATTGGTTAGAATAATACAGAGATTGACCAGGACAGCAAAAAGCTCAGTGAAAGAAAACTGATAAATGATTGATAAAAGCGACTTGTTCAATTTGGTGTCAGTAAATAAGCATAAAAGAATTTGAAGGCAAAATTAAAGATGAACTTCTGGGAACAGATATAATGATATTCACCTGTAAAAAATAAATTTCTACAGGAATGCAAAATGAGCCACGTTGCAGAACGAAAACAGAGAGGTTTTTGTGGGTAAGAGCCTGACCCTTAAGGTTTGCATAAAAATAGATGAATCAATAAAACTGTTTAAAATTAACGGTTCCTCGAATAGTAAACATCGTTACTGACTTGAATAAAGGCGAGATATTTTAGCGTTACGAAGCTCCATATCACAGATTGCATACAACACAACAGAGACTGGTTGATGAATGTGTCACCGTATTGCAATATTGGCCAGATTAAAGAGCTGACTTAAATCACGGATCAAATGTCGACAGAACTAATGAGTAGAATTCATCAAAAGAATCTCCACGATCTTGAGGTGTTGGTGCCACGCCACAGGGAATGGTCACTGTGAAGATTTTGAAGGATGTGTACACATCCCATCCCAGGCGCATTGAAGCAATTATTCAAGCTACAGGAAGTCACAGAATATATTATCAATGGGCATTAACTTCTTAAAATCAATATTATACAATAATTTTTCATTACTGACATTTTTTCTCTTCAAAACGCAGAATCTGACTTAGTTTATGCGAGGATACTAATTTCTTTTTCACACTCGCTTTTGGGCAATGTATCTTATAGTCTTGAAAGCACCAGCTTAAATATAATAACTAAGTTATTTTTATTCTGGGTTCGTAATTTTGGGCAAAGCGTTTTTAATAAAGGTTTTCTTAATGAATATATAGTTTAATTTAGATCTCTTGATTATCTGTGAAACAAAGAGGCAATTATTTTTAATATTATCTTAGTGGTTCATTTACTTTTTCGAATCACTATATATATATATATATATATATATATATATATAAAAGTTTACATTGAAGTCAACGCTTAGACAGTCTGTTTCATGCAGGATGCAATCGTCAGACCTGGCGATTACATCTAGCATGAAACAGACTGTCTCCTCTAAGTGTTGCCTTTTATATTTGCACACGCTCTATCTCTGATATTGAGCACTTTATCCCATAAATATAGGACGCCTTAAGACTATATTTCTTACATACACATACACACACACACACACACATATATATATATATTATTATTATTATTATTATTATTATTATTATTATTATTATTTATTTATTTATTTAAGAGACTGTTTTTGAAACAAAAGTGCTGCTTTATTTAGTGTTTTGCTGATAGGAAGGCATATAATGCAAACAGTATTTATGGTAATATCCTCAATAGCTGAGACAGAGATAGAGCATTAATAGAATTAGCATGAAAAAGATTTTTCATCTATCTTGGCAGTGTTTCCATCATGATCATATCGTACTTCACAGTTTCGTGGTCACATAGATATGACTACTTTATAATTTTCCTATATATATATATATATATATATATATATATATATATATATATATATAATTGTCCTTATAGAGAAACATTCAGCATTCACTGAAAGACCAGCTTGTACTACAGTCGGACGGAATACATAAAATATATTTCTCCAAACAAGTTCTCATGGAAATAGTTTTCTCAAGTCCAGTAGCTCTTATCGTTCTTATCAGAACTGATGGGGTTTTCCGTCCTTACTTTTTATTTAACAAGTCTGCAATGACAAACTCGTTATCACGTCCTCATATTCTCTTTTAGTTACATGCAATGTCCATTTTAGCTGTTATTTCTGTTGAGAAAGCTCAAGTAATGTCGTTTCTGTTATCTGGCATTTTCGGGGTGGGGGGGATAGCGCCAGCCCACAAGGTTTGAAGGATTGTGGTTTTTACAAAGACCCATATCTTTCACTCTATCAAAGCCATTTTTAACCATTAAACTTAGGAAGTAGTTACTTACAGCTGATAGTTTAGATATTTTCAAAAGGTTTGGATCCAGCCATGACATCTATATCAAAGTACCCATCTGACGAGACTATTTCAGACTATGACTCCAGTTTTTGAGTCACAGATTTGGTTTTGTAGCAATATAGAATCTTGAGCGAAACTACCTCTAGCGGAGCCTATTCTATGTTCAGTTTCTCATACTAAATTTCTTATAACTGATCTTTCCACCGTGTTTTTCTCTTACGGTTTCTTTTACTAATATATTGTTGTAGCATACATACAGACGATAATAGGTTTGTCCCCATTCACATAAAATAAGACGGACAGAGTATCGTCTCGAGAAACAGCTACTCGGACGCATTTTATACAGGGTCTACTAGGAATTTTTGGCCGAGCCTACGGGCTTGGATACTTCACATTAAATTCGACCTTGTGCCACATCTGATCGCGTTGATAGCTATCCTGCTGCTGGAGATTCGTCTTCCAAACAATCCGCCCTTGATGTTACCATGGAAATTTTTGATTTCAATTCTGACCATACTATTAAAACTCGTAAACTTCAGAAATAAGTCATTCCCAAAAAATTTCGCTTGAAGATGGAACAGAGCCTACTTTAACTCAAGTTAATTCAAATATTATTTTGAAGTTTTCGGCTCTTGTTTTGAAACATGAGACCTCTTATGTAGCGTGTTGGAATCATATTTTTAAATAAATAATTATATTTATGCTCTACTTTCGTATCGAGCACTATTTTTAAAAAATAATTACAAAAATACTAAGGAACTTTGGATTATTTACCAAACCAGTTTCTTTCCTATTTTCTACAATATTTTCACATATATATATATATATATATATATATATATATATATATATATATATATATAAGGAAATCATGATATAATATCATATTAAACGTTATTTTTAGTGGATACTCATATTTGAGTAGACGGTTCATTTATTTATTAAACCATATATTTTATTATTCTGGTTTACCTGCCTGTATATTCAATAAATGTTATTAAAGAAAAATACTCACTCTCCGGCATGACTGGACCCTAGATATTACGTGCCTTAATTGTAAGGAAGGTTACTGAATTGAGTAATCACACGTAGGTTGGTTTTGGAACGATAATACTTACGACACAAACGATATATATATATAAGATTCGCAAGCGGCGTGTAGAAGAAGTTGTCAACTGCTAGACGGTAGTCAAGTGAATTCCACAATGAATCTCCAACTGCAGGATATCTACCAACCGCTTCACGCGGTTAGATGTGGTACAAGGCCGAATTTAATGCGGAGTATCCGAGCCGGTAGGTCAAAATGTCACCGTATAAAACGAGGTCGGGTAGCTGTTTCCTGCGACAAGACTGCCCTTCTACATAGCCTCGACAGGGGGTCCTCTATGCTTCGAGGCAGTGAGTTTGACCATTTTAAAATCCATAGCCCATATACATGTTTTAATTACCCACAAAAATTGATAGCCCTTTATGAAGTCGTCAAATAACAAAAGTTACGACCTTTTCATATACACAAAAATCCCTTTCATAAAGAGATATAATAAAAGAATAAAATAAAAATAAATTAATAAACCTCCGTAGACGCTCAAGCCAGACTATGCGAAAACTTCCTCCGTCGTAAATTTAGCCACCCCCACCTTACCGTGACCCGACATCTATGAAAGTAACTCTATACTGATACAAATTATTAACACCCCACCCCTGCCGATTCCAAACAATCCGCCCTTGATGTTACCATGGAAATTTTTGATTTCAATTCTGACCATACTATTAAAACTCGTAAACTTCAGAAATAAGCCATTCCCAAAAAATTTCGCTTGAAGATGGAACAGAGCCTACTTTAACTCAAGTTAATTCAAATATTATTTTGAAGTTTTCGGCTCTTGTTTTGAAACATGAGACCTCTTATGTAGCGTGTTGGAATCATATTTTTAAATAAATAATTATATATATATATATATATATATATATATATATATATATATATATATATTATGTATTAGGTTGGTGCAAAAATAATATCGTTTTTTGACGTTAAAAATACGTCAAAAAACGATATTATTTTTGCACCAATATAAATATGTATATATAATATTATGTCTATATATATGTATATATATATATATATATATGTGTGTGTATATATATATATATATATATATATATATATATATATATATATATATATATATATATATATATATTATTCGGACTATTGTCCTCATCTTTCTTTGTCGCCATATTTATTACAACGTTTGGACTGTTGTACGCTCCGGTCTTCTTCAGATGGTTGAAATGTTGAACTGAACCCTTTATTTTGCTCACTGAGGTAGTCTGTTCTAGTTCCACATGCCATGTTTAACGGATGTCAGTTATCAGTTATCTCCTGTTAATTTTTCTCTCCAAGTTCTCACACTCATTGTTTGGATCCTGTCACTGGATCTAATTAACGCTTTCATCCACTGTGTCATGTGTCCTATTATTTCTGATATATATATATATATATATATATATATATATATATATATATATATATATAGAGAGAGAGAGAGAGAGAGAGAGAGATAGATTGATAGATAGATAGATACATATAAGTGAACATAGAAGTCAACACTTAGAGGCCACAGTATGTTTAATGCTATGAAACAGACTGTCGCCTCTAAATGTTGACTTCTATATTCACTTTTATATTTGCCCACGCTCTATCTCTGATATTGACCACTTTATCCCATAAAAATAGCATATCTTAAAACTATATATATATATATATATATATATATATATATATATATATATTTGTCGTAGTTTGTCTTAGGAATTTTTCTTCTAAATGTTTCAAAACATACATTTATATTATTCCCGTGTAGTTCCTATTTGAAACAAAAAAAAATGTCTGAGATTGGAGGACGGCTCAAGCGATATAATGCACGAGAATAGGCTTTTACATTATGCTGTCCTTTTTTCTTTTTTTTTTTTCTTGTTTTTTTTTTTGCTGTGCTTCTGGAGTTTCGCTTTCTAAAGATTGCAACGACAAGAATAAAAAAAACATTAGAGGAATGCTAAAGAAAAAGACCTTACTCAAGAAGATAATAATCATTCTGAGATGTGGACCTTTGGTCGCATTTTTAGAACATACATGGTTCGAAAGCTTTTACATTAATAATAATTCTCAGAATTATAGCCAAATATACTAAAGGGAGTGGAAAAAAGTACTGAGCCATTATGTGATATCTGTCCTTCTACATGGCAGTGAATGCTGGACAATCTCCTCAAAGACGAGGAATATATCTGAAGCAGCAGAAATGTAGTTTAGAAAGGTGCTGAGGTTATCATTGGCCGTGAGCAACAAAGAGTTTTTGGAGAGAATGGGAAAAAAGGAAACTGATACTTAACATCAGGAAGCGGCTGTTGAAATGTATGGGGCACACAACGAGAAAGGAGGGTTTGGAAAATCGGAGAGTCACAGGACAGACTGAAAGAAACAGGGACAGAAGAAGCAGCGTCAGCCATACTTGATAGGCATGAGGAAATGGATAACAAGATTTGGGAGAAATAACAAAAAATAAAAGTTATTAAGAGCTACTAGGGATGTTGGGGGCCATGATTGCCTACGTTCTCAAAGGACACGGCACATAAAAGAAAGAGAAGTAAACTCTGGAAGGAAATATATTCAGCGTCAAAGTCAAAAAAAGGCAAATTAAATGAAAGGGACTATCGACCAGTTTATAAGCGTTTCTATCGATCGGACTTGTCTAACAAAGTTGATTATCTATTTAAATTACTATTCGGTACAGACAGTAAAACAATCCAGAACAAGAAACAAATCAACTGAATACGGATAATGAATGAAAAATACAGATAATTACTGAAAAGTAGAAAGTGACGTATGGCAAGGAAGCCTATTCTCACAGGATTTATTTAACCTCTGTAGCGAACAAATTGGGAATACCAAAATCTAACAAGTGGAAAATTTAAACATCTGGAAATAGGTTTAACATAGAACGGAAAAAGAGACACTGATATTCAAAGGTGCACTGGGATAGCGAAAGATGCCGTTCAAAAGCTAAACAATTTATTAAGAAACAGAAAAAAATCTTTAGAAACAAAGAAAATACTACTGAACTGTTACATAATATCAGTCATCCCATATGGGAATGAATTTTGGCACTTCATTTTGGTGTAACTGTTATCAAACTTGTTCCGCGAGATCACTTACGACTGAGTAGTGAGTTTGATCCTCACTGGGTTTTACGAACTGTCAGCATTCTGCCACATCTAAGCTATGCTTACTAAAACATGATGGCACTTCGACGTGGTGTAATGATTAAAAATTTGTCTTGCTTGATCATATATAAGTGAATAGTGAGTTCGATCCTAATCTAGTGTACCATACTCACAGCCTTGTGCTACGTTTAATAAATCACTATATGGCAATAAATCCTGGATTCTCTTCACAGATGAAGAAGAGACTTGAAGCAACAGAAATGGAATTATCCAGGAGAATTTTAAGAATAACATAGGCCGAAGCAATGAATAAGTCTTAGAAAAAAATTGAAACAAAAAGAACACATTTACTTAGAATCAGGAAGAGATAGTTGAAATTTATAGTGCAGATAATGAGGAAAGAAGGCTAGGAAAAATTGATACTCACAGGACAGATTGAAAACAAAAGAGGGACAGAGAAAACAACGTATAAGCTACCGAGCAAACCTTGAGTAAATGAATTTTGGAGCAAGGATTATAAAACAAAAAGTTAAGATAAAAAAAGACAAAATATATTAAGAGCTACAAAGAACAGGAAATTGTGGAGAGCCATGATCACCTACGTCCTTAAGGGACATGGCGCATAGAAGAAGAAGAAGAAGAAGAAGAAGAAGAAGAAGAAGAAGAATGAGCTTGAGTAAATGGATGACCGGGCAAGGCTTAATCGAGATAACAAAAATATAAAATTTATTAAGACCTACAAAAGGGAGAAAATTTTGGTGAGCCATGATCGACTACGTCCTGAAGGGACACGGTATATAGAAGAAGAAAAGCGAGCTTGGATAAGGGATGGCGGAGCTTTAGGAGAGATAACATAACGACAAAATGTATTAAGATCTACAAAGCACAGGAAATTGTGGAGAGCCATGATCGCTAACGACCTAAAGGGACACGGCAAATGGAAGCAGAATGAGCTTGGTGGCGCAGCAAGGTTTAGGCGAGATAACAAAATGACAAACTTTAATAAGAGCTACAAAAATACAGGAAATTGTGGAGAGCTATGATCAGCAATATTTTGAAAAAGAGGATCGGAAAATAAAATGAGAAATATCAAGAGAAGAATAGTTTTATCATCATTAATTACAGGTGGGCTTATTATTATTCTATGCGCCATGCCCTTTCAGATGGTTAGTGATTATGGCGTTCCACAACTTCCTACCGCACTCTCAGATGAATAATTAAAAATAACTTTGAGCAAGTAAAGCCTGTAGGTCTTAGCTAGTAGCATCGTACTTTTAATCACGTGGATACAAAGTCTAAAGAGCTGTAGTACTTGTGAGTGAAAAACTATTTTCCACCCTCTAAGATGTCTCTCTGAACGGCGAGTATGGCAAGCGTATTACTGCTCTATAGCTACGTCCATTGATAGTGCTCGAATGAACTGCATTCCTTGGTTCCATCAGTTCTAATATTCATGGCTCGGACACGCCATGCCACTTGGAGAAAACCGCCCAAGTTCCTACCGTGTTTCATTGGTAAGAAGTAACTTCCACTCGAACAGCTTCTTCCCGTGAACCACTGCTCTGTGGAATCAACTACCAAGAGGATGTTTCCCCAGCGACTACAATCTTAACATGCTCAAGTCTAGGGTTAACCATTAGTTTCCTCTACTATCCGCATAAACTGTTTCTTACTCGAGTGGCTCGCGGGCCATGTACCTCACTGTAAAAAAAATCATGTACCGTGTATGTATGTATTATGTACCGTGTCATTTCGAGATCTAAAAGAGGTGATACGCATCCCTAAAAGACTAAATAAACGTCTATGACCAACCGCTCTAAAGCATACTTGTTTAACAAGATTAGAGCCTATATTCAGACTTCCAATTTTACATCTATTCATTTGGTATCTCAACTATTTTAGTGAAATTTTCAGCACTGTTTTTATTAAATTTTTTTATTAAACACATTTCCACAAAGATAAAATTATTTCTTTCATTTGAAAGATAAGGAATGTCTGGAATACTTAAGACCTTTGTATTAGTCTATTTGATAGTATAATACTATTTCATCCCTGAAGATTTTTAAGTTCATTAGTCGAATGTTATATTATGTATAAGAACGTAAATAGTTCTCTCAGTCTTTTCTATTTGAAAAATAAAAAATAAAAACTTGCTCAGAGAAAATGAAATTTAAAATAACGGATGGATTTTTTTCTCTCTCTCAATTTATCAATTGTATAATTTCTATTCAATTCGCCCTGCTGTCCTGATCGATTGGTCTCTCGAGAATATCTAAATTAAATGCCATATCTTTCAAGAACATGTGTGATCACGACTTTCATTTATCCTCTGCGAAATATTACCGCTTGGGAAATAGAGCAGCAAGGTTTCTCCAAGTTTTGAATTTTCAAAGTTTTTCCTTCTCTTCGACTGGTTGCACCCCAAGTCTGGAAAAACAATTTTGTGTGTGTTTTGGTTGATTCTTGGTTCATTCTTGGTTGATACATTCTCCACGGCTTCTCAACCATTTGCTGATTAGTTAACTCCTTCCCCGCTATATACATAGATGGAAATTATTAGGAGGATTTAATAATTATATTTAAGTAATTCATTGAGTCTGAATGAAACCTCAACAGAATGCAGAAAGCACTGGACGGCCGTTTCGTCCTATATTTGAGACTCATCAGCAGTGTGCATCCACTACGGAGAATTGTATATCATTGCTTGAAGCGGCTTCTAATGCTCTAGAGTGAGCGGCTTGGTGAAAGTAGTCGTGGCTCCAGGGGGCACAGTCCTATGGTTACAGAGAACTCAGTAGAGTTCCACCACGGAATATGTGAGCGAGCGGCGCTATATTGAATCTGATGTGCAATCTCTTCGTCACCGAGGCCCGTTCAAACAGTTGGTATGATATTTGCTTGACAACCTAACTGTCCGGGTTTCAATTCTCGGTAGTAGATGCGCCCTGCTCATGAGTCCCAAATATAGGACGAAACGGCCGCCCAGTGCTTTCTGCGTTCTGTT
>OZ010609.1:47012190-47047190 GCA_963932145.1 Acanthosepion lycidas | reverse complement strand
AATGTTAAGAAATGCGACAAAAATTGATGTAAGGAAAATGGTGAATAAAAACAATGCATGAAGAAAATTAAAAGAAAGTTTTGTATGTAAAGGAAGAAAAAAAATGTAATAATGTGACAATGTTCAGAAGTCACACAAAGAAAGAAAAAACGATACTTTTTTTTTACTATCTTTCTTATTGTTCTTCTCAAATAAGGAAAAAAATGAAGGCAAGGAAGAAAGATAGTAAAAAACAAAGAAAATGTAAGAGAGATAGTAAAAAAGAAAGAAAGATATCTGAAAAGAAAGACAGATAGTAAAAATGAAGAAAGAAAGAGAGTAAAAAGAAAGGTAGTAAAAAAGAAAGAAAGATAGTAAAAAAGAAAGAAAGGTAGTAAAAAGAAAAAAAGAAATTAAAAATAGAAAGAAAGGTAGTAAAAAAGAAAGAAAGATAGTAAAAAAGAAAGAAAGGTAGTAAAAAAGATAGAAAGATAGTAAGAAAAG
The DNA here is from genome assembly GCA_963932145.1 of Acanthosepion lycidas. Classification (NCBI taxonomy): domain Eukaryota; kingdom Metazoa; phylum Mollusca; class Cephalopoda; order Sepiida; family Sepiidae; genus Acanthosepion; species Acanthosepion lycidas. The sequence goes on along the minus strand of OZ010609.1, from coordinate 47,046,707 downwards.
AAAGAAAGGTAGTAAAAAGAAAGAAAGAAATTAAAAATAGAAAGAAAGGTAGTAAAAAAGAAAGAAAGATAGTAAAAAAGAAAGAAAGATAGTAAAAAGAGAAAGAATGGTAGTAAAAAAAAAGAAGGAAATTAAAAATAGAAAGAAAGGTAGTAAAAAAGAAAGAAAGATAGTAAAAAAAGAAAGATAGTAAAAAAAGAAAGAAAGTTAGTAAAAAAGAAAGGAAGAATTTAAAAATAGAAAGAAAGGTGATAAAAAAAGAAAGAAAGATAGTAAAAAAAGAAAGAAAGAAAGGTAGTAAAAAAGAAAGAAAGAAATTAAAAATAGAAAGCAAGGTAGTAAAAAAGAAAAAATATAGTAAAAAGGAAAGAAAGATAGTAAAAAAGAAAGAAAGAAAGTAAAAAAGAAAGATAGTAAAAAAAGAAAGAAAAGTTGTAAAAAAGAAAGAAATTAAAAATAAAAAGAAAGGTAGTAAAAAAGAAAGAAAGGAATTAAAAATGAAAGACTTAATGAAAGAAAGATAGTAAAAAAGAAAGAGAGAAAGATAATAAAAAAAAAGAAAGGTGGTAAAAAAGAAAGAAAGAAAGACAGTAAAAAGAAAAATAGTAAAAAGAAAGAAAGAATTAATGAAAGAAAGAAAACAGAGTAAAAAAAGAAAGATAGTAAAAAGAAAGAATGAATTATTGAAAGAAAGATAGTAAAAAGAGAGAATGAATTACTGAAAGAAAGATAGTAAAAAGAGAGAATGAATTATTGAAAGAAAGATAGTAAAAATGAAAGAGAGAAAGATAATAAAAAGAAAGAAAGGTGGTAAAAAAGAAAGAAAGACAGTAAAAAGAAAGATAGTAAAAAGAAAGAAAGAATTAATGAAAGAAAGAAAAACAAAGTAAAAAAGAAAGATAGTAAAAAAGAAAGATAGTTAAAAAAAGAAAGAAAGATATTAAAAATGGAAGAAAGAGTAAAAAGAAAGAAAAATAGTAAAACAGAATGAAATATAGTAAAAAAGAAAGATAATAAGAAGGAAAGAAAAATAGTAAAAGATAAAAAAAAGAAAATAAAAAGACGAAAGAAATATAGTAAGAATGAAGAAAGAAAAAGAAAGAAAAATTATTGAAAGAAAAATAGTAAAAGAAAGAAAGAAAGGTAGAAAGAAAGGAAGAATGAAAGAAATATTGTAAAAACGAAAAGTATCGGAAAGAAAGATAGTAAAAAAGAAAGAAAAAGAAAGAAAGACTGTAAAAAGAAAGAAACAGAAAAGAAAGACAGTAAAAAAGAAAGAAAGAAAGGAATAAAGAAAGAAAGAAAGAAAGAAGGAAAGAAGGAAGAAATGAATGTAAAGATAAAAGAAAGAAAGAAAAATGACGAATAGCAAAAAGGAGATTAAAACGAAGATAGCCTGAAAACATTTTAGCCTACTCCTGCTATTGAAAAAAACCTAATTTATTTCAGGCTATTACCATATCACGTTGAAACACCGGTTCCCATAGGATCACCAAAGTTAAACAATATGAATATAATCATTAAGCTACCTACTTAAACATCGAGTAAATGTACGAAATAAGGAAATCAACAGTCCAAAATAAACAAAAAAAAAAACTGGTGTTCGTGTTGGTCTAAATGGGAAACGTTATTGAATATAAAGACAATAAAAAGAATAAAAATCAAGAAGTGAAATCTGGTGCTTACTGCTTGAGAATACCAGGTGCTGTAAGCTTGGTTTGTGCAGCTGGGCTAATGGATAACAGCTTCGAATTGCATATCACAACGGGTATGGGTTAATTATTAGGACTTGTATCAGTAAATCATTATTATTTCCAAAAATTCTTATAATCGAAATATATTTCTGGTTTTAATTAACCAGTAAATATGTGTATAAAGCCTAAAAATAACAACAAAAAACAATCAATCGATATTTAATCCATATCGTCTTGGAATCAGATAAGGGAAACGATTTATTCTATATATCAAAACTATAGTTACAAATTATAAATCTGAAAGTGTGTTAGAATTTCTGTAAAACTGAAAATGTGAAAATATGTTAAAATATTTGCAGTTTCATCTGAAATCAAAACCCCCTAAATTTTAAACAAGACGTTTAAAATATGTTTAAACTGATGTCATGAAAATATGCTTATAATCTTGAAAATCTTTATTAAATAAATAAATAGCAAATTATCTCTGCCCGTCCATGTGTCGTTAACCCCTTCAACTTGGGCCAAATTTTCTCTACATAGACATATTATACCTTTTTAGAATCAGGATGATTCCGAGATTGTAAATCTGCCCTTCATTGGGATTTGGGTCCTGAAAAAATTAGTGATTTTAAGTTTTTAATTCATGTTGAGTTTAAAGTATCACAAATACTTTGTGAATTTTAATTTTTTTGTATTAAATTCATTTTAAAATATCTCCAAAACTTTGTGAATACAGGAAATAAATTTTAAATCTTCAAAGTGCCAAGGGGGAGGGTTCGTGGCTTGATGTTTTGAGGTTCCACAGAGTTTGATTTGAAGAAGTAAAATCAATTGAAGTTCTATGGAGTTTGTGATCTGAAGAACTGAGTTTTCAGCCTAAATTGAAATTTCGTCCACAACTGGAATTACTCACAAATCGATCTTTTGGACGGATTTAGACTTATAGACCGAATCAAACGAAGGTTTGAAGTTCCATGAAGTTAAGTAAGGAATTCAAAGTTTTTTCTTCAAAATTATCATTGCAGTTTGCTAAGCTGGTCCAGAGGTTCTTTTAGCTTTGAGTCGGAGGCCCAATTAGCTCTCCAAATAAGCTAGCTTAAAAGCCTAGCTGATAAAAAAAAAATAGAAGTTAAAAGTGAGTGATTAAAGAAAAAATAACTTAAGCTGTAACACTCAGCATATATTTTATTAAAATTTATTATGGATGTCCGTAAATGACATATATGGATATATGTTTCGTTTATTCTTCTTCTATGTGCCGTTTCCCTTCAGGACGTAGACGATCAAGCCCCCCACCACAATTTTCTGCCCTTTGTAGCTCTTAGTAAATTTAGTTGCCTCAATTCTCATCTGTGGGGAGATCTTTCAGAATTCACTGACATATAGGAGGATCAATATTGCATTACAGTTCAGTATTATGTTTGTTTCTGACGAGATTTTTCTATTTCTTAATACTTTGCTTAGCTTTTAGAAGGCATTTTTCGCTATTCCAGTGTGCCTTCTGATCTCTGTGTTGAACTTTCTATCCAACTTTAGAACACTTACTAGATATTAAAATCTTTGTAACAGCGAAAGCTTCGTATCCGTTTAATATTTTAAGACATTTCTATCATTATAATATAATTTTACTGTAGGTTGAACTGCTTGTAAAAAAAGTTAAAACATGACTTTTTTTTTTCCCCTCATTTGAAAAATCATGAAAATGACACATAAACAAAGAGCAGGAGCCAACAGAGCCAAACCGAAGTGAAATTCTTATTCAGCACTCCCAAATTACCAATAATCAAGCCTCATATATCATTAAATAAAATACGCGTTCTCTAGTGATTGAATACAGCCGTACAGTGTGGCAATGTCTACGACTCAAACGCTCGGACTTGCGACCCACTTTGCGACGGTATTTAGTCAAACCCCCACGGGGGCGACATGTGGCACAAGGCTGGTTTAACGTGGGATCTCCGAAGCCGTGGGCTCGGCCAAAAATATGCCCTTTGAACCCGTATAAACGGGTTCAGGGTCGGTTTACCTCCCCGAAAGAGACTCCGCCCTTTAGCGTAGCCCCGTTCGGGTTCCTCCACGCCCGAAGACAGAGAGTTCAACCGATTAGCCGATCAGCCGACTTCGGACTGAACTCAGACCGACCCACTTTACGACGACTGTTCTACTCATCACGGATGGACGAGTCAATGTCCAATTACTTCAGAGGAAGGTCGGTTGTTTTTTTGCAAAACACTTTTTCATTATATTTTACTGAGATCTGTTTCTTTTATTACACTTACTGAAACGTGTATATTTGAAGAAGCCTTCAAACCCCCAATAAAAAATGTTTGTTGTTTCCGTGATTATACGATATGTCAACCCTTAGTGGGTTATTGTTGTGACCTGTATAGGGTCCAGAAAGAGAGACACGGAAGACTAAGGTAGGTTAAAAAGTATATTGAAGATAAATACAAAACAATAGTATTATTAGGTTGGTGCAAAAATAATGTCGTTTTCTCACATATTTTACTATGTGAGAAAACGACATTTTTTTGCACCAACCTACTAGTAATAAGTAGATTAGTACTGCGTCTACTTTGTATGGAGTACATAATATGGCTTTGAACTCGCCACTCAGTAGTAATGGTCAACCAGACAATGACTCGTTATTTTGAGCAAATGAATGGCAGAACATGTTTGGGGAGAAATAAAAGACAATAAAACATATTAATCCCTTGAGCCCTGATCAGCGTTTTACCGGTGGTAAAGAAAATTGAATTAATGCCCAGCAACCGGTTGAACAGTGGTAGGGAAAAATGACGTAATGCCCAGCTACCGGTTGAACGGTGGGTAAACACTTGTAACTATTTTTATATCAACTGTGAAACATTATATGCAGTTTATTTGCGAATTTTGACTCAGGAGCTCAGGCAGAAGGGTTAAAATTGTTCCGGAACATAGGGGTCATAGGGGTCATAGGGTTAAGGCAGGAAGAGATGATGGGTCATGATTGCCAACGTCTTGATGGGACACGGCACAAAAAAGAAGTTTTAATGATAATTGAAACATTCAAACATATCTAAATGATAACGAAAACTACTAACAGGCCTGCACACAATTTTAAAGAAGGAGGTGTGACATTTAGCCTGTTACCCTATTTAGCAGTGAAAGACGGACAATCTCCTCACCGATGGAGATAAGACATTAAGCCTTGTACCCTATTCTGCAGTGAATGCCGTACAATCTCCTCACCGATGGAGATGAGACATGAGGCCTTGTACCCTATTCAGCAGTGAATTCCGTACAATCTCCTCACCGATGGAGATGAGACATTAAGCCTTGTACCATATTCAGCAGTGAATGCGGTACAATCTCCTCACCGATGGAGATGAGACATTAAGCCTTGTACCCTATTCAGCAGTGAATGCGGTACAATCTCCTCACCGATGGAAATGAGACATTAAGCCTTGTACCCTATTCTGCAGTGAATGCCGTACAATCTCCTCACCGATGGAGATGAGACTTTCTCTCTCCCTTTCTCTCTCCCTTTCTCTCTCTCCCTTTCTCTCTCCCTTTCTCTCTCTCCCTTTCTCTCTCCCTTTTTCTCTCTCCCTTTCGCTCTCCCTTTCTCTCTCTCTCATATGAATTTTTGCGACATGAGAGATAAGTTTCTCTCTTAATGAAAAAACAGTGATTTGTTTTCAGGTCTGCAAATATTAAATTTATTGAGAAAAAATGCTGCTAATCATTCTCGATTTGGGGATAAAATTAATAAACGTAATTAAATTTTAAAGTCGAAGTTTACAACATTGCCTGACGATTTAAATTAGATATTAACATGACTTTTTTTCGTTTTTTTCAAATAATTTTCACCATATACAAGAGAGTCTCAGCGTCGAGGTTTCCTAAAGGCATTTGTTACGTGACGGGTATGAGTAAGGGCATATCTCAGGCGGTCACCTGTGAAAGATAACGGTTTACCCAAGATTTGAAGAAGCTAAGATTATAGTGGTCGGAAAATAATCCTCCTGGAATTAGTTCTACAAACCAACAATTCTTGGGAATAAGCTATCCGAATGAAACTTACTCTTTTGTAAAGAAATAAAAGGGAATGAAGGTAGTCCGACTCAACGTACGCGGGTACTAGTTTGGAGGGGTTAGAGTTGGGGGAACTAAGGAATGTAGCTAGAGTGAACATTTCCCATAGACATAGCGAAAGGCTAGCAAGGATTGCAACGTTTCGTCTCTGGGAAAGAAGTGGTAAGGTGGGAAACAATTCTTTACAAACAAGGTCGAGTAGATATTTTTGGACGCCATTAAGACTGGAAAGTGAAAAGAGATTAACAACAGATCTTTTAAGCATCTTGTGACAGATTAAACAAAATTTAAAGAGATTAATGTCACGCATCAAATGCTAGTCGAATTGAAATTTGTTCAATAAAGAGAAGGGAAAACAGAAAATATAAAGACAAATTATTTGGTTGATTTTGATTGGTTGATTTGGTTTAGCGGCAAATCAACACCTCTATGTGTTATCTAATTTCGAAATATAAATATATTGAACGCAAATGTATGCCTTCAACTACAGATAAAATATATTGTTTGTAATTTCAGTGTAAATAGGTAGTGTTGGTAATTTTACTATAAACATGTATGGTCATTTTTATTTTAATATAAAACGTACTTTTACTAAAAAGAAAAAGTATTTTTATACTTCCCTAGTATTTTGTTTGAAGGGTTCACTGTCTGCCCATAACTGAGACCTGAAAAGTTGCTATCACCCCGGGTCAGGGTGGAGCTGGGAACAACAGCAATAAAGAGGTAGTTCCAAGCTCAAAACCTCCCGATCAGCGGCCATGCTACCTAATATAATTTATCGCCATACCTAGGACGGTTGTCTTTTGGTTTGCATGGTGCATTACTGCGAGAAAAATCCCACTGCTCCGAGATGTATTTCTGATACCTCTGGTGTAGTAAAAAAAAACATGTTAGATTAGAATGTGTTTGTAGCTTAGTGTTTTGACATCCCACATCCTTACTGTCGGATGAAGTCTATCTTCATATCCAGGACTAGCATTTTTTTAAAAATTATAATATTAATAATCAAAGAACATGAAGATAGGAAGAGCAATAGCCGAGCAAATAGATAAGTATCGAGTAGGTTTTAAAAGATCGAAAAGTATTGAAAAATTGTGAGGATTAAACATCCTTGTCTGCTAGAATGCTCGCTAGGTGTCGTTGTTTCCGGTACTATAAAAGGAAATATCATATGTACACTTACGCATTTTTTTGCTCTGAAATGTAGTAGCGAAAAGAAAACGCTCTTCAGGCACCCGAACACTTAATTAGAACTCGACCACCAGAAGATCATATATATATATGTTTATATTACGCTCGTCCAATGAATGTTTTGCTATTTTTTTTTTTTTTTTACCTTTCTATATTCATGTAAATATAAGTTTCGCTGTCTCTTCTCCACGTGCTGAATTCATTTCTTTAGAAAAGATTGAATGAATTTATTTTGAAATACAATAAATTATAAATAACAAGTCGAAACTCCTCTCGCGGCAAAATAATTCCAATTTGATTTTAAAAAGAGAAAATTTACGGGAAAATTGGAACCCAACAAAAATAAATGGAAAAGAAATATTTCGAGAAAAATGAATGTTCAAAAGAAGAAAATAACACATATTGCGTAGGAGAAATTAATAGGAAAAATGACTTTATAAGAATTTGAAAGGATAAATAAAATAATCAGGAGTAGGGTTCACCGAAATAAGTCATTTTTCATGTAAAAAGAATTAATATTTCGTGTAAGATATTCACATTAAAATTTCCGCTGAAATCAAGATTGATTTAAGAAAAACACAACAAATTTCCACATGATTCGACTTATCGATCAAATTATTTAGAATTAAGTTAAGCTTTGTTTAACACAAGGCCACAATTTCATGGTAAGAGATTACATTCAAAGCTGCTAAAGCCAATGGGAGTGGCTTGTTAATTTATGTTCCTTGTAAAATTTAAGAATGAATTTATTATCTACATATACACGTAGATAATAAATTCATATATATATATATATATATATATATATATATATATATATATATCTGTGTGTAGTTTAGCTTAGATACATATATATGAATGTGCATTCGTCATTTCTTATTCACATTTCAATCTGTGCGATTTAGCATTTGAGTATACATACATACCACTTCTATATATATATATGTACATACATAAATACATATATATATATATATATATATATATATATATGATAAGATAAAGAACAAGTAGACAACATTTATCAATATAACATCTTTATTAAAACTTCATCAGAGAATGAGATATGAATAAAAAGACGAAAGAAAAAATCTTCTCAATCATTCTGTTGAGTTTCAATACATATTTGATCCCAATTGATAAATATATATATTTTTTTACAAATAGACTGTATATACGTCTCTTTCAGCTATACTTTTAGCCATTATCAAGGATGATTTTATTTATTACTTTTAACTGAATGTATGGATTGTTTTATACCTATATATATATATATATATATATATATATATATATATATATATATATATATATATATATATATATATATATATATAACTTATTTCTTCATTCACGGAGATAGTAATCGCTCATCAGTGGGTTTGATGATAAAATTAATCTTATTTATGGAAATCAATTAAAAAATTTTATCTCAAGATAAAATTGGCTAAGCGTTATATTTGCGCAAAAAACCTCGAGAATTGAGATACTCTACACTGAACACTGACGTTTTACACATAAATTTAGCTTATCGTCAAACTATATATATATATATATATATATATATATATATATATATATATATATATATATATATATATATATATATATATACACACCAAGCGGGGGCAAGTTTGTTTAATGCGTGCACGCAATCTTCAGGCCATCGTTCAAGCTTTAAAGAGACTGTCGCCACTTGTTTTGTTGTCAGTATCCACTTTCAGATTTACCTACCACTATCTCTATTACCTACAGACTATATTTTTAAAAATTGAAAGCCTTTTCATTTGCAATGCGTTTCGCCGTTGTAAGTTAGTCATCTACATATAAGAATTAAAAACTAACTCACGAAAACTAAACGCCTTTTCAGTATGAAAGTTTTGAAGTTTTTATGTTCTATTACGCAAATTTTGTAACTTTGTATAATATTTATGCATTACACCCTAATCTTTATTCGGTAAAAATTTCATTGCTAATCATGCATTACTTTTAAGTAATACACATATTTATGTCTTTGTTGTTTCCGTTCCATATATTATGGGCGCTACTCTCTCTCTCTCTCTCTCTCTCTCTCTCTCTCTCTCTCTCTATATATATATATATATATATATATATATATATATATATATATATATATATATATGGTATAAATAAAGTGACAATTGGAAAAAAGACCTTAGATTTTGCAAAAATGAAATCGAAATGTTCTTGTTATATTTACATTAAAAAAAATCCAAATTTAAAATTTAAATCTGGGAATTTAACTATATATATATAATTGTGTATTTAGGTAGCAATCCCTCTTTTATGAATGAAAAAATACTGTAGTTAAGCTTTTTATTCATCTTTTCTCGTTTTCCTCCTTTTTTTTTATAATTTCCTCTTTTCTGGACATAGATTTTGTAAAAATCTACAGATGTTTTGTATGTCCAAGCGTTTTCGGCTATAAATTTAGCTATTGTCAAGGATGGTATAAATTTTATTTTTTTTCCAACTGAATGCATGGATAGTTTTATTTGTGTATCTAGTTATAGGAAAGTTTTATTTTCCAAACACGGTAAGTACACAGTGGCCGTGTTCATAGTGGATATTATTGAGTGTTGGCTTGTTCTTTTTTTATTAATAATGTATTATTTATTAGATACGCAGAAAAGGAGCGAAAACGAGGAATGAAGTGATATATGAAAATGAAACCAGTGCCTGAAACCAATTCGTGTTTGGACGTAAACACTTTATTGATCATATATATATCTAATACAACTCGACAAAAACACACACACAGACACACACACACACACATCAAGAGAAAAATGCGTCTCCGATTAAATTTAAACATTTCCTTTTAATCTTTGATGTCGCCGATTCAGATCAGTGACGAATAATCAATCGGCATACTCATGTCGACAAGATTTCGATGTGTTTATGCCAACGTAAACCGACGTGTGCAAATTAACAAATTAATTCGTTCGAACGAGAAACCGAAATCAAACATACACATCGTCATATACATGCACCTGTTATATTTTTATGAGGGTGAAGCATGTATGCACATATATATATATATATATATATATATATATATATATATATATATATATATATATATAGAGAGAGAGAGAGAGACAGAGACATCTAAGACTCATATATATATATATATATATATATATATATATATATATATTGTCGAATTTCATAAAACGTTTAATTTTGATCTCAATATATCGGTCAATGTAAATTAGTTTAGTCGCAAGCACTTACGATATATATATATATATATATATATATATATATATATATATATATATATATATATATATAAATATATGTATATATATATATATATAAATAATAATAATATATATGAGTGTGTGTGTGTATGTATTGTTATATTGTGGACATAAAATGCATATATATGCGTGTGTGTGTGTATATGTATCAGACACACACAGACACGCACATATATGTATATATAAAGAATATTTAAACAGCAATTCAACCTTCTTTAACACAGATTAATGAACTGATTACAGCTAAAAAATTTAGAAAATTTGACTATTACTACGGCTACCTACATAAAATTAAAAAAAATGCTACACACCTTGGCCTACAGAATTTCGCTTCCAAAATCAATCAAGCTATTCGAACATTGTAAAAATACAATAAAACATTAAACAGACACATATTGTCGGTTCTAGTTAATCAAATAATGGCTTATATATATATATATATATATATATATATATATATATATATATATATATATATAACGTCATCCACAGACAGACTGTTTCGCTGTTTCACAGCTCATCAGTGTGGCTAGACATCCGCTTGCCTCTAGCTCGGATCGAAACCCGACTGAATATATATATATATATATATATATATATATATATATATATATATATTCATGAAGATATGATTGTCTACGTGCCATTTTATGTAGAGTTATATACTTAAAAAATGTACACTTCAATATGTATTAGGTTGGTGCAAAAATAATGTCGTTTTCTCACATAGAAAACGACATTATTTTTGCACCAACCTAATATAAGCCCCTACAAAAATATCGTATGTATGTCCGTGTATATATATATATTCGCATAGGTATACGTGTGTGTACGTAAGATTGCATATGGAATTTTCTACTTACATATACCGATAATTAAATATGTCTATAAATTTATGTAACGTGATACATATCTATAACGTTCTTCGGGCTTACATACATATGGGTTTACGCATAAACGTGTGTACACACACATATGTGTTCGCCCGTGTGTACATATCCCGCCCTATCAATATTTCAAGTAGGCCACCTGCTCCGACCTAAGCTTGAGATTCCCTTAATCCATACTCGACGTACCCACTTATTAACATCGTCTGTCTACTCATACCACGGCCAGTCTGTTTAGTTATGGCGGGAAACGATTTGTGGGCGTGGTCATCACCGGATTCCCAGCAATTTCATTGGCGGAATTGAGGGCAAATATTGATCAGCAAATTGCTAATGCACATCTGTGCGTAAACAGCAGCGGTTATGCAATGGATTTCAGGAATAAGTCAGATGTTGGCAAGTTAGCTTAATGGTCTTATCTATTTGATATGCAAGACGGGTTCATTTGTTTGCGTTACAACATATAAGGAGGGGAAATTTGTTTTTTTGTTGGATGCCATGTCTGATAATTTTTTTTTTTGTTGTTTTTGTTTTTTTATTACGATTAATATACTTGACTTTATATTTCCTATTAATATAAAATTATTCCTGAAACAATGTCGACAACATCACACCATAAATAACGGAGAGATATTACTTTAGATCTAATTTCTATTATGATAAATCTCACTAAACTATCGCTGTTTCCATGTCAAGTTTTAAGATGAGCATAGTTCCCACAGTTCTGGTTTTCCAGACTAGGATCTAGCATGCCACTACACTGATACAGACCATCCGCATTAACGTCGTATAACATTAGTAAGAATGAATTCCCACAGCTTCTTCCTAAGAAGCGCTATTTTGTTGAACTGACTGCCAAAAGGTTGCTTTTCCATACATAACCTTTTAGTCTTGGGTTAACTATTATATTTTCATAAATATACTCAAAAAGTGTACTTCGGGACGACTACTCTTACTGCTCATACAAAAACTTCATCCAATATAAGCTAATATGTCCACAGTCAGCCTCTACCTTGAGTGACTTTTGGGACTTTGATATTGTGAACATTAGTGCAAAAAATTAGTGTTTAGAATCGTAAATCTGGTTTCGTTTGGCTAAAACTGGTTTTCTTTTATCAAATAATTTTATTCACAGTAACTAGCGAAATACATATGCATACATACATACATACATACATACATATCTATCTATCTATCTACACACACACACACATATATATATATATATATATATATATATATATGACAAACTGCAAAAGTTTTTGTGACTCGTTTCATCCGTTAGCATTTCATCGGACTTCCTGTTTGTCATATTTTTCTAAATACTGTTTGTTTATATAAAAAATTATACAAATTTATATATATATATATATATATATATATGTATATATATATATATATATATATATATACATATATATATATATATATAAACCTACCAAGTTGCACCCGTATCATACTTGTAGAAAATGCATGCCTCATACACAAGTTTAAAAACCATTAAAATAATGGAATCACTAATAATAAAAAAGAAAAAGCCAACACAGAATTACATCAACTATGATCACGGTTACAATGTGCTGACAGTGTTGTGAAAATAAAAATAAAAACATTCACATCACTCGAGAAACATATATATATATATATATATATATATATATATATATATATATATATATATATATATATATATAGACGTTCAGTCAAAAATAAAAAAAAGTCCTTGATAATGTCAAATAGAACAGTCGAAAGCGCTCGGATAGAACATTTAGACAATTTTTAAGCACCTTATGTCCAGATAAAAACCACTTATACGAACGCAATAAAAATTATATACAAAGCTTAATCGCAGTACCTTGAATTATTTAGTAAATAAAAAATTGCTGCCCAAATATACTATTGCATACACGAACACACACATGCATGCATTTAATTTCATGTACATTTTATTTAATCCGTTAATCTTCTTTGTAGATCAATAAACATAAATATTTATTAAATTTGACTATTAATCTTGTTTACAAGTCATTAAAATCACTGCATATATATATATATTGATGGATGGATGTTAATGAGAAGGACTTGGAGACATGAAACTGACAGCCACCTTTCAGTGTTGATTCTTATGCCCACACTTCGATATCTACAACTTTGAACTCTCTTCCCACATGAATAAACCAAATTTTAAGCTGTATATATACATCTATGTGTGTGTGTGTGTGTGTACGCGTGTGTGTGTGTGTGTGTGTGTGTGTGTACGCGTGTGTGTGTGTGTGTGTGTGTGTGTGGTGGACCATAATTATACACCTATGTTCTTTCTTGGAAAGCACAAACACAAATATATGTCTGTGCCTGCGTTGTATATTTCGGCAGCAAACATTCTTTTAAACATGTTTCATTGACTGACAAAAGCAAATTCTCATATTATTTTTTTTATTAAGTTCTTTTAATGTTAATACATGGATTAACCTTACTTTATTTAACAAGATTTCAAATGTATTGACGGTCTTCTAAGAATACACCCTAACAGAAAATCACCTTCTCGCGCAGCCTCAGCTTTCTACCGCGTCTACACTTTATAATACATAGAAAAAAAATTAATAACGGACACTTTGAATATGCCTAAAACGATTTTTTAAAATCATTTGACTCTAAGAAAGGTAGTAATGCAACTAGTACGCGAGGAGTTACAAAAGAGCGAATGTGAGAGAAAAGAGAGTAGATAACGAAAGGACTTTAGACAAAAGGTTGTATTTGCGTATATTTACTCTTTCCATTGAATACTGAACACTTAATCTGCTAAAACACTCCCGAGATATATTTGTGTTTGTTTTATTTTGACATCCCCAATTTGTAATTTACATGTAGGCTGTTCCTTTTGCTAACAAACACATTCAGTTTTCTTGCAATTGATGGTTATTCTTTCCTTCTCGTTTTCCTTCATTTCCTTCGGTAGGACTTCTTGCACTTTCTTTTGTGTGCTCGTTATTAACACTGCGTCATCTGCATACCTTATGTTGTTAAGATTGTGATCACCAATAATGAATCCTGGTAGGACTTCTAATTCTCTCAAATACGTTTAAAAGGGCTGTTTAGAAGACTCATTCTTGTCTTACATCTCCTTTTTTTTTATTTCTGCTTATTTACTAAACTCATTTCTTTACGCAGGTATGAATCTTTTTCGTTACGACCCGCTTCCCAAAATCTTACCAAATGACCAGTTGAGGTTGAAAAAGATGTCAAAATTCCTCTGATGAATATATGTAAGTCGTGACCAGTCTTTATGCGCCTGGCGCTTTTCAAACTGCTGATCATGACAGATATTGATCATGTGCTCTCTTCCAGAAACAGGAACTTATTTCCTCTCGGCATACTTGCAGTATAAAGGACAGTTAAGCACTATAAGTGGTGACAAGCGCAAATATGACCGAGCAGATTTGACTAATCACATTAGCAGACAGGTATGCTCGAAAAGGAGAGTTACCGGTTACTATCCATGGATGGAGCTATGGATACGTAACTGAGTGCTTGCTCGGTTCGCTTTTCTATCTAAGTTCGAATCTGACTGTGGTCAATTTATCAGGGAGGTGACCTTGATGTCCACGGACTTCCTAAGCGATCTCAGCGGGTGGCACCGTTGGAAGGTGCATGAAAACCATACCATGATGTGACCTAAACATTGAGTTGTTCACGCTTGAAAACAAGTTTGTTTTTTTTTTAAATTGTAAGAACACTAGGAAAACTGAATAAAATCACTTACAGTTTACGGTTTCTCAGCCGTCTCATTCAAGAAAACACACACACAGGCATTTATCCCTTTTTTCCCAGGACACCTGTTCCCCTTGGACATACTGAACCTAAAAGAATGATTGTTGCCCAAATACACAATTATTGAATTATGTCACCCGGCAGCCAACAAGGAAAGTAGATGGCTATATTTCTGAGATGGGGTATTTTAATTATTTACATCATTTACATTGTTCGGACTGTTGTCGTCATCTTTATTGCCATATTCCCTACGCTTCAGCCGTTGTACACTCCGGCCTTCTTCAGGTGATTGGAATTTCGAACTGAACCCAGTGTCTAAAAGCGTTGATTGGATCCATTCACTTGAACCAAAGAGTTGTGAATTCAATACATGACGGCTGCAGTGGTGAACAAAAACTTGGGAGCTTGAGTTAAATGGAGGTAACTGAGGCATGTGGAAGAGGCATGGCACTTGAAACTAAAACAATCAACCCAGGTAGACGAATTAAAGAAGAAAAGCCACAGTGGAATTTTTTGTTTTGGCAATGCACTGACACATACTACTAACTAATTCAGATGTCTGTCTTAATTTATGTGTAGGTTAGGCCCATACAATGAAATCTAAAAACTTACAAAACAGAGACCCGTCCAGTCATGAAGCATCATCAAAAAAAAGGTATGACACCCAAGGAAAAGCATGAAGATATAATATAGACACTTGCTGAGGACTCTCATTCCTATGAAACTGTAAAGAAGTGGGATGTAGAATTCAAGCGAAGCAGGCACAGCACAGAAGTTGACCATCGGTTAGGTCGTCCAAAGACATCGATGGCATTTACCAAATCATTTTATATGACAAATGTTCAGCGGATAGCTAACTCTATAGGCATTAGTTCTGGTTCGGCCCCATCCTGTTTCAACGGAGATATTGAGGATAAGAAATCTGTTTTTCAAGATAAGTCCCAAGAACACCGAATCAAAAGGAGTCACTTTCATATAAACATTTGAAGTCATTCAACTTATGGCTTTGGATGACATACTTCTTACTCTCCAGCAGAGAGCTAAGTCCATAGGAATTAATTCTTGTTCAAGCAGTCAGTACAAATTGGCAAGGTGATGGCTTCTCTTTCTTTGGATTCTGAAGGCGTAATCATAATAGACTACATAGAAAAGGGAAAAAACCTATTAATGCATAGTACTATGCAATCAAGTCGAAACGCAGAGAAAAACTGAGAGCTGGTGTGCGCTTACTCCAGGGATAACATGCCCGTTAACACTGTTGCGTAGTTGAAGCAGCCCATTGTGTCGGTGAATTGCTACCCCACACTTTTACTCACCAAACTTAGCTCCATCTGACTTCTTGTTTCCCATATCTAAATCCCACCTGCTTGGTCGCTATTTTGGAAAGAATGATGACTTCATATTTACTGTAGAGTTTTTCGAGAACCAGGACAACACCATCTTCCATGATGGGATAGCAGTAACTAAACATCGTTGGATCAAGTGCATTTATGTCAAGAGGGACTATATTGATATATAGTAAAAAATATTGGTTCTTCAACTCGGTGAGGCTTAGAACTTTTTGAATGACACTCGTATGTGTGCTGTAGATAAAGATGCAGGCTGTGTAGAAGATTTAATATTATGAGTTCAGTACAAGCATCGTTATATCAACGGAAATGCATATGGAGTCCATTATTTCAATTAGAACTGGAACGTGGGGCTTCATAATGCTGGCTAATTGCTGTGCATGTTGTATATGACACGTCGGTGCTACTTCGATTTTGGTAACAGAGGTGAAAATTCCTCTAAAACTTCATAGGCTTCAAACAGTAAAGTTCAATACAAAGTGTCTCAGGTAAATCAATAAAATCTGTCGAATCTTTTACATACCTAGGAAGCGAGATTTCCAAGGAATAGGAACTGAATAGCTAAAGCTTCGGATGCTTTGGATAAAATGGATGTAATCTGGAAATTTGATTTACCCCCACAACATCAAGGAGAGATTCTTTAATGTATGGTGCCGCTGCCTGGACATTAACTAAAATCCTTGAATCTAAGCTTGATGGACCCTACACTCGGATGCTGAGAGCCGTACTTCGCATCTGTTGGTGACAATACCCAACTAAATCTTAGCTATGTAGATACATCACTGATATATCTACAATCTTATGCGAAAATAGAATGCGTTTTGCAGGACACTGGTGGCGAGCAAAACAGGAACTCGTGAGTGATTTATCCACACACACACACACACACACACATATATATATATATATATATATATAAGTGAACACTGATGTCAACAGCAAGTGGCAACAGTGTGCTTTGTGCTTGAACCATATGGACTGAAGATTGCATTTAAGTATGAAACATACTGTCGCCACTCGGTGTTGATCTCAATGCTCACTTTTACATTTACATACGCTCTATCCATGATATTGAACACCCTTATTGTTTGTATTCTTTCCACCCACTGTAGAGGGGGTCTTAATGTATGGTGCAACTGACTGAACATTAACTAAAACCCTAGAATCGATGGGACCTACACTCGGATGCTGAAAGCTATACCTAACATCTCCTGGTGACAACATCCAACTAAATCTTAACTATGTAGATACATCCCTGATATTTCTACAATGATACGCGAATGCAGAATGCTCTTTACGGGACACTTGCAAGCGAGCAAAACAAGAACTTGCGAGGGATCTAGTGTTCTGGACACCTAGACATGGAGCAAGGCGGTTTGGTTGACCAGCAATCATCTATTTGGTTGGTGCAAAAATAATGACGTACTAATGTCGTTTTTGACGTATTTTTTAACGTCAAAAAACGACATTATTACGTCATTATTTTTGCACCAACCTAATATATCGGTCTGCTATGTTGTGACACAGAATTACTCGCTAATGACACTCCGACTGTGATGCCGGACCGTGATAGACTCATGAATGTCCTAGGTCATTCAACCGAATAAAAAATACACCCCTGACAGCGTAAACTAAATTTTCGAATGCTGTTCTCTAGTGTTCAGTAATGATGATCAATTTTACTTCTGTGCAAGAGATGCTTGTCTTTATGCACGATATTGAATGTTTATTATGCATTTCGCCATAGACACCAGGGGTCTAGCTATTAGCATCACAGGGTGAATTGCATAGAGGTTACCTATCTCGATCAAATTTGGTATCTGAGGTAGGAAGATTGAAGAACCCCACGTATGTCCAGAATATTCGGCAAACTCGTTACTGTGATTGGTCTAAACATTTAAGCAGATAGCTTCAGGGTTTATAGAAAGTCTAAAGGCTTCTGGTGATCCGCGTTTCTGTGGTTGAATCATAAATGCAGAAGGATACTGCAATAAATTCAAGAGATATAAAAGATAGGAATTTATGAACCATGATCGACAACATCCTGAAATGAAGAAGTATATGTATCCAAACGATTGAGAAGAAGAGCTACTTTACCGCATGTCAATTGTCCAAAGCATTGCTATAAGAAGACAAAAAAGGGGTTCTAACGAAGCAAAAGATAAGTGTTGAATTAACCCGGCATTTCATCAGATTTATATCAATTATATCACTTATGGATTTCATTAGAAAAGAAAGAATAACGTTTGGGTTATCCTCACATAGCTAGGCTAATTTCGACAATAAATCGCTAGAGGGCGCTGTTAAGCGTCAATAAAAGTGGGACACTTACTGTCTTCTTTCTTTTTTCTCTACTTTCCTTTTATTATGCAGATCTCGTTCTCGAGCATGGGGATATCATTCGTGTAAGTAACTGAACTTTCAAACACGTGTATCACCCACATAATTCCTAACTTGTAATCTTTCTTTGCATGCATACTACTGTATTGTCTATCACTTTTTACAAAAAGCAAACTAAAATATCACCTTAATTCCATTTTCTTACATCCTTTTACACATTCTTGTATGGAAAATATTGTTTGCCACAGATTTTAGTATAACCAGGGCAGCATCTTAACATGATATATATATATATATATATATATATATATATATATTATAAATTAATTGATTTAAAATATGGTTTTTCCGCTACACAGTTCTAACCATGTTTCAAAAATGGAAAGTCCGAATTTAATTTTGTAATTAAATTAAAGATATTAGTTCCATTTCATCCTCAAGCGAATTTTGGAGTAACTTTTAAACGCTTGAGGATGAAATGGAACTAATGTCTTTAATTTAATTACAAAATTAAATTCGGACCTTCCATTTCTGAAACATGGTTAGAACTGTGTAGCGGAAAAACCATATTTTAAATCAGTTAATTTATAATATTAATGCTCTGTAAATTTACATTGAGCACTATTTTGTAAAAATAAAAATATCTATAAGAACACCGGATTATATATCTTACTGTTCTTTTTTATTTATATATATATATATATATATATATATGTGTGTGTGTGTGTGTGTGTGTGTGTGTATGTATGGTAGACTCTCTTATTCCACGTATGAGTGTCAAGCAGCTCAGTTCCTAGGAACCGAAGCCCAGAGACCATCACATATGATTTGATTAGAGTGGTGAACGCTTTGCAAAGAGCCAACCACACTTTTTGAAGGGCCGATTACAGAGACCTGGTGCACTACATGCCACAAGGTCCCCCAAACCACCCTCCGCAGGTTTTGAATTCAGAGTTATCCATCTCTTAGACCTGTTTCCATCCAAGGCTATAGAACCCAGTCTGTGATGCTATTTACACATAGCCGGATATGGAATAGGATTAGTACCTTTCCCAAGGGTATAAGCACGTAAGGAAATGTAATGGATTCGACTGGAAATCGAACACAACTCTCCAGTTCCTCAATCCGAGACACTATCCACTGCTCCACCGTGTGTGTGTGTGTATATATATATATATATATATATATATATATATATATATATATATATATATATATATATATATATATATATATATATATATATATATATATATATATATATATATATATATATATATAGTAATCCGAATGTCTATATATATATATAGACATTCGGATTACTAACACAAAAACAAAGAATGTCTCATATCGAGAATATTTAACATTGAAAAAATTAATTTTTTTTTTAATAATATATAGAAATCTCCGCCTTTTACCTGACGACGGTCGCGAGACAAGAAACACTTGTAGTAAAATTATGGGAAATAACGCATAATATTTTTTTTCTCAAAAAATCCACATTACAACCAAAAACGTTTGCGACACCTCTCTTCTCTTTTTTAATATACATACTTTTCTGTCGGAACCACTACAACCTCTTTCTTATATATATATATATATATATATATATATATATATATATGTGTGTGTCTTTTATTGAATAATAAAGACATTTTTTCTATTTATTTTCAAAAATATTTTCTAGTCCTCGAATCAGTTTCTTGATGCTAAGATGAAATTAATCAAGTAAGGCGCCGTAGTTTTTACTTGATGAATTTCATCTTAGCATCAAGAAATTGATTATGAACTTATAATAAAAATATACATAATATGTGTTATATCTTTATTGCACTGAATGAAGATATCTTATATCAAGTAATAGAATATCGGTTGTATCGATGTATTCTTGCTGAAATCGCTAATAAGCAGATAAGCTAGTTCTCTATCCTCTCCCTATCTTTTTTTTATCTACTCACCTTTCTCGGCGTCATGTGTATGTATTTGGATGAATCCAAGATCTCTTCTGGAGGTGATGTGTTCATCTCCACATTACACTCACCTTTATATATGCACCTTTTTTTAGACGATAATTTTTCCTCCATGGGGCCACTTCCAAATTCGGATCAAGTTTTCGCTTAAAGGAAATATACCTTTTGCTGGGTTGAAGTCTATCAACACGGAACTGGATAGGATAGAAAACTGCGGAGTTACTGAGAAAATAGATTATTCAGAATGTGTCTATACCAGCAGTTTATATTAAAAAGAAAAATAATAAGATTCGTTTATGTTCAGATTTTTCGACTGGTTTGGATGACTGCCTCATACCAACTCCTGAGGATATATTTACCAAAATAAATGGCGATAATTTTTACCAAATATTGACCTGTTTTAGGCATATTTTCAAAACGAAGTAATAACGAATACTGTAATTTAAATTTTCGGGATATATACTTCAAAAGTATCGTAAATATGTCTATCAGTGAATTAAATTGTACTGGTTGCTTATTCTGTTCATATCTACACCTCGATTGATTTATATGTCTCTTATGACGAAATTGCCCACATTTCACAATGTGCATCATACTACCAAAACGTTAAATATTTTTTCCTTCCTGCCGATTTTTTTTCCGGCTTCAAAGTTTTCAAAGAAAACTTTATCGCCGTTCTTAAATCATCAGCTAGTCTGAAATTGTCGAACTTTCTACTTATTTCCTGACAGTAAGTTGCCAAAAATGGATCTAAACTTCTAGCAAACATGAGCTCTGCAGGTGACATTTTCGTGGTGACGTTTGCATTAAACGTCATTCGAGACACGCACAAAAATTCTCCATTTCTTCATTTTACAAGCCTTTAATTTTTCTTAACGCACTTTTGAAAGTGTCAAGAAAACTTTCCGCTTGATCATTCCACCTCGGATGATAAATCGGCGTTGTCAAATATTCAATGGCCTAGTGTATTTGCAGGAAGATTTAAACTCCCTAGTCGTAAATTGAATTTCATTGTCGGTTCCCACACCGTCAGGTTCTCCAAACCTTGCAAAAAGTTCACACAAGAATTTAACCGTTATTGCGATAGTTAGTTGTTTACACTTTCATATATAGGGCCATTTTGTGAAACGGTCGACCACAGTTAAATAATAGGAACTTTTTGTTGGTCCCACAAAGTACATATGTAGTCTTTCCCAGAGTTTATCAGTGCTTGTCCCTGTCTGACAATTTGTAGGTGGTAATTTTACTTCTGAATTACAACCATTACGTTTTCTAATTGTATTTTGGATAACTTTGTGCAACTTTGGCCAATATATGTAGCTTCTCATCTCACTATTTCCGGATCTCTTCTGTAGAATTGCTTTGAAGTACTTTTTTGTAGTGATAACGAAATTACTACTTTCCACGTACAAAAGTACTCCATCACAATTAGAAAATGCTGTATCATTTTTAGCAGGTTTAATTTAATTTCGCTCCATTTTGACTTAATGTTATCCATAGATTTTTTTTGTTTTTAATAAACGTACCCTTTTAAAATGAATATTTATATCGTCTATCATGACCGGTAATTCTTTAACAATGTTAAAGACGAGACTTTTAATTTCGATTTCAGATTTCAGCGAAGCAATGACAGTATCTTCAATTTTTTTTTTTTACATTTCGATATCAATCTGGACAAACCATCTGCGTATTCCAATTTCATTGATGATAGAAATTCCATCTTGAAATCATAGTTCAACCAAATCGTAGCCCAAGGCTGTAGTCTATTTGCATGCATGTGTGGTTATCCTATTCTTAAAACCAAATATAATTATAGACGATGACTAGTTTTCAATATGTATGTGTTTCCTAATATCATTCTCTGAAATTACTTTACAGCAAAAATTATGCCAAACGCTTCCATTTCAATTTGACTAGCATTATTCCTTATATGTCAAACTTCTTGAAGCGTGTGCTACTGTTTTCACTGTACTGTCTTCGAATTTATGGCCTACTACCGCTCCTATGCCGTATTCGCTCGCGTCCAACGCTGCTGTTATCTGTGGTTGCGCGTCATGATATGACAGTGATATCATTGAAGTTAGTAGGTTTTTTTTTTAATTCCTTCGAAAGTTTTTTGATATTCGGCCAACCAATTCACGGTAAATTATCCAGAGGGGCTCGCAATTTGTAGATATCTGGCACATAAATATTATAATACAGAGAATATATAAGAGAAATCCGGATATAAGAGATTTTCTCTGGTCCCAAATTAGAGCCATACTTATCTAAACAAAATAGACCAAACTCGGATATAAGAGAAACCCGGATATAAGAGACTTCTTCTCCGGGCCAGACAACTCTCTTATATCCGGGTTACACTGTAATTGGCTAATCCAAAAAAAATGATTATAGTGCCACCAAATTTTTCAGGGGAGGTTTGTCTTTAATGGCACTTACTCTAGCGGGTCTTCGTCTGTTCACTATTTTGAAACCGGGATCATGTAATCTCTTAAATACTTCCTGCATCAGTTTTACGTGCTGTATTTTCGTAGCACTCTTAATGAGTATACCATCTATGCAAGCGGCAACACCGACTAGTCCAGCCAACGTAGTATCCATTATTTCCTGCAAAATACTTGCGCCAAAAGTGTAATCTTTTAAAATTATAGACTCCTTTTATGCGTATTAATAGTCAAAAGCTTCTTGAATTCCTGATCTACTTCGTTTTGAAAATATGCCTAAAACAGGTCAATATTTGACAAAAACTATCGCCATTTATTTTGGTAAATATATCCTCAGGAGTTGGTAGGAGGCAGTCATTCAAACCAGTCGAAAAATCTGCACATAAACGAATGTTATTATTTTTCTTTTTAATATAAACTGCTGGTATAGACACATTCTGAATAATCTATTTTCTCAGTAACTCCGCAGTTTTCTATCCTATCCAGGTCAGTGTTAATAGACTCCAACCCAGCAAAAGGTATATTTCCTTTAATTTTAAACACTGGTATCACATTTTCTTTTAATTTAAAAATGCCTTTGGATTTATACATTTTCCCAACTTCTAAGAAAATATTCGTGAATGTATTTTTTTGTTTACCCAGTGTTTTTTTAGCTGTAATCTTTTTCTTTGACGAACAGTTAATTTTCCACAGAATGAATTCATCAGTCAATTCCATAATTCAAATAATTCTAGCCAAATGATGCCTAGTAAATTCGAGTTGGAATATTTTATTATGTAATTAAATGTATTTTTTTTAGTTTTACCCGCAATAGCGATGTTATACGTGATTTTCAGAGGAAAAATGAATATCTTGCTCGATAGTCCTCTTGCAACTTTGTCGCTTTTTTCTCAACTTAGGCTTACTAATTCTATTCCAAGTTTGTTCATCAATAATTGTAATATTGCTACCAGTGTCCTATTGAAATTTCACCGTAGCATTATTCTTTTGCACTGTCACGGTTTTTCTATCATTTGAACTTTCCAATTTTTAGCTGGTAGTACTAATTTCAGCAAGTTAATTTGTGTATTTCTTTTGCTTTTCCGCTTGCAGTAGCTTCGTTTGTGACCCGCCTTTCAAAAATTGAAACATTTTTTTGGTTTTAAATGGACAGTTCTTTCTGATATGAAGCATACCACAGCCATAGCACCGGTTAAGTTTTGCAGTATTTTTATTCCAGATTTTTTCTTTTGGTAATACTGTCTTTTTTTTAATTACTTGTACTTCTGCCATTTTGCTCGATTTTCGCTGTATCATGACTTAAACTGACTATTTTTGGAACTCCTCCGCAACAATCTGTATCGTTAACTTTGAATCCTGTTCAAGTATTATAAGAATTCGACTTCGTATTTCGGGATCATTGCTTGATGTCTGATTTTTAGCGATGATAATTCACCCAGTTTATATTTCTCACACTAACGATTGACTTTAATCAGAATATGTGACCAATTCTTCATTTTCGTGCTTATTAAGGTTCATGCACTTCCAACATGTAGAAAACAGTGAATTCTTTCACCAAAGATATTTGATATTGACCCTGTTTTGTAAAATGACATATTTCTGGAGTATTTGGCAAAATGAAATTAAGATATTTTTCTTCTTCAGCGGGGTAAAATTTCGTAACAGAACACGTATTTTCTTCTCACATAAATTTCTCTCGGAGAAAACTGACAACCTTGAGGGTCCATCGGTTATAATTTATTTCTCCAGGTATATGATTTTTACCAAGGGTGAAAAAATGTTTTAAAATTACATATAGTTCTTACACACTTTTGACGGGTAGTTTTAAGTTGATGCCAGGTTATATAGAGAGGGGGAGAAAAGGAGTATGACAGACATCATCGAAATTAGAGAGAGAAAGGAGAGAAATGAATAATTTTAAATCTACTTTTATTATGATATTTAAGAGTAAGGGAGGCGGTAAGGGCCAAACATTGACCTATTTAATAAGTCATCTCTCACAGGAAACGAGATAAAGAGAAAAAAAAAGAGACGTAAAGATATAAGAAAGCAATATTGGAATTAGGGTTTGAGAAAGAAAGGGAAATAGTTTGAAAAGAATAAAGGAAAGGAGAATGAACGGTAAATTAACATATATAGCATATTGCGGTTAATTTGAAAAAAAAAACAGATTATATATTTGGCTCTTAACGTTTGACATTAATTTAAGCATTGAAAATTTTTCAACAAAATAAGCTAGGAAATGAATATAATGTGAATATAATATAAATAAACAATATCACTATTATTAACATGATGAATATGAATAACAATTAAGGCGTAAAATGTTTTAAATTAAAATCGAAATTTTCGAATTTTGAATTTTATTTAAAAATTTTGTTTAAAAAAAATTGAAATGTATTTCGAAATGAAATATGATTTAAAAGTGATAATAGTATTATTTTTAATATCGTAATAATGATAAAAAAGAAATAATAATAATGATAATAATAATAACAATCCTATACAGAAATACCTATGAAAGGAATAATATTTATCTATCTGTCTATCTGTGTGTGTGTATATATATATATATATATATATATATATATATATATATATATATATATATTAATGCGAGAAAATTTTATTTTAAAAGAATGCTCAATACAGTGTAGAGAAAATACAATTTATTCGAAAATTATGAGATAAAAATGTTATAAAACCACTACAAAAATAACCATTTTGTTTCAAAACTTCTGGTGTCTTATCAAGTGTTGGTGTTGAATGTCAACACCATCACTGAGATAAGACACCATTAGTGTTGAAACAAAATGGATATTTTTTAGTGATTTTATAATATATTTGTTATAATTTCCGAATAATATATATATATATATATATATATATATATATATATATATATATATATATATAATTATATTTATGCTCTACTTTTGCATCGAGCACTATTTTTTAAAAATAATAACAAAAATACTAAAGAACTTTGGATTATTTACCTAACCAGTTCTTTCCTATTTTCTATATATTTACACACACACACACATATATATATATATATATATATATATATATATATATATGAGATGACATCGAAGTCACAAGCTTCAGGCCTAAAAATTGACTTTCATCTGTGTTGACCTTCCGGTACTCTTTTATATTTACACTAGCAGCATGGCCCGGCGTTGCCCGTACTTGATTAAAAAATAGTACGACTTATACAGCAATCGCTATCACTTGACTTAAAATACTTTTACCTTTCCTTGCCTTTAAAAGAGTGCCCTTTGCCGTGCTGATGTTGCTACATGCCTTACTTCTTGCCTATCTCACTCTGTGAATTTTTTCTAAGCTCTATACTAAACATTAAATCTGTTACGAAAAAAGAACTAAACAAAATGAACACAAAACTATCAGCTTTTAAAAACAGACTCGTAACTGGAAAAACCGAATGAAAAAAGAATGTTAACAACAAATACTTTTTTTATACCCAACCCAGTTCTGCAGAATCAGAATCAACGTTGAGTTTAAGCAAGGGAATAAGCTAATTAGAGTAAAGTGCCATGCAGATTTAAATTTTTCCCACTTGTGACGAATGCAGCTACCGATTTTTTTTGCATGCTTGCTAACATTCGAGTCAGTCAGCTGTTGGCTCTCACGCTGGCCAATAGAATTTTCCTGCCTATTCGTGGCAGCCAGCTATAGGCTCTCACTCTGGCCAGTAGAAAATGGCCGCAAACTACATGAAAACACACACACATCCTGCCTTTTACAGACAGATACATTTTTATTTCTGTTATCGTTCATATTTACCCATAAATATTGTATACCTTATATTTTAATCATATCTCACTCTCACTCTCTCTCTCTCTATTTATCTATACATACATACATACATACATACATATACATATATAAATTATATATAAATGTATGTATCTATCTATATCTAATATATATATATGAATGAATGATACTCAAATAGAACTGCTTTCATGTGACTTAAAGTTTCATGCGGATACTATATTTGATATACAACGGTCTCACAGATTTCAGGCTGTTCAAAGGACAAAGGAATTAATTCCGTATTTAGTTTGCCTTTATGTGGTCCATGCTATATAATGGTCTGCGACGGGGTGGGGGGTCAAGCAGAGATGTGTTGAAAAGAGATCGTTTCCAATATGGCTGTAATATTACTATTTAAATTGTGCTCTCTTTGGATACCGAGAATGCATGCGCCAAGAAATATAGACAGGTGGGCGATAGCATTAAATTCATCACTCTATCTCCCCCGCGATCTTTCACTCGCTCACACACAAACATACACCCACCACATATATATACATATTAATACACACCCATATATATATATATATATATATATATATATATATATATATATATATATATATATATATATATATATATATTTATTTAAAAATATGATTCCCACACGCCACATAAGAGGTCTAATGTTTCAAAACAAGAGTCGAAAACTTCAATATAATTATTTGAATTAAATTGAATTAAAGTAACCTCTGTTCCATCTTCAAGCGAAATTTTTTTTGAATAACTTATTTCTGAAATTTACGTGTTTTAATAGTATATTCACAATTGAAATCAAATTTTCCATGGTAACAGCCAGAGCGAATTGTTTAAAATAGTTAGGGGTGTTAAGTGTTAATAATTTGTATCAGTATAGAGTTACTTTCATAGATGTCAAGTCAGGGTAAGGTGGGGGTGTCTAAATTTGAAACGGAAGATGTTTTCACCTAGTCTGGTTTACGTGTCTATGGAGATTTATTTATATTTTTTATTTTATTTCTTTATGAAAGGGATTTGTGCATAAAAAAAAAAAAACTGCCGTAACATTTGTTTTTTGACGACTTCATAAAGGGTTATCATTTTTGTAGGGTATTTAAACTACTTATTTGGGTTATAGATTATAAAAGTTATTTTATTGTATGCTTGTTTTTAGCTAATTAATTCAGTGCATATATCTGATGTCGGCAAAAACCCGTTAACTCATGTCTATTGTTTAATAGATTTTTATTATTTATTTTGCCTCATGGAGGCACAAAGGGCATGGGTCATCCCAAGTTCTAGTCCTATTTATAATTTTCCATTTTCCAGTGTCCTGTTTATTTCCTTCAGATGCCAAAACACATATATATATATATGCGTGCGTGTGTGTGTATATTTATATCAGAATGAACAATATATATATATATATATATATATATATATATATATATAATATGAACACACCTATTCAAAACAGCACAAAAATAAAATACAACTTAAGCAGTCAAGTCATGAGGTAAAACTAACGACACCAAATACAAAACACCTTGAAAATAGCTAAAGAAGTGGCCGAAATTATTACCTGACTTCTACAAAACAGATAAACGTATGCATCTTGGAAAAATTAAATAAAAAATAATTAAATCTTCCGTGTCTGATGTATTTAATGTGTGTGTGTGTATTTCTCTCATTGGAACTACTATAACCTCTTCCTTTTATATACAGTGTAACCCGGATATAAGAGAGTTGTCGAGACCGGAGAAGAAGACTCTTATATCCGGGGTTTCTCTTATATCCGGGTTTGGTCTATTTTGTTTAGGTAAGTATGGCTCTAATTTGGAACCAGATAAAATCTATCTTATATCCGGGTTTCTCTTATATCCGGGTCTCTTACATCCAGTTTACGCCGAATATATTAGGTTGCCGTTTTCTCACATATGTGAGAAAACGACATTATTTTTGCACCAACCTAATATATATATATATATATATATATATATATATAGTAAACCTAAAGAGCCAGACAAACCTACCTAGGTCTCACCTAAGCGGATCGCTTTTTTTACCTTCCCCCCCCCCCTTGGGTATTAGTTTGTTCATTTACAAGCTAAAACACCGAAGGTTTTGCCGGACGAGTATCGCTGCTTATATTTATATATAGATTATTAGTGCTTATATATATATATATATATATATATATATATATATATATATATATATACAGTGTAACCCTGATATACGAGATCCGGATATAAGAGAAAGCCGGATATAAGAGAGATTTTCTCTGGTCCCAAATTAGAGCCGTACTTGCCTAAACAAAATAGACCAAACCCGGATATAAGAGAAACCCGGATATAAGAGACATCGTCCCCGGTTCAGGCAACTCTCTTATATCCGGGTTACACTATATATATATATATATATATATATATATATATATATATTCTTGTATGTATAACTTCTACAAACTTATAAACCACCCCTATCTGGTGAATCGAGTGGCGTTATCTGTGTCGTCCTACAACACTGGATCACCTTGCCTTCCCTTAAAAGTCATCGCGACTTTGTTTTCCCAGGGTCACCCATTTCCCAATCTCTCAAGTCTTTCTTCCATTCTTTATCCTGAGTCATCGAGTTATAGATGATTACTCCTTCAATAAATCAGCATATATTCCGCCGATATTATGCCTTCATTTTTAAATAAATATTTACTGCATGTTAACTCCACTGTAAAATCTTGGCAGCTTAGAAGGCAGAAGAGAACGTCTGAATCCCCATTTTCGAATAAGATCTCATATATATTTTTTTCCAATTTTTACAGGCACCATGAAAATCAAAATTGTCATTATTTTACGAAAAAAAAAAAATTTCCTTTGTCATACACTATTCATTCGTACAAAAACAATCGAAGACTTTAGAATTATCACTTTGCAGTGAATCGGCTGTTGCAAAACTAAACGTGTTGATACGTAAAGAACAAAGAAACTTATTCTCATGGGTATTTGGTAAACCAAACACTTGGCACTGAATAGAATATAAATTTTACTATTGGATAGATTGCAGTTATAGAAAATCAAGATTATTTACGGTTAAACTAAACTCCTTAGCATCTGGGAAATTTAAGTTGAACCCTTTTTTTTTTTTTTTTTTTTTTTTTTTTTTCGTGAATTAGATAATTTTCATTTGAAAATTATCTAATTCACGAAAAAAAAAAAAAAAGGGTTCAACTTAAATTTCCCAGAAATGTTGGTAATGACAAAATATCTCAATTCAGAGAGGTGTGATGCGAAAATATTCACTGCTTTACTAGATCCTGTGGGTTCTATTCTTTGATGGATAACCAAAATTGATCAATGTACGCCTTTTTATGCTTGATTTGTAAGCAATGATCAACAGATAATAGTGAATAGCACATCTTTTGTGAAGAATACGCCAACGTCATCAGCTGAAATGTCAGTTGACGTAGACATGGAAGCAATATATAAAAACAATTTCTGTTTCAAAATATAAAAATTTTTATGTAGCGATGTAAAATATTTAAAAAATATTATTACAATATTTTGCTCAACGTTCTATCGAGCACTTTAAAAAAAAAGTAAATGCTAAGAACAGTGGATTATTAATCTGTCTGTTATTTCTTTTTATCTATCTATCACATTCTCTCTCTCTATCACATTCTCTCTCTCTATCACATTCTCTCTCTCTATCACATTCTCTCTATCTCTCTCTTTCTCTTTCTATTTATCACTATCTCTCTATCTCTCTCTCTTTCTCTCTCTCTCTCTATCTATCTATATATCTAACTTTTGCTCTCTCTCTCTCTCTCTATATATATATATATATATATATATATAGAAAGAGAGAGAGCGAAAGGTAGATAGATATGTATAAAGAGAGAGAGAGAGAGAGTGAAAAAGTAGCTTAAAAGCTTCGCTATCTGCGGTATTTAAGCTAGCTCCTGTGGCGGGCTCTTGATTAGGCCTTTATCACACGGAAGAATAGATGCGATAGGCAATAATAAACTACAGAAGAAGTCAAAATTGATCGCTGCATTTAAGTATTGCCTTAATATTTAACCTTACCATATAAGGGTTCAACGATAATTCTTCTGTGGCCACTTAATTTAAAGAAAATGTGATGTACGTAGGTCCTTACTTTCCTTACAATAAATATTTTTATTTCATGGGTGACTTTCGCTTGAATTCGCAGTTAATTTCCATTATTCCCAAATTTATTTTCACGTTGTAAAAATTGCTATCGTAGAAAATAAGGCGTCGCAAAAAATTGTTGAAAACAATGGCAGTAATGAAAAGGCGGGAACCCAAAATTTCAAGATTGCGGGTCCAGATGTGGACCAGAAAGTTTTTTAATTTGCTCACAGGTTCGTCCTGATTCCAAAATGGTATGATATGTTGTGCTATAGTTATACAGTGACATTTGCATTTATTTTATATATATATATACATAATAGATGTGCGTAAATTTGAATGTGACAAAATTATCTTTTAATTCATGTGTTATACTTTAGCCAACCTGAAACACACGTATCTGAGGTGTATCATCTTTAAAATGCCTTTTAATTCATGTAACATTACAGACGCACTAAGATACGACGATCTATCAATGTAACATAAAAGTGGTTTAAGTTATTGTATCCAAGCCGAATCGATACTTCAAATATACAAAACGACCATTCGCCCTTGCATGGAGTATTGCTGCCATATATGGTCTGGGGCATCTTCTGTTTACCGAGGAGTTCTTGACAAGATCCAGAGACGGATATGTAATGTGATTGGCCCTGATCTGGCGTCTCGCCTGCAGCCACTATCTCACAGACGCGCCGTCGCCTCTCTCTGTCTCTTCTACAAATACTTTCATGGTAATTGCTCCGATGAGCTGCTTTCACTGGTTCCCAGTCTCCATGAATTCAAGCGCCCTACGAGGCTGGCATCCCGCTCTCACCCTTACACTGTAGAAACTTTAAAATGTAGCCGTCTCTTCTACTCCAATAGATTCATACCTCGCACCTCTCGCCTGTGGAACAACCTTCCCAATTACTGTTTCCCTGATAGCTATTAGGTTGGTGGAAAAATAATGACGTAATACTGTCGTTTTTTGACGTTAAAAAATACGTCAAAAAACAACATTATTACGTCATTATTTTTCCACCAACCTAATATAATCTCCAACTATTCAAATGTAATGTCAATCGACATCTCCAGTTACCTTGATCTACACACTATCCTTCCCTTCATCCTTTCTTCTATCACTCCTATCTGCTCTTGCTCCAAATCTTCTGCAACCCTCCTGCATCCTAGTGGCTTCATGCCTTGCTCGGGGCGCAATGCTTAAAAAAAAAAGAAAGGTAGTCCGTTAATTTTAAATGGAATACATTGATGGTCGTGTAATTTGTGTGAGACAGTGTGTAAATTATGTTAAGAATTGTACGAATGCATGAGAGAACAAGACGAAAATGTGGCGGTAAAGTTTCGAAAGATAGGAAAGCCATAACTACCCACTCCCTGAAAAGACACCCAAATCAAAAAACGATTTTGGATGAGGTGTTAATTTTCTTAAATTCACAAAAGTCGCGTACCATAGAAGTTAATGAATAAAACGTACTGTTGAATGCCGATCAAGTTCACCAGACCTCACAACATTGAATTTTTTTCTTGTGGGCCGATCTGAAATCACTTGTTTATCAGACGCGCCCAAGAAATATTGATAAACTTGTAGAAAGTATTAAATATGAATGCATTTAAAAGGATGGAGGAAACTCCCCAATTAATTATGCATGCACGGGATAGAAATGTTTTGAGAAAGAAGTAGGACATTTTGAACAGCACATATAACAGTTAAATAACTAATAAATAAAATTTCCATGTGTAATTATATTAGGTTGGTGCAAAAATAATGACGTAATAATGTCGTTTTTTGACGTATTTTTTAACGTCAAAAAACGACATTATTACGTCATTTTTTTGCACCAACCTAATACTATCAATAAATTATTCCTATGGCAAGCGACTTTTGCCTCACCCTGTATATTCTCTAATACTTATATTATATTACTTTTTAATTAAATCACCAATCTCCTGAGAGACGTTTGATTTTTTTTTTTTTTTTTTTGATCCTGGAAAATACCGCCACAATTATTTCTCAGCTAATCATCAAATTTCAAGCTACGGCTTGGTTTGTTACTTGGTTCATTATATCGTGCCAGAGTTCTCATCAGAATCTATCTTTCACATTTATACATTGAATATTACTGTCGTATCGGGTCTGGTGCTCTTGCTATATATCTCTAGATTCTTGACAAGATCCAAAGAAAAATTTGAGAGTTCTGAGGTGATAGTTTTCTTTTCAGCATTACTTAAACTGCTTTTACGGCCCATCTTTTCACTAAATTCTTACACTTTTTAATAATTTGGCACGCTCAAATCACCGTGCTGATAACAAATATGGCCCCAGTTTGTTTACATTGCGCAGATCAGTACGAAAATTTCAGTCATTGCGCAGCTCAGTGTTGCCAACATTGTGTGAATTGATTTGATGGTTTTTGAAATATTATAAATAATGTTATCTCGATAATAATTTGGCACGCAGTCATGCTCATAAACTTTGCTTCTTAAACTGTAACCCCAAACCTCGAGTGGCTCTTGGGCCTGTACATGGTTAACATCAGTCTAGAAAAAGCATCTTTTCTTCATGTGTAAATGACCAAAGATCCTACGGGATAACTTTATCTTTTGTTTAAATTTTTTTACATTGTAATTTCGAAATAAAACAAACCCCAACGTAGATTTACATATTTTTTTCGTCCAACACAGGGCCTGAGATCCACCCAAGATATATTACAGCCAGCCTAACGAACATCGAGAAATGTTTTCCTTTTTCTTCATTAATTCACCAGAAGCAAGGTAACAATGCCACTAAGACTCAAGGGGGATCCTGCAAATGAAAGAGTATAAAAAGACTTTAGAAGGAACAGGAAACCCAATCCTAATCAGGAATTAAGGAGTAGACAACTATTTATGTTCCAAAGACCGGGGAGGAGTGTAAACCGGACAATAGGTGAGCTTAGCTACACCTATTGAGGTAAAATATTAAATAAATAAAAAATAAAATTTCAGAGTTTAGGTGGAGACGTTTAGAAATATAGACTTGAAGTGGACTTTAGAACGAAATTCAAATCCTAAACAGGAAATAAGAGATTGCTGGTATTTTTACTATGAAGATACATTTGTGGGTTCAGTATTTGACATGAAAGGTCTTTCCATGTTGGATGTTTGGTTGATTTTATTTAGCGCATATCAACCTCTATGGGTTATTTAATGACAACATCTAAATATTAGTTTCATGGCTCCAGCTACATATAATATTTATTGTTGGTCATTTTGCTATCAAATTTATTGTTGGTAATTCTGCTTTAAAAATGTATTGTTGGTAACTTTATTAGAAATATATATCGTTGGTAATTTTTTTTATATAAAAATGTATTGCGGGTATTTTTAATATGAAAATGTATCGAAGTAGACCGGAAAGAAAAACCTTTGATTTCTTCATCACGTGACTGTACAACCATACTGACCCTTCCTGAGGTTGACCTTAGCTTGAAAAAACATTTTACAATCTGGGGAATATTTATGGGACAGTGATTTACCCAAAGACTCCTCCGTTCGAGTTAATCTCTGTTAACCACTGTGGCA
>OZ010609.1:46973781-47001281 GCA_963932145.1 Acanthosepion lycidas | reverse complement strand
TTACCAACTTGGAGCATGTGCTTCTAAATTTTGGTGCAAATCCGTCGAAAATTACGGCCGTCCATTCGTTACACACACACACACACACACACACACACACACATCCTGCTTTTTATAGATAGAGATAATCTGTGAACAACCATTATATCTTGAGAAAGAAAGTAAAATAATTTCTCGTTGCATTCTCTGAGGTTTTTAATTCAGAGCTTATCTTTTAATAAGCCGATTAGAGGGAGCTAACGAGATCGCTATTTAACCCATTAGCTGGGGCAATAAGAAATAGATTTATGCCTTTATAAAGAGCACTTGCCTTAGAGTAAATGTACCAGGCTTGGTCGGAATGTGAACTCCGCTCAACAATTCCAGTTTCTGCGCCGATAACTTCTCTACTACCCTCTTATTCAGGTATCAAGAAAGCCAAACTTAAAAATAAATCAGAAAGAGATGTATTTAATTTGAAATCCTTTCCTGGGCATGACGATAAACTACATCCAGCTGCAAGGCAATTATCGGGATATCGGGGAGTTTTGTAGAGCGTGGAACCACTTAACTATTGTCGTTCCTAAGCTCAGCCTGAACCGGGGTGGTAGCACTAGTTATGGGAAAATAGTGAAACCAAAAACAAAATAAGTATGAAAGTATAAAAATACATTTTCATAGTAAAAATACCAGCAATACATTTTTATATAAAAAAATTAACAACAATACATATTTATATTAAAAGTCGGGGTCCCAGCTTTTTAAAATCAGGAAAACTGAAACAAAACTCAACAGCTAATTTTCATAATAAAATAAACAACAATACAGTTTTATACCAAAATTACCAATCGTATATTTTATCATTTACGAACTATATATTTTATAAAAACATACCTTAACACTGAAAGTATCAAATTTAGTACAAAATATGTGTAGTTGAAAGCCTAAGATTACGTCCAGTATATTTAGATTTCGGCATTAAATAACCCATAGAGGTGTTGATATACAGCGAAACAAAATCAACCAAACAAGCTTTCATATTTTTACATTTTCTCATTATTTCTGGGTCTTTTTTTTTTTGTTTTTTAAGAAAGAAAACTTTTTACTAATGCATAAAATATGTCTTTAATGAAACGTTATATCGCAAATAATCTATGAATATATAAAATTATCTAATTATATAAACTGATGCCGAAACATTAGATTTAATGCAATCATCTTATTTCTCTTTGATATTTGGTATATTTTTTTTTGTTTGGACGAAAATCAATGGCTGATCTTATGCCATCAGACAGCAGAGGGATGGCCAAAGCGCCCGACATTGCTTTCAATGCAATTTGAAACCGATTTTAAAGTCTCTCTTTAGTTAAGGTAATGGACAATCCTTTAAAGGAAGGGAAAAAAAGAGATCTTCGAATTTGTTTGGCATATATTTCTGTAAGTCACTCCTCGGTTTCCATATCTACATGGATAATCGAATTCACCTAATGTCCTTTCATTCATACAATGAAATACTGATTGATATCAGGGAAGAGTTTCGCAGAAAAAACAGATAAAGTAGATAGATAGATAGATAGATAGATGTGAACTGACATAAATATATAAAGTAGACATGAGCTGAGATATATATATATATATATGTGTGTGTGTGTGTGTGTGTGTAGATAGATAGATGTGAACAGATATAAAAAGATAGTCACTCAGTCAGCTGATATATATATATGACACATATTCAATATATATATATATATATATATAGAGATAGATAGATAGATAACAGTGATTGTCAGGCATGAATAAAAGATAATATAGATAGAAGATCAAGTGGCAGAGTGATACTTACTGCTTTAATATTGCCAATTAATTTAGTGTAGTGATAGAAAAATCGAAACTTCACTATACCTTCCCTCACAAAAAAATTAAAAAGAAAGAAAAGTACAGTACCATTTTGGCTTGCCATGAAGAAATAAAAAAAAAACAAAAAGGTAAGATATTAAAAAAATAAATAAAAGAGGCCAAAAGTTCATCATTCCTAAATGTAGGTGAAGAAAAAAGAATCATTGTCAAATGAGTCACACCTGCGAACCAATCAGAAAGCAAGAGGATAATTCTGAAATGTATTCCTTTGTCTGGGAACAAAAAAGGTATAAACACAGAGATGTGACAAAGAGACCCGAAAATCGATTAAATAACTTCGTCCATTCTTCCATGCCTTATTTTACCTGGGCCCTTAAAATCCACCGAGTCGATAAGATTACTACTACCAACTGAAAACATACATACATATTAACATTACAAGGACTCTCCCTTCCTCACACACACACACACACACTCTCTCTCTCTTTCTTTCTCTATCTCTCTTTCTTTCTATCTCTCTTTCTCTCTCTCTTTCTTTCTATCTCTCTTTCTCTCTCTTTCTTTCTCTCTCTCTTTCTCTCTCTTTCTTTCTCTCTCTCTTTCTCTCTCTCTCTTTCTTTCTCTCTCTCTTTCTTTCTCTCTTTCTTTCTCTCTCTTTCTCTCTCTCTCTCTCTCTTTCTCTCTCTCTCTCTCTATTTCTCTCTTTCTCTCTCTCTCTCTCTCTCTCTCTTACAAACATCAACCAACAATACATATGTATAATAAACTTGCCGACCACATTTAAAGTAAAATGGCCAGCAATACATTTTATAGTAGAATTATCAACAATATATTTTATAGCAAAATGACCAATAATAGATTTTATCTGAAGTTGAAAGCATACAATATAAATGTAATTGAAGCGATAAAATTGTGTTCAAAATATCTAGATTTCGGGATAAAATAACCCAGTATCTGTCTACATTTCTGACGTATTATGTACACTATTTACATTGTTCGGACTATTGTCCTCATTTTTGTTGCCATATTTATCACAATGTTTCAGCCGTTGTACGCTCCGGCCTTCTTCAGGTGGCTGGAATGTCAAACTGAATGAAGCCCCTTAAGGTAAGGCTTCAAGAACACCATAAAGCTGTAACACAAGGAAGTGTGATCAGGTTGACATCATAGACAAAGAACATCATTGGAAAATTCGTAAATTTAAGGAATCAGCACATATGCTAGGCCACAACAACCTCCTGAGCCGACCAAGCATAGAAATGAATACAATATGGGAACCAGTAATAAGGAGTGCCAGAGAAAAGCAATAAGAACAACGAAAATAGCAATATGAGCTCTGGTAAAAAGAAATGAAAAACGTATAAGGATAACAGTAAAAATTGTCATATGAGCACTGTTAAAAAAGTTTGCTGAAGACATTAGTTTTATAATACTCAGAAATTCGCACATAGATGTCCTCATGGCACAGTAGATAAAGGCGTTAGTTAGATCCGGTGACAGGAACCAAAAGAGTGTGAGTTTAATACCTGGCTAAGGCGAACTTGGAGCAGGGGAATTAACCAGAGAAAACTAATGTACTTTAGAGATTGCACGTGGAACTAGAACAGTCTACCCCATCGAGTCTACCCTCTAAAGGGTTTAGTTCGATGTTCCAACCACCTGAAGGCCGGAGCGTACAAGCATCCGATACGTTGTGATAAATATGTCAACAAATATATCGGACCATAGTCCGAATAATATAAATAGTGTATTAAATAGAGCTAAACAAAATTAACCAACACAGACACTTGTCGCAAACAATAGTCAGTCCATTATTTAAGCAAATTTGGCGTAAATCATCCACAGTGAATTTTATGACCATTATTATATTATTGCCCAGATTGATTTTATATTTTTGAAAGATTTTATAAATTAAAGATAAGTTTAATACAAACATTTCAATTTCTTCGTTTCATTAACACCGAAAATAGCAGCAAATGATTCTTAACTGAATTATTATGTTATCTGAATTATTAATGTTATCTTCATCATCTTCGGATAATCATTTGCCAAAAATATTTAAAAAAAAAAAAAAAGAAAAAAAAGGAAACCTTCAACGAGAGTCACAAATATGGCATTTTAAGGAAATATGGAAGTGTTGCCGGATACGTCTTTTTAGACAGAAGAAAAATCGAGGCAAACCTCGGAAAGTAACGACTGTCGACTAAATTTTCTGGGTTATCTAATATCAAATATTATTTGAGGTATTCAGTGAATACCCAACTAACTACTCAATCGCACTAACTATTACAGTAACTGTTGCTTCAATTTACGTTTCCTTTTATTGTCTTTTCCTTTTTCTTTATTTTAGTTGCTTAATTTACACTGCCGCCACTTGCTTAGGATTTACTCAAATTGGCGAATATCTTCATTAAATCATCTCTAGATCTCAGCTGAGGTCGTTGTGATAACATCGAAGATATTGCCACCGATTTTTTCTATTCCGCTTTGTCATCCAACGCTCTCCCTCTACCTGTCTATTTCTAGTGATGGTCCTGCTATATATTTCTGCAACTCCCGCGTTAGCTGGCTCTTGTCAGATTTTAATTCTGAAGAATAGGAGTACTATTTTAGTTTGTACCACCTTAGCTTATTATCTTATAATTTTTATTCTTTTAGGACAATTCAAGGATCAAAATTATAGGACCATAAATTTGAATACACTTTCCTATAAAAGATAACAATATCGTGCATTTTGTGCGGAAGGCTGTTACTTCGAAAGCTCTTTGAGAACCAATTCCAAGAGCGATGTTTGGCTCTGCTAGTAAACACGCCATGATATGCCTTCACACTAGCATGCACGCCTTTGTTTCTATACATGCAACGTTTCCTTGTAACCGGCCGTCTTTTCATGCACCTGTCGTTGTGTTCGGTAACTACGGAATTTTGAACCGGGCACTTTCAATCCGGCTTTCCGTTCTTAATTACTTGTGTATCGCTTGTCCTTTAGTTTCACTGACTGTTGCCAGTTAAGTCACAACTGCCATGGAAACAAAAAGGTTTACAACACAGCTTTAATCCACTAAGCCTTGTGTCCCTCGGGCCCTACACCAAAAGTGTAATTCTGGAGCAATAAACTTAATCTCTGTACTCAGACTCAGGTAGTGGAAATGTGTTAGTGTACTGACTCAGGTGGTGGAAATGTGTTAGTGTCCTGACTCAGGTGGTGGAAATGTGTTAGTGTCTTGACTCAGCTGGTGGAAATGTGTTAGTGTCCTGACTCAGGTGGTGGAAATGTGTTAGTGTCCTGTCTCAGGTGGTGGAAATGTGTTAGTGTCCTGTCTCAGGTGGTGGAAATGTGTTAGTGCCCTGACTCAGGTGGTGGAAATGTGTTAGTATCCTGACTCAGGTGGTGGAAATGTGTTAGTGTCCTGACTCAGGTGGTGGAAATGTGTTAGTGTCCTGACTCAGGTGGTGGAAATGTGTTAGTGCCCTGACTCAGGTGGTGGAAATGTGTTAGTATCCTGACTCAGGTGGTGGAAATGTGTTAGTGTCCTGGCTCAGGTGGTGGAAATGTGTTAGTGCCCTGACTCAGGTGATGGAAATGTGTTAGTATCCTGACTCAGGTGGTGGAAATGTGTTAGTGTCTTGACTCAGGTGGTGGAAATGTGTGTGTATCCTGAGTGAGGTGGTGGAAATGTGTTAATGTTCTGACTCGGGAGGTGGAATTTTGTTAGTGTCCCGACTCGGGTGGTGGAAATGTGTTAGTGTCCCGACTCGGGTGGTGGAAATGTGTTAGTGTCCCGACTCGGGTGGTGGAAATGTGTTAGTGCCCCGACTCGGGTGGTGGAAATGTGTCAGTGTCCCGACTCGGGTGGTGGAAATGTGTTAGTGTCCTGGCTCAGGTGGTGGAAATGTGTTGGCGTCCTGGCTCAGGTGGTGGAAATGTGTTAGCGTCCTGACACAGGTGGTGGAAATATGTTAGTGTCCTGACTCAGGTGGTGGAAATGTGTTAGTGTCTTGACTCAGGTGGTGGAAATGTGTTAGTGTCCTGACACAGGTGGTGGAAATGTTCGTGTATCCTGAGTGAGGTGGTGGAAATGTGTTAATGTTCTGACTCTGGTGGTGGAAATGTGTTAGTGTCCCGACTCGGGTGGTGGATATGTGTTAGTGTCCCGACTCGGGTGGTGGATATGTGTTAGTGTCCCGACTCGGGTGGTGGATATGTGTTAGTGTCCCGACTCGGGTGGTGGATATGTGTTAGTGTCCCGGCTCGGGTGGTGGAAATGTGTTAGCGTCCCGGCTCAGGTGGTGGAAATGTGTTAGCGTCCCGACTCAGGTGGTGGAAATGTGTTAGCGTCCCTGACTCAGGTGGTGGAAATGTGTTAGTGCCCTGACTCATGTGGTGGAATTGTGTTAGCGTCTTGACTCAGGTGGTGGAAATGTGTTAGTGTCCTGATACAGGTGGTGGAAATATGTTAGTGTCCTGACTCAGGTGGTGGAAATGTGTTAGTGTTTTGACTCAGGTGGTGGAAATGTGTTAGTGTCCTGACACAGGTGGTGGAAATGTGTGTGTATCCTGAGTGAGGTGGTGGAAATGTGTTAATGTTCTGACTCGGGAGGTGGAATTTTGTTAGTGTCCCGACTCGGGTGGTGGAAATGTGTTAGTGTCCCGACTCGGGTGGTGGAAATGTGTTAGTGTCCCGACTCGGGTGGTGGAAATGTGTTAGTGTCCCGACTCGGGTGATGGAAATGTGTTAGTGTCCCGACTCGGGTGGTGGAAATGTGTTAGTGTCCCGACTCGGGTGGTGGAAATGTGTTAGTGTCCCGACTCGGGTGGTGGAAATGTGTTAGTGTCCTGACTCAGGTGGTGGAAATGTGTGTGTATCCTGAGTTAGGTGGTGGAAATGTGGTAATGTTCTGACTCGGGAGGTGGAAATGTGTTAGTGTCCGGACTCGGGTGGTGGAAATGTGTCAGTGTCCCGACTCGGGTGGTGGAAATGTGTTAGTGTCCCGACACAGGTGGTGGAAATGTGTTACTGTCCTGACTCGTGTGTTGGAAATGTGTTAGTGCCCTGACTCTGGTCGTGGAAATGTGTTAGTGTCCTGACACGGGTGGTAGTATTATACGAGTGTCTTGACTTAGATGCTAGAGTTGAAGTAATGAACTTATATCAGTGGTGGAATATCATTTAATATCTTTTCTTTATTCAATGATATATTGTACACAAAGATCCCATCACTTGATAAATATATGTGCATTTGAAACAATAGCGATGCATAGTTTAAATCTATCTTATCCTGACATTATTTTGTGTCTAGTTAACTTTATTAAATTACGACTGTTCTTCGCTCGAGAAATAATCATATCGTTTACTTTTATTTTTCCTGACTAGCCTATAAATATTCTAAGTCCAATTGTTCTACTTTTTTACCCAACTATAAAATGTACTTTATTCGTCTGGAAAAATATTATCGCATTTTTGACATGGAACTCTTTCAATACATACCGGAAAATAAGAATTATTTATTACGTTTAATAGTTTTTCCAACATTGTAGATTACTTAATATCAGATTTGCTAAAATCTGCATTAGTTATACTTTTTCTAAATAAATAAAGATTCTGTCTGTTCTTCCATGTGCTTGTATCAGGATGGTCCCTGGATTGAAAATCTGCCCTTATTCTGGTGTTTAAATATCCAGCTATGGGATTTGGGTCAAGATGAGGCGAGAACAGTTAAAAATTCAAATTTTGAAATAACTGAATGAGTTTAAAGTAACACAAAAAAAATTCAGTTTAAAACAAAACTTTATAAATTAAGGAAATCAATTTTATTTCTTCTAAATCCCAAGCAATTGGAGTTAAAGTGAGAGTTTTCGTGACGTGAGGTTTTGAAGTTCTTCAGAGTTTGTGGCTAGAAGATCTCAATTCTCGGTGTGAATTGGTATTTCATCACAAATTGGAGTTTTGACCGAAATTAGACTTATTGACCGAATCTGTGTTAAAGTTAGATTTTGATGTTACATGGAGGGAATTGAGGAATTCAAAGTTATTTCTACAAAAATACCATTGCGGTTTTCTAAACTGTTCCAAAGGTCCCTTTAGTTTTTGGCCGGATGTCTAATTAGCCTTTCGTTGGAGCTGGCTTAAAAGTCAACATGGAGTGCGGCTTTTAAATAAATGTAGATCTGACCAATATGAAACATAGTAGGCTTTATTGATTAAAAAAGTCTGTCAATATTGAATTTCTACAAACCGTTTTGAGGAAAATTCAAGCGAAATTATAGGTTAACAAGAAAAAAACAATTTAATACAAAATTGTATACTTATAAAATCGTATATTTAGTTGAAAAATATCTAAATTTGTCCAGTGTGTCTTTCCTCATCTATGAGCTTAGTCAAAGAGTTGCTCTCATCTCGTCTTTAATGAGGAGACTTGCCCCTTCTTTATCTATGAGTCGTGTTCCTTCAGAACATAGGCGGTCACGGCTCTCTACAACTTCCTATAGCGCGTGTCTCAGTAGGTTTGTTAAGGATCCCGCCCCGTTGCAACATCCATTCACACAAGCTCATAAGATAAGTGTCTCGATGCCTTCCTCTAACTCTCTTGCCCTAAATATGGCCCGTGAGGATTAAATTATACAAACCTACTTTCCGTATTATAAGGAATTTTAACTATCTTTTCCTGAGTCTGTTGACTCTGTTAACTCTGTTGCCATATTCTTTAAGAATTCTTTGTTACTTACGCACTTGATCCATGGAATTTTCAATATCCTTCTGTGGAACCTGATCTCTGCTGCCTGTAGTTTTTTTTCCGCATCCTTTGGAATATTTCCTAGCCTTCACTGCAATGTAAGAGGATGGATATTACGTAGTAAACCAGCACTCTTTTCTTTGTTGCTAACGACATTTTTTTCTCGGCACTTTGCTTAGCTTCTGAAAGGCCTCTTGCGATCGTCCAATGCGTTTTCGGATCTCGGTGTCGCATTTTTTACCCTACGTTAAAATTCTTCCTAGACTTAAATTTCTGCTTCTGTTTGATGTTTATATCTCCAATTCGTTACTCAGTCTTTTTCTTGAGAATGTTCCCTTACTGATGATCCTGAACCTTTGTCCCGGCTTGTAGATTAAAAATTAAGCCAAATAATCATCAGCCATAAATAAACTCATTACATCTAATAACGCGGAAATCGGATCCACCAATGATGAAATATAGTGTATCTATAATCTTGACCAACGAAATTGCAAATAGAAAACAGAATTGGATTGGTTTGTTTTGTTTTTTACGGCATATCAACCTCAATTGGTTATTTAATGCCGGCAAGATTTTTATTGCTGGTAATTTGTTTTTTTGTTTTTTTCAAAATTGTATTGCTTTTAATAACGTATTTCTAGTAATAATAGAAAACAGGAGATAAATAATAAGAACGTCTGCCAAAGCCAGAATTGCACCCGAAAAATATCCATGACCCAATTCTATCACCTTTTTAAATCAATGCAATATTTTTTTTAGAGGCAAAACAATTTTCTTTACGTTCTTTCTCACAGAGTTAACACTGATATCGTGTGTTTATTTGTATCGAAAACTGAAGAATCTTATGCCCGAAGGATCAACATTTTACCAAATATATGTGATTAG
This sequence comes from Acanthosepion lycidas, assembly GCA_963932145.1. Classification (NCBI taxonomy): domain Eukaryota; kingdom Metazoa; phylum Mollusca; class Cephalopoda; order Sepiida; family Sepiidae; genus Acanthosepion; species Acanthosepion lycidas. The sequence goes on along the minus strand of OZ010609.1, from coordinate 46,991,825 downwards.
ATGTTCGATAATGAGGTAAAATTTTATCTTGATTAAATAGATCAATTAAAACCAAATCAGCATTACTTTGTTTTCCATCTCCAAATGCGATAGGAGTTGCTTTCCAACTTAATACTTAAATATAGTTACCCGCTGTATATATTTATCGAACATTTTGCCTTTGCTAATTTCAGTCGAAAGAGCAATGCTTGGGGTAATCTAAAAACAGAGATCAACACGAAACAGAAAACAGACCAAGAGAATGAGTGTTCATTGAATTAATTAAGCGATAAAAATGTAAGAGGGAGGATAAAAAGCAGAACAAAAGGTTGCAAGAAATGTTACTGAGTTGAGAGAAAACGCTGTAGGAAACGATCAAATAGAAGATCAAGGAGGGAGTTTTGACTGCAAAAACATAGCAACGAGTAAGAATCACAATGGCTACGAGGGTATTTTTTGTTTCTTTTTAAAAACAACTAACCCCAAGCAAGGCGATAATGTCACTAAGTCTCAAGGACCTACTGGGAGTGTAAGAGAATGGAAATACTTTGAAAGAGACAGGAAATCCAATCCCAAACTGGAAACAACAATAAAACTCTACTCCTGTTAAAAATGAACGGGAAGGAGAATGAACTGCATGAAAGACAAATCTATTTACTACTATTGAAGGAAGAAAAAATAGTTAACAAAATTTCAGAGTTTAGACGGAGACGTTAGAAGTATAGAGTTGAAGTAGATATTACAGGGAACAGGAAATCAGAATTTAAACAGGTAAGAAGGAAAAACTACTATTCTTCAAAAGGGGGAGTGTTAACCGTATGATAGCCGGATCTATCTACTCCTATTGAGGTAAAAATAAAGTCAAATAAATAAATATACTTCCATAGTTTAAGTGGAGACGTTGGAAGTATAGAGTCGAAGTAGTTTAGAAAGCATAACCACAACAGGAAACAATGAAAAGTTTCTAATCCTGTTCAAAAGTCAGTCGAGGAGTGTGGACGGACGACAAATGAACCTGTCTATTATTATTGTGGAAAATAAATAAATAGTAAACATTACTGAGTTTAGGCGGAGGCGTTGGATATATAGCTTCGAAATAGAATCTAGAAGGAACTAGAAAGCCAATCCTAAACCGGGAAAAAGGCAAAGAATCTACTCCTTTTCGAAAGATTGTATAGGAGTGTAAACCGGACGAGAGATGAACCTATCTACTACTGTTATCAAAAATAATTAGATAATTAAAGAGTAAACGTTACTGAGTTTAGGCAGAGACAATGGAAATATAGTTTTGAAATAGAATCTAGAAGGAACTAACAAGCCAATCCTAAACGGGAAACAACGGAAAGCCTCTAGTATTGTTCAACAGACCGTGACGGAGTGTGAAACGGACCAATCTGTCTACGCCTATTGCGGAAAACAAATAAATAAATAGTAAACATTTCAGAGTTTACTTGGAGACGTTGGAAGTGTAGTGTTGGAGTAGACTTTAGAAAGGACTAGAAAGACAATCCTAAACGCGAAATAATGGAAAGCCTCTAATCCTGTTCTCAAGAGCGTAGAAGGCGTGAACCGGAAGATAGTTGAACCTATTTACTCCGATTATGAAAAATAATTAAATTAATAAACAGTAAACATCTCAGGGAAGAAATGTTGAATATATAAAGTTGATGGAGAATTTAGAAGGAACTAAATAAGCCAATCCTGAACGGGAAACAAAGGAAAGCTTGAACTCATTTGCAAAAGATCCTAGATGAGTGAGAACCAGACGATAGATAATCCTATCTACTCCTGTTGTGGTAAATAATTAAATAAATATATAGAAAACTTTGCTGAGTTTAGGTGAAGATATTTGAAGTGCAAAGTTGAAGAAAACTTTAGAAGGAACTAGAAAACCAATCCTAAACCTGAAACAAGGGAAAACCTCTACTCCTGTTCACAAGAAATTGGAGGAGATTGAACCGGATGTTAGATGAACCTATCGTCTACTATTGTGGAAAATAATTAAATAGTAAACATTTCAGAGTTTAGACGGAACCGTTAAATGTATAGATTTGAAGTAGAATTTAGGAGACATATACTTATATGTATATTCTTGTGAAAAAAGATATCGGTTAATATAATGGATAAAAACCTAGACTTGAAATTAGTATAACATTATACGATACTAATAAGAACACATGATATTGTATGAACCCAATACATTGTACATTAGGATGCTTTTAATAACCTCTTTCATTACATTACAGTCAGACTTCGAAAATATAGTAACTACCGTATATACTCTTATATAAGCCTACTTCATATATAGTGCATGTAGAGTTTGATCTGAGAAAATAACTTCTCTAACAATGAACACGTAATTGCTGCTGCTGATGACATTTTGCAAACAGTTCTATATAAAGATAAATATTTATAATATTTTCGCTTTTTTCTCTATCAATTTATATGGAGGTGTATTTATATAAAAGTCTCTATATAAATGAACACCATTCTGCCTGTCTCTCCTTATCAATGTATTTAACATCAATGTGCGTTTATGCTTTAAATTCTTCCTGCCAAATTCCATTCATTTAATTTTTATTTTTCACCTTTTATATTCTTTGATTTAATCTGTAATTTCTTCCGTCCTTTCTTCATTTTTTTTTTTTTTTTCTTTTTCAGTATCCCTTCTTTCTCTTTGGCATTACTTGTTTGTTTATTTGTTTATAAGTAGACATGCTAATCTTGTTCTCATCTTCAGTACAGTCTCCTTGATTCGAGTTAAATAACAAAACAATGGCGCCAAGCCATCACCCGGAAGCCGGGGACTTGTCAAGGAACCAATCAAAATTCAGAAAACAACAGCAATACCACATACGCATGCGCAAACAAACAAAGCTAATCAACAATAATATTTTATCTAAACGTCATGAGATGCCACACCGAATTCGTATCTAGCGTTTGATCTTTTCATTTACGACATCAAAGGACTGTATGTGATACTTTCTAATAAACTTCGTTTTTAACGCTAGATGTGTAAAAACGGGAAAAAGAAAGAGCATTAAAAATGGATAAAACTATTTTCGGCTTGCCGACCATTATTTTTTTTCTTCTTCAAATTTGAGCAAACATCAATATGTCGAGAGATCTCATAACGCCAATAACAACTCCATTTAGATTAATTATTTTGTCTTCATTCCTTCCCTCATTTGACAAGTATACATTACATTCAATTTTACACACGTGTTTATAATCGTTTAAACGCACGTGCGCGCACACACATATACAGATATATAGGTTAGGATCACGAATGTTGATATTATCAGACTCATACATAAAATGATTTATTAGCTTCATCTTGACATTTTTAGGAACGCTACATTTCTAATTTAAATATAAGAATATTGTAAGCAAATGATATTAGAGAAGCTATGCGTAATATACCTACATTATATAGGCAGGCTTGCGCTCGCCCCCTCTGTTTTTCGATACAATTTTAATTATATATATATATATATATATATATATAATGGTGCGAGGGATAAAATTACACAAAAATAAAAAATAACACTGACATCTTATTTTAACAAATATAATTACCAAAATTACACAAAAATATCTTGAAATACTAAAGAGTAAATTTATTAAATAAAAACACAAGTGACTTCAACCAGGGCCTCCAGACTACTTGGGAATCTCCTGCAAATATTCTGGGAGGTCCCCTTGTTTAAGCTGGTGAAAGCTGCAACAACCATTGCCTTCAGTTCATCTTTGGTATTAAAGGTGTTTCCCTCGCTCAAATGCGCCACACATATAATGCAAGGTTGCATTCTGGGGACTTAGCTGTCCAGATGTAAGGGGTGATGCGGTCGCAGAAATATCTCTCACATCCATGACTCGTTTCTTCTGCTTGGGTGTCATGGTGCAGAGTATCCTTGCCAATGGAGGCATAAGGTTGCCATCATTAGTCATCACTCCAAACACCTTCGTAATCATCATTAGACTCATCCAACAATTTCCGATTTCTCTGCATGCAAAAACTCTTAAATGTTCGTATTGGCGATTCCGACGCGAATGCCAAGCTATGCAACATGCCGTTTTCAAATTTCTGGCGGAGCAAATTGCGTCATGGTGCTCTTTTTCTCACAGACGATGCACAAATGAGCCTACTACACTGTACAATTCATAAAATCAAAAACAAACAACGCACATGTGCGAAATTAAAAATCTAAAATGGCGACAAATAAGGGTATCCATAAAAATAATCAATAAGTAATGAAATATATATCGGGGGAATATATATTTTAAATGTTTTTTTTTTATTTTTTTATCTTGTTTCTCATTAGGTTGCATCTAGGTACGACAGAATAATTTAATGGAGTTTTTATTCTTATTTACATCAAGATGGTTTCTTCGGTATTTTTTTTTTTTTTAAATTCTGTCAAGCCAATTTTATTTTTTCATCAACATGGTTTGGAAATTATTATTGATAAGTGTTAGTTTTATTCTCTATCAAATATAAATCCGAAGAGGAAATCATTTTCGCACGGTTAATCTTTTTTTATAACAACCATTTTATATCTATTTGAACATTCGCTTATATTATTAAAGAGACATTAAATTTTACTTGATTATTATTTTTGTTTGTTTTGTTTTTTATATTGAAGAGATAAAATTATCATTATTAGCATCTACTAGAACATCCAGGAAAATGAGTCTAATTTAATGTTGATTTCGTAAGAGGATTGTAGAACAGAGTTAGTTGTAAATGTTCCTTTAAGGCTTTTTAAAAATTCATGTTTTCCGTTGATATAAAAATGTCATCAAGATATCAGGCATATATTGAAGGTTTGTTGAAATTATTAAACACCTTGTTTCCTCACAATAACGGATTTAACATATATAAAAAAAAACATAAACAAAATATAAATTATATTCTTAATTAATAAAAGCGAATGTTCTCACAGGTTGTTTTATTAATGGTTCACCTCAAGCAATGTGACAATGCTATTGGAATGCAGGGGATTACAGGTATTAAATATGGAAGAGGATAAAACTGAGAATGGGGAGGATTGATGAAAGGACAAAAAAGGAACTGGATTCAAGATGACTGAAGATGGTCATTTAAGTTGCATTTAAAATTTTGAAGATTGCCGTTCTCAGAGAAGCAAGAAATTATGGTGGCGAGTTCGAGAAAAAAATATCAAAGTAGCTGTTACATCGAAGTAGTTCAACAGGAAAACAGTGGGACCTAATTGCCAATCTAGTAGCACGCTTAAATTCATGTAGACGGGGCACCAGAAAAATATTTGCAGAGGGAAGCCACGTCACGTCGATTAGAAAGTGACTGGAGACGAGATGCCTAGTCAGGGTCCATTGTATTGCAGACCCTTCTCTGTATTTTGTCAAGAATCTCGAGATGAAAAATAGGAATTCCAGACCTGATGTGGCTATAGTAGATATTATAGAAAACCTGATTAAATAAGCAAAAATGATTTATTCATCGGAGACATAATTTTGCAATAAATGAAATGATATACAACAAATCCTTCTGAACAATAATTTCGTTAAACCATGTGGTTGATGAAGAAAATAAAATTAGCTTGTAAGAAATTAAAATGGATATCATAAGTAATCATTATGATATAAATAAAAACTCCGTTAAATTATTTTATCGCAATCAGATGACTCCTCATTATAAATAGAGAAGCAAGAAATCGTGATGATAAGTTCGAGAAAAAATACAGCCAGTGGGAGTGAGCAAAAAGATCTGAGAATTTTGATACCCCCTAGAATAATATGTTGAAAATAAGCAAAAGGCAACCGTCTGTTTTTACCTTTTTTTTATAAAGAATAGAAACGCATGAATAAGCATTTTCGGGTTCACAGTATTTTTTTTTTTTTTTTGCCAAATCTGGATCTCGTATTAGATTATGTACTTATTATAAATTAGTGAAAAAAGCTCTCACTCTAAAATCTGTAAACTATGACAATGTTATTGTAATATCTATTATCTATGAAATAGATAATACATATTACAATTACAGTATTATTGTAATATCTATTATCTATTTCACAGATAAACAGTGTCAACACAAATACTAGTATCCACTAAAAATGACTTTTAATTAATGTTGAATTAATTGATAAAATTCTTCCCACACATATTTTTATCATTGAAAAACACAGACGGATGTCATCGTTTGTGAGCAGGCACTCCTACCCCACCTTAACTCAACCTGATTTGGAAAAGTAACTTATATTTATTACATACGTTGTGTAGGGAAATTAAATCCAAACCAGCCCTTATCAAAATGATTGCATTTTCCGTAACCTTAACAATTTAAAATATTAAGATTGTCTTTGATTATAAATGAAGTAAATTTCTTAATAGGTTATTCCAAAAATCGCTTGAGAATGCAACGGATGTATGGATTTTAAAATTAGTTTTATAATTAAATGTAAAATTTTATTTTCTGCTTTGAAACATGGTAATTCCTGTGTAGCGATGCAACCAAGTTTTTAAAATAAAAAAGTATTCATAATATATATATGTATGTATGTATATATATATATATATATATATATATATATATATATATATATATATGCGTGTGTGTATTCTTTTATGTGCCCCGTCCCTTCAAGAAGTAGACGATCATGTCTCTCCACATCTTCTGGTCCCTTTTATCTCTTAATAAGTTCTGTCTTTTTGTTATTTGTCCGAAACTCTGTTCACCCACTCATTTGCTCAAGCTCAACAAATACGTTACGCTCTGCTTTCCTCTGTCACTCTTTCCCTCAATCTGTCCCTTTGAGTTTCGGATTTTCCAAGCCCTCCTTCCTCATTACGTGCCCCAGAATCCTCAACTGATTCTACTGATATTAATTTTCCTCTTTGCTTTTATTATGTACAGGGTGATTGAAACGTAATACATGAGTGGCCAGCAAGTAGTCCTGACTTAACACCCTGTGATTTTTTTTCTTTGGCGTTCGTTAAAGGAACAAGCCTACTATACAAAACAAAGACTTTGGAAGGACGAAGGGCGAATAATAGAAGGTATGCATTTCATAGCACAAGAGTTCCTGGTGAAATCAGCTGACATGATTTCTGGACGGTTCGAGAAGCGGGTAGTAAAATCTGGTGCCCATGTCGAATTTTAAATAAAACCACACGCTAAATGCTTTCTTCTCATAACCATTTCTTTGTAAATAAATAAATTATTAGTATTTTAAAATGGGAAGTTACTTTTCATTCATCATGTATATAAAACTAAAATAAAGAAAAGGTATGAGAGTGAATATATTGCGTATATATCCGTTTTTGTGAGTGTGTGTTTCGAGCGTGGAAAACCGAATTATGCGGCTAATGGCTTCCCTGCTAAATGCAACAGCCTCAGGTGATTGATGTCTCGTCTGCAAGTGGTTCCTGCAAAATTGTATTGCGTCTGCGTTTTTATTGTCTTCATCGGTGGTTCTTGTTTTTATTATTATTTTTTTTTGCATTTACTGGATGGAAAAAGTCATTGTTATTTATCCATTAAAAAGCAGAAAAAGATCAAGAAAGACACCACCAAGTAAAATCTCTTATGACAAAAAAAATAACAAAACTGATTAAGAATGTAAAGAAACGTGGTACACGAAATCAAAAGCTATAAAGATTTTGAGACCTTTTATCATCCAGGGTCTTCTGTTTATTTCAGCTACCCATATGAACGCCATCTTCTGTTATGATCTGTTTGAAGACATTTGTGGAATAACAACCGCTGCATTAACACATCTGAGAACGGTGCTAACATGAGCAAAATAATGCAGACCTCTTTATAATAGTCTTTTAATGTCATACATGGTTCCAAAGAAACAATGATACTTGCTGTAATAATAAAAAGAAATGTTCTCCTCAATGTATCTTTGCCATTTGAGATTCTTTTCAAACGTTCACCGGCAGATGCTTTTGAAGGCCCTATATTGTCCTTATCGTGATCAACGTACCTGCACAAGAAGAGCTGGAATGGCTTTTCAGATCTTCCAACACAACAAAGCCAACAAAATTTATTATTAATAGTTTTAACCTGTGAAAATATCAAGGTTTTTCTATTTGAAATTTCTTATGATATCTTAATTCTTCAGTTAATGATTAAATAAACATATGGCGAGTTCGACGACCATAAAATACATGTGGAAAAATAATTGAGCTTAACTTTACCAAAATACTGCTTTAACAATAATAAATATGAATACTGTTTGTTATTTTAAGAAGGACGTAAAAATTTGAAAATGACGACGTATTTCCATTTCATTGAAAAAGACGTTAAACCAACCTATCTTGCCTTTTTTCTTTCATTTTCTCCCTGAAACCAAGTAGCGTCTTTGGAATGTATTTTGTCTTCTCACTCGATTATTTTTCTGAGGTATTAGCAGGAGACGTTAAACACTTCTACCTTTCTTTCTTTCATTCTTTTTTTTTCACTGAAACCAAGTAGCGTCTGTCATATGTCTTTTGTTTTTCCACGCTATCAAAACGGAATACTCCATTATTTATTGAATATTGGCTGAGCGTAACGGTCGTGCGCACTAAAGAACTAACGAACGGAGAGAAAGAACATTTATTATAAGATGAGGATTTTTAATAATCCAAATATATTTTGCACTATATTGATGAATATAGCAAGGTAGATAGGGCTTGCTAGCCATGGTTGTTAGGCAGTCTTGAAAAAAAGCTATATTTAAATACCCTTAAATAAGAGCTGACTGACTCGTTCACCTTGTTAGAGCAAGAAGAATGTACGTAGGTATGTATGCATGCATGTATGCATGTCCTCGTTGAACTTCCTGAAGACACCTGCAGGCAGCTGGATTTGACGTGTACAGATTACAGTAGAGTATGTTTGTCGATGCCTGGTCTAAGGAGTCGCTTGAGAACGCACCGATTGAAGGTGGTAATTGACTATAAAACCGTAGACATCCAGCAAGTGAAATGTGATAGTTGTAGTAAGAAATGCTGGTCCAGGAGTGGTTTCATGCGACATTTTAAATTTCATGGTAATATGCCAACAGTGGAACCTCGTAAGTGCCCTGTTTGTGCCAGAGTATGTGAGTCCCACACTCGTTCAGTACATCAGTAAATATTCTCCAAAAAGATATGTAGTAATGGCCGTACTCGGTCACGAGTTGACAACCACCATGCATGCATGTATACGCTTAGAAGCACACATTCCTCGGCAAAGGCTTCACTGGATAGACCATAGTATTCGCCTTGATGACGGTAGAATAACCAAACAGATGCTCTAAGGCGTGAATCTCTATGGTACTCAACCCAGGAATATATCAGCGAAGTGCTTCAGGGATTGGTTAAAAGAGTCACTTTCATTTAGTCATATATATGATCCTAAGTGGACAAAAGCTGCTTGTGACTGAAATAAGTGGAAGCGCTCAATTCATGAAGATCTTGGGACATGCAATGCGTTGGGCATATGCCCAAAGAATGCTTCCATTTATATGTAGCGAATATGGCAAGGACGTCTTTCCAATGCATAAGTCGTTAGCCATAAGAAGAGACCTACACGTAGAAATTCCACAGATTATTATCTCTACTATGCTGGGAATAAGTTAACATGTGGAGTGTGTCAGAAACCTATAGAAATCGCTTCGCACACAACCGTCATATGGAAAAACGAGTAACCTGAACAGACTTTAAAAAAATGGCCCAAACCCTTTACAGACAACTTTGTGTGCCACATCTGCAATTAGCATAACAAGAGATTTTTAGGCTTCAAGAGCTATTGTCGTTCTGAGGAGACGAAAAATATTGCTTAGACCTTGTCAGCAATGGTCATACTCATTTAACAACTGTTATCATGATTATCATTTGATTTCAGAGTTGCTTTTCTAGAGAGTGCAGTCTGCCCTACTATTAATCTTTAGTTAGTAGTCAATAAAATATGACATCATATCTACCCTAAATTATATGTGCGAAAGTGAATGCGACAATTTCAGTTGGTATTTGAACCAGGAATGTCATTATCCACTTTTCTCTATAGCCTGGAAGAATGTTAACTCCGAATTCAAAACTTATATTGGATGCCACTCCTGCTTCGTAAATGATCTTACAGCATTACGGTTGGACGTGTAACTTGATAAACATAATTAATTTTGTCCATGTTTTTCCCTTGTATGTTTGCATTCCTTCTGAACAGATTGTATTGTTTACAAGTCTCTACGTTTAGTTTGCAAAATTAATATATTACACGTGTTCAAATTTTTCCAGCGATTTTTCGTTCACATTTAATGACGTGATAGTATGTATTTCGTAAAAGTTATTGGGGAGGAAGATAGAATCTGTTAACCGGGTTCAAATTCATGCCAAGTCTTCAGCGTTCACTTAGTACTTGGAAAAGTCTTGACCTCCATCTCTTTCATTCTAACCCAGGCATACAGGGTGCGATAGTTAAATTGTTGCCATTTATATCTTTAATTTTGCGCATGTGCGTTGTTTGTTTTTGATTTTGTCGATTGCACAGTATAATAGGGTCAGTTGGGCACCTTCTGTGAGAAAACGATCACCATGACGCAATTCCTGTTTGAATTTTGCACTGGAATCTCCAATACGAATATTTCAGAGTGTTTTGGTGTGAATTTGAGGAAAATGGAGAGAATTCGGAAAGAGTTGGACGAGTCTATTGATGATTGCAAAGATCTTTGGAATGATTTACGCGTGATGACGACGTTATGTCTCCATTCCTCTTCCCACGGGCCTCAGACTCGACACGGAGGCCCACATCAAGTGCCTTAAGGAAGTAGTGCTGGTCTGGGTCAAGATGATAGCTGCTGGAAGGCCATATGTCTGGTCACAGGACACTGCAGCATCTCACACAAGCAAAAGAACCGAGTTATGGCGCTCAGACAGTTTCTGTTCCCACATCACTTTTTTCATCTGACCACCTAACTCCCAGGCTGGAACCACCTTGTTTATTATGCGGGCTGGGTACAGTTGAACGAGACCCCAACAAAACTCCTTGTAACACCAAAGGTGAACTGAAAGCAAGGATTATGGCAGCATTAACCATCTTAAACAAGGAGATCGCCCAGAATAGTTACAAGAGATTTTGATGTCGTGTGGAGGCACTAGTTGAAGCCAATGGTGGTTGTATTGAATAAATTTACTATTTAGTATTTCAAGATTTTTTTTAATGTAATTTTGCTGAATAGAGCTGTTAAAATGAGATGTCAGTATTATTTTCATTTTTGCGCCATTTACGCGACAATTTATATATCGCATTCTCTATAATTTAAATAACAATGAAAGACAATCTGGATAATAAACAAAATGAAAGCAAGTTTTTTTTTTTTGTCGGAGAAGGTAATGATTTTTCCAGTTATCAAATATTAAATGTTGGCAACGTCTTATTTAAATTTTTGTAAATGCCTCTAATTTTCTATAAATATTTTCTCATCAGGATATTTAATGTTAGAGAATTTGTAAGATAGCAAAAGCAGAAATTATTGACTTAGGACATTTATAGTTATAAAAATTGATACATGTTATCTCCACGAAACTATAAGGAATACGAATGTATTTAGACTGATGGTATAAATCTTAGAATATATAGGATAAAATGAATATTAAGAAACAGACATATTTAGTAATAGTAAAATTAAATAAATAGAAAAGGTACGGAGATGACACGAATCTCTTCTTTTCTATTAATATTTCCATGGTATTTGCTCTGATGAGCTTTATCATTTCGTATGTCGGCTTTAAGCCCAGCACTATATTAGCAATCAGTGTTATGTAGTACGAAATGTTTTTCTTCCTCCGTATGAGTTCGAATCCCTCGTCGCCAAAGTTGTTATGTAGTGGTTTCACAGTGGTGGCTTGTATTTGTACTAAGTCGGTCCTAAAAAGGTTCGACGTACAAAACGTTAGGAACTTGATATAATAGGTAATGACGCAGTAATCTAGCTGTGGTCGCTGATACTTTAATATCCGACTCATGGTCGTCCGACATCGACTGACTGACCAGCTCTCTGCCGACTCGCTTCAGCGACTGCTACTACTCCTCCTACTTATTATAGGTGGGAGAGTCTATTAACAATAGAATATGTGTGTTTCACTATAACATACAGTTGGAATTACTAGTTGCAACCGTATGTTCTATGTTAACAGTTTCTTCGCCCTGGAATTCTCAGATACTTGCTTTTTAAACAACTTTGTTCTTCAAAAATTTATATGCAGCCTCAATCATTTTCTGACCTATTGAATCCTGTTCTTTTATTGTTCTCTTGCTTTAATAATATTTTTTCTTTGGTATTCTTTCAAATTCAGTAACAGCTGAATGACATCATCGACGTGCATGAGGTGAAATGATCACAATCTCAGATAAGGATAGTATCAATATTGAACAGTCAGTTATGTGCCATACGTGATACACGCTTAAGCAATCATGTATGTTTCGATACATGACTGACGAGGCAGTTTTTTCCCGCAGTAGGTTGCCATTTCTTTCTGCGGTAGACCAGTTGCCATCCAAGCCTATAGAACCCGGTCTGCCCTGCTATTTACCCATAGCTGGGGGAAGACGAAGAGGATTCATATTATTATGTAAGTGAATGTAATGCATTCGACTGGAATTCGAACTCGGCTCTCTCATTTCTCAATCCGAGTTGCTATCCATTTCTCCAGCGTACGACATAGAAAAAAACTGTTGATAAAATTCCATCATTCCCTTTAAAGACTTTTCAAAGAGTAGATGACCTGCAACACATTTGTGAATTAACACATGTCACAGAGATTTGCAGAGGGCCGATGAAATTATTTATAAAGTTGCTGGAGATGAAAATTACACCGATTTTCAATGTATCTATTGATGAGTGTAATTGACGAGTTTGAGTGAATGTATGGTAGCGAAAATATGAAGAAGGATGTTAATGCTGAAAAGACAGGCAATTGTGGAGAGCCAATGCCTTATATTGTCTATAGATAAAAGTATTCGTACATATGCTTGATTACCGAGCAAGTCATTCAAATGCGGTTAATGATTATATTTATACTGATTAAAACACCGAAAACATTTCCGTCTGAATTTCTGAGATGATGATTTATCATTATTTACACTATATTCCGACTATTATCCTCATCATAGTTGTTATTATCACAACCTTTCTGAATTCTATATCTGATCTACAGGTGAAGTTCCAATGCCTATGTCTTGGGATATATCGTCTCGCTTTTAAAATACCTGTAAAAAGAATCACAATATATGTCAAACCATTTAGAAAACAAAAGCCAGTGAAATTGTGTAGATATATTCCGACTGGTATTAGCAACATTGTGGAATAGTGAGCATGGGGAATAAAAAGTTATGTGTTCACTAAATTCTTCTAGAATCAAAATGCAAAGAAATCTCATCGTCCTTTACACAATCCCTTGAAAAACTGAAATCCCAAATAATGTATTAGTAATAATTTGGAAAAATCGAATGTATTTATACATCTATTCACGCTGAAGATGTTTCGTTCTTCTTCTTTTTTTTTTGTGCTTCTTCAGTTATATGAAGTAGAGCAATTTTGTATTATTATTCACCATCTATAAAACCCAAGAATCGCACAAGATAGATTACTGACTGAGGTTGTAACGGCGTACAAGAAGGTAATGAGGAGTTTATTATTTACACGATCTATATTTGGACTATTGAAAATATTCCGGATATAGAACATCAGGAAAATATTCTGAAACAGTTTCACTCTACTAAGAAAACTCTACGAACACGGGGAGAACATGGCCAAGAACTGTGTGTACATTTGCGTTATAGCAGAGAATATAAAGGTAAAACATGCTGTCTCCTAAAAGTAAGATTTGAGTAATATCAAAAAGCCGTAGTAAGAGGTGAAACAATGAGATCGGTCATGGCTGATCATTTATGGACGGAAAGGTGTAGTGATCATCCCCTGTGGACAGAAATGAAAATACTGGACAAGGAAGAACACTGGACAGTTAGACGTCTGAAAGGATCATCACATATGCTAAAGCTATGAGGGCCCCATTAGTAGACCTATCATAGAAATAAATATAATATGGGACCTTCTAATAAAGACAGCAATCATAATATAGGCGCTGCAGCAACAGTCAAAACATAACAGACGCAGCAGAAGTTGCAGCCAGGTTTTTCTTAAGCTTCACTACAGCAAATTGTCCTAATAGACAATGGCCAAACGGATTTGGTAATGATGTATTTGAGAGTTCAATTCCTTGGTTGGGCAATGTATAATTGCATTCAGTGGAAATGGGCGAATAATAATTGAACAGTACTAAAAAATAAGAACTACACGGTGTCAGTGAGCACTAGATTAAGCAAAAGGTTTAATTCAGAAATCCCTGTAGGTTACCCATATCAACATACAACCACAAAGATTAAGATAATAGTCAGAATAAAAATAATGTAAATAATGATAACTCCACATCCCAAAATTAATAAGTCCATATTATATTTATAATAGTACGAAGAAATTGACTGTTGGTCAGCCGGGTAAGAACTATGTACTTACTTTGCGCTATTGAAATGTCTAACGAAACAAAAAGATAGTTTTTTTATTATTTTCTGCACGCACCATTTACAGTTACAGTGGTCACGTGTCATGATTACCATGTGATCCCAGAAGTTAGATAAAAGGAGAGGAAATCTATCCCATTTTTTTTATTTTAAATTACCTTCCATGTTAACAGACGGTTATCTGTTGCGGAAAAGTGACAATATATTTCGCAAGACAACGTCAGTGTTATTGCTTTTTTTTCCTTCTATCTCACCAATTTCTGTTCGTTTGGGGGATCAGGAACATTTTTTCTACAATAGATAACAGTTGACTCTAGACATGATTAGGTTAAGATTGTAGTGATCGAAGAAACTGTGACACTATTTACGTCGCTAGAAAGAATGAAGCAAAAAAAAAAGAAAGGCGAGAATTAAATTTAGGTGATAAGAAGCCATCACGAAAAGGACACTAAGCGGTTTTATTTTTCTGACATTGTCGAGAAAGTAAAACACAGAATTTAATCTGATTTATGTTACGGGGCGGAGAGTAAGATATGTCCAATCTGCCCATGGCAATGGTAAAGGGAATTTTCAAGTTGGACAAGTTACCTCCCGCAGAATTCTAAAGAGATAAAAAATAAAAATTAATTAAGCACGCACTGTCCGAGAAAAACAAAAATGCCCGCTGACCACCATGAAGAAAAGGTTAAGCCTTTGTCTATATGCAGAATATCATTGAGAGGAGCATCTGTTTGTCGTCAGAGCTGGCTATGACAGCGAAACTATTTTATCGGATCAGTAATTGGCACCAAGAATGCAAATACGCCCAAATGGGCACCCACTTGATGCTGGGGAAAATCTGATTGACGAATTCCAGGTGATCCGGTTAAGATAAGAGTCTAGGGTGTGAGGTCTCCGCGAAGAAAAGAAAGAAAAGAAAAAAAAAAGGGGGAAGATAATTTTTTTTTCTTTTTTTTTTTTTTGAGCAAGATTTTTTTAAATCGAGGCTAGTCTGACCAGACCCACGCTGCTGAGCGCCCATTGGCTGAATGGTGGCATGAGCGTTAGGCGGAGGTAATCATGTGAAGAAGGAGGGTAGGCCTCTTGCGCTCCCCTGAAGGGATAGATGTGAGATGCCGCTGTGAGAGAGA
Organism: Acanthosepion lycidas; assembly: GCA_963932145.1. NCBI lineage: Eukaryota > Metazoa > Mollusca > Cephalopoda > Sepiida > Sepiidae > Acanthosepion > Acanthosepion lycidas. The sequence continues at coordinate 46,976,188 of OZ010609.1, read as the reverse complement.
GGGGAAAACCGTTGACACCCTCTGAGGGTATGTTGAGATACAGAAGAAGGTGGGAAGACGAAAGACTTCCAAAAATGGAAAACAATAAAATTTTCCTGACCGAAAACAAAGAAGTGGATTGTGGGTTTAGAATTATCAAGGAACCTCAAACCCCTACAAGGCCACCCCGGTTTTGGTCGGCGTCCATATAAGCAGAGTCGCAGCGAGTTCAGTTCAATTGGAGTTCGAGTTCCAGTTGAGAGACGTTGGAGACAGACAGGCAAGCATACCACCAAAACAAGTTTTACGAATATCGCCTGAAGATACACCAAGAACCAGTTTCTTAAAGAACAAACAACTTAAGATGTTAAGACTCGCCTAACAAACACAAAGTGTCACGAATCCATATAGCGGGTTTGTGAGAAAGACGCAGTCCTGTATTCAGCAACCAGACATAAAATAGTGTTATCCTTTTTTAACACATTTGAACTTTTCGAGTTATTATTTTATTTTCTTTTACATATACTTGTGCGGTGTTACCCTTGATCGAACTCGGCTTGCATTACCGCCCGGCAACTGATTGATTTCGTCTGCCTAAGATCAATTCACAACGTGGGTAGGTTAGACTGGAAATCAAAACAGTTACTTCGGTAACCAGACGTTGGAGGCGAGCTGGGAACGACACGGCTGATACCGAATCTAACCAGATTCCCATCCGAATCACCAAAAGGTTAGAACGTCACATTTGATGCCGCGACCAATACCAGGCCAGTTGGTCGTCAGAGGACAGGATAGCACGACGGACGCGGCTAGGCAGACGTCACATTTGGCGCAGCGACACCCGGTGGGAGACGTCACAAACCATCCTTATTCCAAAAATTAAAGTTTCTGTGGAAGTTGAGTAAAATTCTCTTCCTGCTGATGAAATACAAAGAAAATGAGAAAAAAACTATGTACTTGGCCTGGCGGTTTCTAGCAGTAAATGTCTGGAATGGTGGAACTAAAAAAATATCTGCAGTCAAAATAGAGTAATGAGAAGCTAGCAATGTTTCGTGGGAAAGGAGTGTCTAGAGTGGAAAATAATTAATTCACCAAAAGTTCGCGTATACACGTTTGGATTCAAAGTTGGAAAGTGATGATTAGTTAGCTACAGTGTAAATATGACAGAGGTTTACTTATTTGGGAGAGTGTTTAATTTTTCGGCTTGATTTGATTTTTCGTTAGACAATTCAACAGCATAAAGTAAGTACACTCTTCTTACCTGCCTGATCAACAGCCAATTTCACCGTTTTGGACGTTCCGTGTTAGTTTTTTTCAGCTTATTAAAATATAGGGTCACTCTTTCCGGATAGAGAGGTCCACTTTTCTGCAAAAGCTGAACAAAATTACCTCTTTCCCACACAGTTGAAGAGTACCGTATAATAATACGATCGAAAATCGATTGAATGTGAATAAAATGAATAACTGTAAAGAGTTTCGATTATCCGAAAAAATACCGTATGATAAAGACGCTTGAAAAATTTATCAAAACTTCGAATTAATGTTAATTAGGATAGTAAGGTAATAAAGGCAATAAAGCCACTAACACGCAGGGTGTTACTGAGTGTGGACAATATAAGAAAGAATTATTGATGCAGCGCGAACAATAAAAAAATTGAAAGTAACGATTGACATTCCATCAAAACTTTTGATGTTTAAAACTGACCATAAAACTAGATGCCAGATGAGAGTTCTATCTGGTAGAAGTGCGATAGAAGAAACTATTAGCATAGAACTTACGGTTCAATTTAGCCATTTTAACTATAAAATGATGAGATCTTCCCGTCAATCTAGTACTGCGCTTGAATTCGTAAAGTCTATTAAAAGTGTTGGTGCATAAAAGATCAGATTTCTTCATCTATGTGTCGTGTACATTCAGAACGCTGACAAACATGCCTCTACAGAATTTCTTTAAAACATTGGATTTCACTTGATCTATTCAAATCAATATTCAAAAACCTCTGACAATAAAATAAATATAAAAGCATAGGAATCGACCATAGACGGTATCATCGAGTCAGTGTGAATGAGCCATTCGTTAGCTGCATAGTATGTGCTTCGTCTGGGCTACATACAGTTTCGAAATCAGAGTTTTCTTTCTCCTAGACCGGTTGCCACCCAAGGCTACAGAACCAAGTCTGTCCTGTTAAGACAGAGATTTCCCAAGCGTATTAACTCGTAAGTGAATATAATGGATCCAACTGGAACTCGAACTCGGTTCTCCATTACTCCACCCTCCTCTTTTTATTCTAAAGTTCAACCAGTACAAACGCCCACACGTTAACGAGTTAGAGTTAACAACATGGAATTGCTGAAAAATGTTTGCCATATAAATTTAATAAAAACATTAAGAAATGAAAATTGACCTTTTTTTTTAATAATCATTTCA
>OZ010609.1:46936281-46968781 GCA_963932145.1 Acanthosepion lycidas | reverse complement strand
TATTGAGCACTTTATCCTATAAATATAGTACATCTTAAGACAACACACACACACACACACACACACATATATATATATATATATATATATATACAGTCTTAAGATGTGCTATATATATATATAACACAAATTCGGTGCAAAAAAATCTCTCGTGCTAGTAGTGCGTATGGAAAATTGAGTACCCGATTATGGAAAGACCGAGGAATAAGCCTGAAAACAAAGATAGCAGTGTATAAAGCCGTCATACTTACCACACTACTGTATGCATCAGAGTCATGGACACCCTATCGTAACCAAATTGAGCAACTTGACGTCTTCCACAAGAGATGTCTCCGTACTATTTGTGGTTTTACTCTTAAAGACCGGGTATCTAATGAAGACTTGTTTACATTTTGTGGCATCAGTGGAATAGAAAGTTTTCAGATCCAACCACGACTTCGCTGGGCTGGTCATGTTGTTCGCATGGACGATAGTAGGATACCAAAGCAACTCATGTACAGTCAGCTTGATGGTGGTAGCCGAAATGTTGGACGACCTTGGCATCGCTACAAAGACAAATTGAAAGCTAACCTTGCAGCTGTCCAGATCGATAGCAGAAATGTTGAGCTCAATGCTAATGATGGAGATGCTTGGAAGAGTATGTTTCTCCACGGCTGGTATTCACAAATTAAAGGAAACTAGGCTTAGAACAAAAGCGAATGCAAATATACCAGCGACGCTTTCTCTCAACCCTCACGCCTGCATCCACTGTGGCCTTGTGTGCAGGTCTCTAGCTGGACTCAAATGCCATCTTCGCCTGAGCGTGTGCAGGCACAAACCACCGTAAACAGGGATATTTGTCAGGACCTCATACGTCGAAATCGACGGGAGAATCCATTTATATATAAATATAATCTCATATCTATTTGTTAATCTATCTATGTTTCTAAATCTTTTAATTACTAAGTCTGTTAATTTCTATCTATCTGAATCGGAAATAATCCATCACCCACTAAGTTGTGTAAGGGCTTTTGATTTGGCAGCACCAGCTCAGTTATGATGTTATTGCTCAGATTTGACTCATGTAAAGATAGAGCAAGTCAGTAGGAGTATTTTCTGGTGGGATCTATCTCTAAGCTATCTATCTAGCTAGATAGATAGATAAGGTTTTCAGGCTGTCAAGGTTTTGGCATCTCTCTTTCTGTCTTAGTCTTTTTCTTTCTATCTATGTAGATCTTTTCATAACTGTCTATGTCAGCAGTTATTACATTATTTTTAATCAGTATCGCCACAAGCAATGCAGTACTGCCACTAGTACGCGTGGAGTTACAAGGTTTGTAAGATTTAGGAAGTGAAACATTAATAATTAGCGGAAAGAGGAAAGAGCAATTAGGAAGACAGTACATAGCGATTGACAATCCATTTAAATTTTTGCAGATTAAAGTTGGCTGGAAACCGTGGAGACAAGAGAGAGAGAGAGTTTCCGAGCGAGAAATGCGAGAAAAGAAACTGTTAGCATAGAATTTAATCTATCTATCTATCTATCTATCTATCTATCTATCTATCTATCTATCTATCTATCTATCTATCTCATCCTATTAATTATCTATCTATCTATCTATCTATCTATCTATCTATCTCATGCTATTAATTATCTATCTTATCCTCTTAATTATCTATCTATCTATCTATCTATCTATCTATCTTATCCTCTTAATTATCTATCTATCTAGATAAGCCTTTTCATATCTATCTATCTATCTATCTATCTATCTATCTATCTATCTATCTAGATAAGCCTTTTCATATCTATCTATCTATCTATCTATCTATCTATCTATCTATCTATCTATCTATCTAGATAAGCCTTTTCATATCTATCTATCTATCTCATGCATTTAATATATGCATTATCCCACTGTATTTCATTGATTCTGATATCTTCAGGTCGAATCTTGAAAATTTGGTCTTTATTAGTTACGACAATACACTCTGTGATCTTATAGTTAATCGATAGTCCCTGTTTTCCTCCCTTACTTTTCTACCAACAATATAAAATATGCTGATGACAATGTATTTTATGCTGGTAAAATTATGACCGCCGACAATAAATCTTGGTAGGTCTTTTAGTTATCTAATTTACTGTACAGGTTGAATAAATATAGCGAGAGAACTCTCTCCTCTTTTTTATTTTGTTGCATTTTATTCACTCATACTTTCTGTCCTTATATAATCATTTACCCTTGATTAGACAATTATTTTGTTTATTTGTTTCTGTGTTTCCATGTAAATAAATGTTTCATTTTGAAACCTTTTACCTTGTGTCAGTTTTAAGCTTACATCCTTGAATGAACTCCTAAAAAGATCTCACCTTTTCCATGTTTTTGTTTGGTTTTGTTTTTTGAACCTTCGATCCATCTATATGCTACAAGTTTGTAATAATGAGAATGTCGAAATTCAAATTAGAGTCTATGTTTTGGCCAAAAGTAGCTTTTAATGATAATACTTAAATCCATTGTATATTTTTTTACATTTTTTAACGGTGTTCCACAGATCTATTACCATAGAATTTAAGATTACATTTAGCAATTTCAACAGTAAAACGATAAAACCTAGCAGCCAATATGGTACCGCGTTTAAATTCATCTTCTTGAGGTACGAAAGAAGAAATTCCATCAGAACAGTTCTAAAGAAAGTATATATTTAAAGCCGCGTATAAACAACGTTACGACGGTAGGAAAGAGAAGAGGAGATGACAGGTCAGGACCGGTAACATTTCAGATTCTTCTCCGTTTGATTTTGTCAAAAGTCTCAAGATATATAGCAGAAACACCAGACTATATGTGGCATCAGTTTTCAATGCATGTACGATTGGTTGACATATATATATATATATATATATATATATATATATATATATATATAGATTGATAGATAGATAGATAGATAGATAGATAGATAGATAGATAGATAGAGTTACTCTCCTGGATGTTAGCATCAACCATGCTGATGGCCATGCTGATGGGAGCCAAAAAAGGCTCTCTCTTCTTCTGAAACGTCAAAATGAACATATCATTACGTTTCCCTTTATAGAAGGATATCTGAACTGCAATATATATGGTGTGATGGATAAATAGCCGTCTAAATTACACAAAAATGAAAATAACACAGACATATCATGTATATTTACCAAAATTACACAAAAAATCTGGAAAGAAATTTATTCAATAAAATCGCCATTTTAGTAAAAAAAAAATATCGCCATTGGCTTCAACTACGACCACCAGACGACTTCGGAATCTTCTGCAACTCTTCTAGATGGTCTCCTTATTCCAGTAGGTGAATACCGCCATAATCCATACCTTCAGTTTATCTTGGGTGTTACAATGAGTTTTGTTAGTCTCTCGCTCAAATGCGCCTTACACATTATAATCAGCGGGATATATATTACACTTCCGAAACTAACCTTTTTAGTCCATGGAGATAGATTGTTCTAATTCCACGTGCCATACCTTTCGATATCTCAGTTTTAGTTAATTCCCCCTTGATAATTCTTAAACTTTTTCTTCTCACTGCTGTCTCCAGGGATTGAACACACAGCGCTTTTAGCCAACGGGCCGTGTGTCCTTATAGACATTAATGACTGAATTTAGATTTGTAAACGTAATGCCTCATTTTTTTTTACCAGAGCTCATATTACAATTTTTTTATTTTTATTTTTTTTTAAGAAGACCCGAGCGTACAACAGCCGAAATGTCGGGTATGTGGCAATAAAGATGAGAACAACAGTCCGAACTTTTTTAGAATTAATACCTCATCTTAGAAATATGGACAGATATATAATATTGTTTATATTATCTGAGAAATGTTGATACACTTGTTATTTAGGAAGTACTCTATGATTTGATTGTTATATGAGATAATATATTATAATCCAGTTCATCTGGCTGCTTAATCTTCAGTAAATTGAAATCCACATTCTGTGTGCTGCCAGTATGAAGGTCGTTGTTAATGGTCATTCTTTTGAACACGTGCAAACAATGACGACGCTTTCCCAAGGCTTCCTTCAGCTTTTGTATTAACGATCTGTCTAAAATGTTACTCAGAACATAAGTAAATATTTATAAAGAAGATACTGCACCACAGTAAATCTATATAACCAGAGCCTGGGAGAGGGTATCTCATCTGACAAACCGTTTCCCAAAAGACGAAACGTTGCAACCGATCGATCCCCATGGTAAATATTCAGACGAGCTACATTCTTTAAAACCTTTAATTCATATATTTACAGATAAGACCCACTATGCTCCATCGGTGAGAAGGAAGTTCCATTCGAACAACTTCTTTCTGCAAACCTCTGCACTGTGGGACGGGCTCCCAAGAGGATGCTTCCCTAATCACTAATTCTTAACCAATTCAAGTATAGAGTTAACTGTTATCCCCCATCATATATATATATATATATATATATATATATATATAACTGAATCAATAAACTGTCAGATCCTCATACGCCGAAACCGAAAGCAGAGTCCATTATATATATATATATATATATATATATATATATATATATATATATATATATATAATGAATACAGAATCCTTAAAAATCCATTCAGGTGATATTTTATTTCGAGGACTTTGACGTCCATCTCTTGAGACAAAGAAATGAGAGATAATCATGGAGAATTGTAAGTTTAAAAACAGTAAAATCGAGCTGCCTAACTGAACGCGCCTCTGTAGCTCAATCGGTAAAAGGACGTCAGTCTATATGACGGTTCCGTATATGATGCAGGTTCGATTCCAGTCGGAGGATGCATACTTTCTATGAAAATGTCTCAGACCTTCAAGCCGGTAAACGCTGTTTATTATAAACAGCGCATTTACTTAAATATGTGTATCTCTAAAAAGAACGTATAAGCATAAAAAAACGTTTTGAAATAATTATCGGACTTTTTGTCCATTTAATAATAATTATATATATTAGGTTGGTGCAAAAATGATGACGCAATAATGTCGTTTTTTGACCTATTTTTAACGTTAAAAAACGACATTATTACGTCATTAATTTTGCACCAACCTAATATATATATATATATATATATATATATATATATATATATATATATATTAATTAATTATGGATCTAATCGGCATTCGAAGCTGGGATTTAAATTTTAAATGCTATTGTTGTGTGGTTTTGACCAGGAAATAACTGGTTATCTGAATTCGAATTTAATGTCAGTAAGTGTTGACAAATAGACAATGCACTCAGAAGGGCAATCATCAGAGGAGTCAAGTTCGTCAAAATGTTGTCTGAACCATTGAGTCACTAGGTGCAGATATGTATCTCAAAGGATGCTACTGGCTGCTTCATACATTGGCAATTAGACTGTTCACAGGTGTTAGAACTGAATGCCAGGAAGTCATATAAGCGCTCACCCGGGAGTAAAATGACAGCGAGTATCTCACATCCTCAGGAGTAGAAGTTAAGCCCACGGCGACTGCCCCCACTGGCGCTCAAGCCGATATTAATTGACAATATTCAGAAATGAACAGACAATAACTTTAGACGTACGTCAGATTTAGTCTTGTTCGTCTTAGCAACGGTAACTATAAACAAGAAGAAAGGCAGTTTGTGTTCGATTTCTTCTTTGGTAAACTGGTGCAAATCTATACCTTAAACATCAACATTGAAATCAATATATGTGTGCACGTTTAAAAAAATATGCCTAATATTCGTGTTATATATATCTATATCTATCTATCGATCAAGCAGTCAATATCACTCTCAGTCTCAATTTGATTATCTATTAGGTTGGTGCAAAAATAATGTCGTTTTCTCACATAGTAACATATGTGAGAAAACGACATTATTTTTTGCACCAACCTAATATCTATTTTAATCCGTTTATATTTCTCAATCAGTTGGCGCGGAGACAGAAAATTGGAATCTGCTAGACGATCATTGATTAACAGTCGCGATTTGAAAAAAAACGTCTAATTAATAACCAATCCAAAGAAAAGATTATCAGATGAAAGAAGAAATGGAAATATACGACAAAATCAAAATATTGAGCCAACAGATATACACACAAAAGAAATAACACACATACAGTTATCTCATACCTATATAAAAATATAATTCAATGTTGATAGAACTGGGTGCTTGATGATAACTAACATACACAAAAAAAATATAGTTCTACACGAAATTATTCAAAACCCATATTATTTTTCTCATGCTTTTTTTTCTGATTACACTTTCAGAATTGATGTACAGTGTAACCCGGATATAAGAGAAACCCGGATATAAGAGAATTCGTCTCCGGTCCCGACAACTCTGTTATATCCGGGTTACACTGTAATTTCATTTATCTACTTGTCTGTTCTTACTAAAACATTTTAATAACATTACACGTACTGTCGTATCCACGGAATCTAATAATGCTCAGTTCCTTTGTATTCCAATTGTAAGTTATACTGAGGCGTGTAGATACTTCCTTGAAAGCAACAACATTCACCTTTTTAAGTAAGCAGTCAGTCGTTATTTATCTTTTTTATCCTTATAATTTTAATTTCCTACCGCTTCTCATTCAGTAATCTTCTGACTTGAGCGGCTCTCCGTAGTTTGTTTTGGGTGAACCTTAGTTTATACAAAATTTGATAATATATAACAGCATGCTTTTTTATTTTTACAATTAGCAATAATAACATTTGCCTTCAGCTAACTCGATGTAGCCGTAAGTTCTATGCTAACATTTTTTATTCTCACACTTCTCGCTTGTGGAACTCTCTTCCAGTTCCATGCTTTCCGGTCTATATTGTCCATTGTCCCAAGTGCTTTCAGCCACTTCTTTAGCCATTTTCAGGGGGGGGGGTAAATGTTACTAATTTGTCTTCGTGTTTTGACTGTTTAAGATGCATTGTATTTTTGAGTTATTTTGAATGCTATTATATAGTGTATCAATTTCACTAACCAGTACAAGATGGTGTTTCTAGTCATAACTCAATTATCTGTATCTGTCATACTAAAACATCCTTAAGTAGCCGCCTAACGTGTCACTTATCAGCTCAAAGTATATATATATATATATATATATATATATATATATATATATATATATATAGATAGATAGATAGATAGATAGATAGATATATATACCCACAATTTACATGAATTTTTCAGAAAATTCTGCTCGGAGACACTATCATTCTATATAAATCACATTACCGGAAACATCTCGCTATAAGAGAAGCCCTGTATATTTAACAGTTCTTTACCACTATGAAACTCACTTTATTTGCTACAGGGAATGGTGTATTGATTTTTTTTTCAAAAATAGAAAGACGCACGTGCTAATTTCAGCAGTCCTCAACAAGGGAAGGATCGGAATAAACGCCCCTACTCATATTCAAAAAAACAGAAATAAACTCCATATTCACAGGAAAAATATGAAGAGAAATTAACAACATCTGAACACAACCCACCACTGAAGAAGTGACTGAAAGCACTTGGGACAATATGGACAATTTTTGCACTCCCTTACTTCCACCAAACGGAAAAAATTTAAGAATATTTACATATATATTATTTAAACTTTTTATCGCGGATACTCGTATTCGAAATAAACTTCCCATGTTTTATTTTAAGCAGTGGTCATTACGTGTATCGGCTTGCACATTTGAGAAATTTTAATAAAAAATGTGTTCTCCGGCAGGGATCAGTCCTCCGTCCTACTTTGTATGAGAAAGCACATTTCATCGGCCGAGATTGGCTGCTCCTCTACAGAGAGTGTGACAGTTCAGCAAGAATCTATGTTCCTTCTAAAGGAAACGATCACTTATTCATTCAGGCATTTTTTTCTCAAAAAGCGCATATCTGCTCAGTTTCGTGTCCGGAATGTAAAGAATGCAATTTCTAAAAATATAATTGATTTATTTTCAATCTGACATTTTAATGGAAACACAAAAATTAAAATAAAAAAAATGGGGCGTCTTTTTCAATATCCATGTGCTTAATTTTGCTTCTGTCAACAACATTAAGTAAACTCTAATCGACAATAATTCCCCTAACCACATCATCGACGAACAAATAAAATTAACCTTAACGAAATTAAAAAACAAACAAACAAAAAAAAAAAAACGCCAGACCCCCTCCTTGACGCAAACAAAAATAAATACATCATTAACCTATTCTATCGTAACTTGATGCATCTTAACTATAAACAGGATAAAACAGTAATTAAAAGCATAATTCATCGGCATATATCACACAAAGAGCCTAAAACATAATATTTTTTATCTACTATTAAAAGTCTAAAAGATCTAATTTAATTATTACCAACAATACCGAGTCAGATAAATTCCTACTATGTAAAAATAATGTTGTCTATTAATTCTCATGACCCCCGGAAGATTGCATCTACAATACTAATAATGTATATGTATATTATTATAACTTCCTATTGGAGAGAAACTCGTACTTCGTATAGCGCAATTCGTTAAGTATTCTCTAAACGTAATGCTTAGGCTATTGCCGTAATACCTGTATAGTTAGTATGAAGAGTGATATCAATACGACTAGTATTTACAAGTCTACCCAATGAGATGAAAGACGACACAAGGTCAAGATTATTGTGGGGAAACCGAGTGGACCACTGGTCAAAATTTACCCAGTCCCAGCAAAAGCACTTGCCTGTTTTAACAGCCGAAATTCTATCCGAAGACACTCTCCCCAAAACAGAGGTTCTGTCATTCTCAAGCTAGACAGCGAACTGCCTGACTCCAACATATTAGTTTTTTCCTCATCCAAAGGCAGAGCCTCGACTGTGTCACCCTCTACACGAAAACAGAGGTTTTGTCACCCTCTGCTCGAAGACAGAGTACTTTGCTGTCGTAAGCCTGGCAGCGAACTGCCTGACTCCTATCTATTCAGTCCCCACCACTGAGATTAGTTGTGACACAAGGTCGGGATTACTGTGGGGAATCCGAGTGTTTCCACTGGAGCTATCGGTCAAAATTTACCCAGCCCCCGCAAAAGACAGACGTCTAGTCAGTCGCGAATTAGACAGCGAACTGCCTGACTCCAACATCTCAGTTTTTCTTAGCCGCGTCTCTATCCGAAGAAAGAACCCCGAGTAAGTTATCTTGGCTTGGAAGAACCAACCATAGATGCGACCGTTCTGGCAGCGTGTCGGCGAATTGTTGGCTTGTATTGATCCCGAACATCTTGCTTCCATTCATCTTGCATACGCGACCGATAATGTGTCGCCCCGTGTTCTGCGATGAAACAGATGGTGTTTCTGATGCTGCTAGCCATGGTAAGGATGGTGATGTGGACGATCATACGAACACCATTCTCATCAGGGTCCGGTTCGATTCTTTCGACATCAGGAAAATCGGAACTGGCAAAAAGTGTTTGTTATTGGCAGATTTCAAAGAAAGATGGGTAAAAGCGAGGCTCTTTATATTGTGTGAACGGAACCAATCTTGATTTTCTTTTATAGTCGCTTTTTGACACGGTTTCGTGTGGCTCCCTCCTTGGTTCAGTCAGACATATTTGTTTTCCTAGTTAATGGGAGTAATTGTTGTTCCTGGCTTGCTCCAAGCATTGTATTTTGTTATGATGCACGTCAAGATTCCCAACCTCCTCAGTTTGTTTTTGTTTCTACCCACTTTTTATCTTGACTGGATCAGCCTTTGACAATGCTCTACTCCCTAACTTATCTTTTTCTTCTTTGTCCCTAACGAGTGAGCTGATTGATTCTGCATAAGAGCAGAAAACATTAGGCTTCTGAGGTGAACAGGTCCTAGTAACATATTTTAATTTTATTTTGAATGCTTTTTTTTTTTCATTCTCATTATTGTGTACATCTCATCCCCCTCATTGCATTTCAAGTCATAATTTTATAAATTTTTATGTTAAAAAAATTCATTGTATATATTTTTATGCTACGGTTATTTTAATAGGATATCAATGAATTGCGATATTGTGATCTGAGTTTGATTAAATGATGATGAATGAGGTCTTGTGAGTAAATTGTAATGAATGAATGGGTCGTGAATCAAGTTATCTTGGTGTACGATTGTCAGTAACAATCAACCTTTTCTCATCCTCCCCCTTTAGCTTTGTGCCATATGAAATGTAATATTTCAATATAAAACTTTTTCTAGAAAAATCAAATGCATAGTAACTATTATCAAGACTAATCTTTACTTAGAAACATCGTAAAGAAATACACAACTCCGGTTGACAAAAACAAAAAAATTAAATATCTATTATAAAAAATTAAAAACAGCTAACCTCATCGTCAGAAATAATAATCCAGTTGCAAGATTCAAATTACAGAGAACCAATATTACTTACAAATTTACATATCCCTTGCGGTGTTCCTGATTAATCCAAATTCCTAAATAATTATATCAGACATATACTACAACATGTTTAACAAGAAGACTTACATTACATCTCTCTGATCATAGCTCAATTAGGTCTAATTTAAATAGACATGGAGACCTACTAAACTACATCGCAACATACTCATTGATAATACAAATATAATAACATCATTCACATGTAAAAAAAAAAAAAAAAGTAATGGAAGTATTGTTAATAAAAAGGGAAAAGCCAACACTCAGTAATATCAACTATGAACACGGCCACTATGTACTGACCGTGTTATAACTCAAGATACATATATAAAAAAAAATCCATGTATTCAGTTAAAAGTAAAATAAAGTTGATCCTTGATAATGGCTAAAATTACAACCGAAAGCGCCTGGATATATAAAACTTTCGGAAAAATTTTATATAATTTACATCCTGAAAAAAAAAAATTATACAAAAATATTTTGAAATACTAAAGATTAAATTTATTCAATAAAATCGTCATTGACTTTAACCAAGGTCTCCAGACGACTTCGGAATCCCCTGGACATCATCAGGGCCGTGAAAACTATAATAATCATTTTCTTAAGTTTATCTTTACTGTTGCACGATGTTTCGTTGGTCTTTCGCTTAACTGCGCCGAACACATAATAATCAAGGGAGGGGCTGCAGTCTGGGAAGTTAGGTGGCCAGACGTAAGGGATTATGTGGCCGCTGTAATTGTCTGGCAGCCATAATTGGGTTCTCCTGCTTGTGTGACATGGTGCAGAGTCCTGTTGCCAGACATAGTTTTCTAGCTGCCCTCCTCTTGACCCAGCAAACACTACCTTTTCAAGGCATTTGATGTAGGCCTCCGTATTGAATTTTAAACCCACACCAACAAATTCGGGGATTCTTTTTTTTATCTGAGCAATTAGAGTGAGTTTTCCGAGCTGCCGTACCTTCGTAATCACCATTTGACTCATCCAACTCTTTCTGAATCTTCTGCACTCTCATCAGATTGAGACCCAAGCACCCTGAATTGTTCATATTGGTCCTTCTGGCACGAATGCCAATCAATGCAGCATGCCGTTTCCAAATTTCTGGCGGGGTGAATTGCAACAATTTACGCGTCGCGCCCTGTGTATATTGGGGTGGGGGAGGTGAAGTATGACAAAGTAAAAAAACAAAAAAAACTTTTGTTCACTTTTCATACAATTTCCCCCAATATTGCTGATATATAGAAATATAAATCGTTATCACACACACACACAGATACATATATATATATATATATATATATATATATATATACGCACACACACACACACACACACACACACACACATATATATATATATATATATATATATATATATATATATATATATATATATATATCAAGTATGTGGTCCAGTTCAATTTACATTACATGAATCATTCATACAAAAATCAGATATAGAAGTTAATGATTTAAATGGCGAGAATACATATATATATAGAATATATATTAAATTTGTTTGCGAAGATGGGTTCTCGCCATTTATATCATTAACTACTATATCTGTTTTTTGTATGAATGATTATGTGATATATATATATTTCGAAATTAGAACTTTAACAAATATGTACTTATTATTTTAATATACGTACTTCTTATTTTACTAATAATATAACAATACATTAAAGGTAACATAAAATATAATTTAATTGATATAATTTCATTCATAATACAAATTAATAAATACTATACATTTTAATTAACAATATAACACACAACAACAACATCTATATAAAAAAAAATACAGATCTAATTCCAAAGAAAAATTCTTATTTCGAAGTAAAATTTACGACTGGAAGAAAAATTCTACAACTAGAAAAAATTACGAAGATTACAAATAAAAGACGTAAACCAAAGCAGAAATCCATGAACGTGCACGTGTAATAAAAACGCAAAATTCATGAGCGTGTGTAGAAAACGGACTAAAAAAAGACGCGGAAAAAATACGAAAAAGTTTTAAAGATTTAAAAAAAAATTGATAATATACCCATTTAAATACAGAATCTCCTTAAGAATATTTGGTACCAACAAACTTCAGAGTCATGGATGTAACAACTAAAAAGGATTTGATATTTACAGTTAAGTAAATTTTAACAATATTAATGCTCTATTTTTAATATTCTTATAATATTTTTAATATTGAACACTAATAATATCTGCTTACATTTTTAATTTTTAACTCTTAAACCTGATAGATATATATATATTTTTTTTTTTTTTTGAATTTGTAGGTCTGATGAATTGGATCGTATTTACGATTCTAATGGAATAAACTATGACCATGGAATATTAGTGTTTAAGCCTTTTTATTATATATATATATATATATATATATATATATATATATATATATAACTTCTATTTATTTATTTATTCAGTTTTGCGACATTTCTGTTTTTCTTTTGTCATAACAATTGTGGATTGATTTAACAGAGTTCAGATGTCACTTAGATAAAAAAAAAAACACTAACCAGACTCGTTAAAAAGAATAATACTATGTTGATCAACAGATGCAGTAGTAACTGTCTTTTACACATAATAAAAAATAATGACGTAATAATGTCGTTTTTTGACGTTAGAAAATACGTAAAAAAACGACATTATTACGTCATTATTTTTGCACCAACCTAATATTTGATCAGTATGCTTTTAAGCATCTTCGACCTAAGTCACTGATGTTCCCGGCCCCATTTTCTGCTAGAAGATTGCATTAGAAAAAATGTAACAGGCGTCTGTTGACTTTGCTATTTGTCTTTGATAATCTTCCTTTCCTTGATAATCTGTACCGAGGAACTGAGTTACGAGAGAGAGTCGCAAAAATACTCCCATATTCTCTCATAACAAGTAACACCTTGCACCTTAGTGGCTTTATTTGTCGTGCTTGGAATGAAATGATTAAAATGATCATATTCTATCTCGCACACACACACATATATATATTCTGTTCAAACGTTATTTTTATAGATGCAATTATTTAACTTGATGCTCTGTTTTTAATATATTCTATTGTTATACGTTATTCATATAGACACAAATATTTAGTAAATGCCCTGTTTATAATAAAAAGTATTAACAACATTTACCGGCTTGAATATCCGACAAATTTCATAGTAAATAACCTAACCTTGTGTATCACATCAGGCTATATGAGGGTTCCGTG
This sequence comes from Acanthosepion lycidas, assembly GCA_963932145.1. NCBI lineage: Eukaryota > Metazoa > Mollusca > Cephalopoda > Sepiida > Sepiidae > Acanthosepion > Acanthosepion lycidas. Next base: position 46,955,209 of record OZ010609.1, on the reverse strand, counting down.
TAGGATACAGGTTCGTTTCATATTTTCTATGAAACTTCTCGGACATTCAGGGTGGTAAATGTTGTTAATACTGTTTATTATGAACACAGAATAAAATATATTAAAATAATTGTCGGACTTAGTCCATTTCGTAATAGATGATCTGTCTATAACAAACAGTATTAATTAAGTTTACCGTCCTAAAGCCCCGTGAAATTTCGTAGAAAATATGTTTTCCGACAGGAATATACCACTCAGCGACAGAAGAAGCGTCTGATTACCAAAGTTCAAATTAGTACTTTTAAACAACAAATTTGCCACGTTTTCTCGGACATTCAGTTAGGTGAAATTCTTCAGTCGGTCTAGACGTAAGTTGCTGAATGTATTAATTCACTATAGTCGCTTTAGTTATCTCCTAAGCATCTTCTTGACAAAAACCATGAAATATGTTAAATTCTAGTATTTTTACGTATTTTGATATATATATATATATATATATATATATATATATATATATATATATATATATATATAGGACACACACACACACACACACACACACACACACACACACACATACATATATATATATATATATATATATATATATATATTAAGTTATAAGGAGCTTGGTAAACCGAATTGGTAAATCCAAAGAGGATGAAATGCTGAGAGCTCAATGTTAGGACAGAGCTAATATGTAATGAAAAACAAACCACTTTAAGGTACCATTACGATAATTTATTTCACCTAAATCCTTTTTTAAGGATTCAGGATCATCAGGTAAAACTTCCAACAACGAATTGAGAAAAAAAATGGGATTAGAAATTGGTGGGTAGTGTAATTTTTGTTATTTAATAGAGGGGGTTGAGAGTGGTAGTTAAACAGACAATATAAAGTATAGGGAGGGGTTAATTTTATATCTCTCTTAAGTATGTTTTATATTGGAGTAGGAGGAGTGACAGAACCTCGACCTCTTTAGATGGTTAATAAAACGGAAATGAATTGTAGAAAATGTATACAAGTGAGTCTTATGGTAAAGAGAGAGATAGGGGGTAGGGGGAAAGAGAGATGGAATTGTTATAATTTTGTTTTAACAAAATTATGTAAAAGATAGTTTACAATGTTTGATAGAAAATTCGATGTCTGAAAAAAAATTTTGTTATTAACTTAAATGTTTAATTTTTAAAGTAAATAGTTTTAGGACTAAATATAACTATTTTTGTAATAAACATATTTATCTAGGACATAAAGAAATATTTAAAATTTTAATAGTTTATTCACCCGACTAATTGTATTTCCACAATATAAAAAAAAAAAAAATAAGGTTCTGTCACTCCTCCTTAAATGTAGGATTAGGTCCTTCACCACTGATTTCAGCAAACGGCTCGCTCTAGATAGAGCTGAAAAGGTGAAGACGCTTAAAGCTAGTTATTCCCGGGCGGTGGCTGGGGGGGATCCCCTAGAGATAGCCTTAGCTAAGGAGGCCGTGGATCGATCGAATAGCGAGCGGTACATGGGTCAGGTAATTAGACATAAGTTAAGCAAGATGTCTTCCGAAGCCGTGAACTTGGGCGCAGATCTGCGCAGGGAAGAGGTCCGTCGAGGTGGCGATCGTTACATTCGTGAAGTCAAATCCTCGGAGGGGCGTACTCTTCGGGCCACTGACGACATGTGCGGAGCGTTTCGGCGCCATTTCGAGAACCGGTTTACCAAGGAGCCTGGTCTCCGTGAGGAGGAGTTTCGTAGCTATTTGGCTGACTTTCCTCGGCTTTCGCCGACTGAAGCGGCTAGCTGCGAGGGAGAGATTACGGAGGGCGATGTCTACGCGGTTTTGAAGAAGGTCGGCAGAGGCAAGTCGCCCGGTCTGGATGGTTTGCCCTATGAATTGTACTTGAGGCTGTCGCACATCTTTGTTCCAATTTTGACTGCAGTGTTCAACAACTGGTTTCGGTCGAGGTCCATCCCCAACCGGATCACCAGGGGTGTGATCAAACTGTTGAAAAAGGGCAAAGGTGGTGGGGGGAACCTAGATGATTACAGGCCCATAACTCTGCTAAACACAGACTTAAAGATTATGGCCAAGATTCTGCAGGAGCGTTTGCAGTCAGTTGCCGAGTCTCTGTTGGGACCTGAGCAGAATTGTTCTGTGAGGGGCCGAACAATTCAGAGCAACCTGCATCTGATCCGCACGATCATAGAGGGTGTAAAAGACGACGAAGAAGCCGCCCTGATCAATTTGGATCAGTCCAAGGCATTTGATAGGGTCGACCATCGCTACCTTGCAGCTGTCCTGCAGGCCGCTGGATTCGCACCCAATTTCTGCCGCTGGATCAGCCTCCTGTATCGCTCCCCCAGTGCGGTGGTACAGGTGAACGGAAGGCTGTCGGACGCGTTCGTGCTGTCTAGGTCGGTTCGTCAGGGTTGTCCGCTGTCGCCTCTCCTTTATGCTTTGGCGTTGGAGCCTCTCCTTCGCCGGCTGAAGGACAGGACCGGCTGTCCGACCGAAGCGACCCGGAAGAGCGACCCCCCTTCCGAGGCACCGGTATCCGCGTAAGCCGGACGACTTGTCCGCGGTTTATTTTGGCCCCAGTCACCTTCGGTCGTACCGATCACGCTTGATCGGTACGAGAAGGTGACTGGGGCCAAAATAAACCGCGACAAGTCGTCCGGCTTGCGGTTAGGTGCCTGGAAGGGGGTCGCTCTTCCGGGTCGCTTCGGTTGGACAGACGGTCCTGTCCGCATTCTTGGAGTGTGGTTTGGGCCTGACCTCCAGCTGGAGAAGAATTGGTCTGAAGTACGAGCAAAGGTCGATTCCGTCGGTCAGACTTGGAATCGACGGAGGTTGTCCGTGAATGGCAGGGGGGAGGTGTGTGCTACATACATTTTCCCCCTGATTCTTTATCGATTGTCCGTACTTCCTCACTGTAAGACTCACAAGAAGGCGCTCAAGCAATCGCTATCCTCCATTTTATGGAGGGGACGCGGGAATCGGGTCGACAGACGAGTCTGCACTAAACGTCCGTGTCATGGGGGGCTGGGAATGCCGCAACTGCCGAGTCACATCCGTGCCTCTAGGTTGGCTTTCCAACGCCGTGCATTGACTGGAGGAGATCCGATTCTGGAGGGGATTGTTAGGGACGCGTTTCCTGGCCTTACCATCAGTCCCCCCATCTCGCGGGTTGAGCGCGGTCGTAAACCCCGGGATCAATCGGTTTTCCTTCCCGAGTGTCGGTCGGCCTTGAGGGCCGTTCCCCGGTCCAGTGACCTTTCTCGGCCTAGGAAGGTCTTCTATCGTGAATTAGTGGAGAGGCCCGCGAAGGATCTCCTACGAGATACGCTCGCCTTGTCGGAGGAGGAGTATTGCTCCTACTGTTCTTGGGCGCCAGCGGCGGATTACCTCAGTAACCCTGAGTTTTCGCTTAGCTGGCGATTGGCTCGGAATCGGCTGCCTCTCAACAACAAGGCTTTCATATGGGGCTTGGCGGATTTGCCAGACTGTGAACGGTGTGGCCTTGGCTTAGAGGAAACGGCTGCGCACGCCTTCTACAATTGCCCCCAGGTCCGCCCCTTATGGGACCATGTCGGCGAGCTGACGGCTCGTCTCGCTCCCGAACAGTTTGTGTCCATTGATCGCGCATACGCGTGTGACAATGTGTCGCCCCCGTATTCCGGGATGAAACGGATGGTGTTTCTGACGCTGATGGCCACGGCTCGAATGGTGATTTGGACGACGCGAAAGGAGGAAGTCTTGCGAGGCAATCGTCTTTCTCATTCGGATCTGATTCGATTCTTTGAGCATCAGCTCAAGATGAAGATTAGATCGGATAGAAAACGATTGCATTCGACAGTCTTTAGCGAAAGGTGGGTAAAAGAAGCGAGCTTGCTTCGTGTGAACGGGGCTAGCCTTGATTTTCTCTTCTAGGTCAACCTATTGCACATCGGGGTGGCTTCCTGTGGAACTCTCCCCTTGGTTAGGTTAGACAAGCTTCAGTGTACCTAGTTAATGTGAGTAAGTGTTGTTCCTGGCCTGCATCCCGGCCGTTCTTTGGTTATGATCCAAGTCGAGATTCCCATCCTCCCCAGTTTGTTTTGACCCCCGCCCCATTTTCATCTCGACTGGGTCAGTTTTATATTTTCCCATTCCAGCCTAATATTTTATACTTTTTCCCACTCCCATAGCGAGAGCGTTTCTTGATTTTGTCCCCTGGGCAGAATACAGCGGCCTCTCTGTTTTATGGGTTGGACGGTCCCTACTAACATCAATTATGTTTAGTTTGTATTTGTGTTTATTTTAACTTTATTATTGGGTTCATTTCCCTCCCTTCTCATTTTATTATTATTAGAATTGTATATATATATATCATCATTAGAATTTTCATGGTATGGGGCGCGATTTTGGTAGGTCTCCCTTGAGAGCACGTGGTATTATGGTGGTTGAAGGATTGTTTGGTGATGGACGAGTTCTTTTGGTGAATGTGTAAAATGTAATGTACGAATGTGTCGCAAATCTGATTAGCTAGGTATAAGATAGTTAGTGTTGACCAGACTCTACCCCTCCCCTTTATTGGCCTCGTGCCACAATTTGTACTTTTTGTACCAATAAATACCAGTCTTGTTCTTATGTCCATCATCTTTGTCATGTTGAATTGATAATGTTAATTATATTTTATGAATATGTCCTGAAGATGGTTTATTAGACCGAAAGGTCTGACGTTGGCATTATATTAACATTAAAACAGCATAATTGCATATAAGGATTTTTGTTTGTTTTTTCCGTATTTTTTTCTTCACACACACACACATACACACATATATATATATATATATATATATATATATATATATATATTATTTTTTTCCTACCCGATACTTTCGATCTTCTTCAAGATCATCTTCAGGTGTATATTAAAAAGACAAAGTTTTTGTAACTTTTATATATGATATAACATTTCTAACAAAATTCCAGTCAGCTCCCTTACAATGAAACGCTTGCTTTGCAAAAAATTAAATAATTCCCACGGCTGAATTTAAAATTTTAAAATAACTAAAAAAGCGCGTTTGCGCATGTTTTTAAAAATTCCCATCACAAAGGATTGCAAATTTTATAGCAGTTACTAAAAGTGTGTCTTTGTAATTATCCACTGAAGATGATTTTGGAAAATATCAAAAGAACTTGGGTTAAAAAAAACTACGGCAACTGAGTATACACAATATTCCAATATTAGTCAATGAAACAAGTTTATATATATATATATATATATATATATATATATATATATATATATATATATATATATATTCTTTTCTTGCTTTTAAAATACAATCTTCCATGAATATCTCACGTACATTCATATCTGCTCAATGTGTATCCAAATGAAAACAAATGACGTTACACATTATGTAATGGACAAAGTCAGACAATTATTTCAAGACATTATTATGTTTATACATTCTTCTTTTTATAGATAGAAATATTTAAGTAAATAAACAATACAGGTTCGATTCTTGTCGGAGGACGAATATTTTCTATGAAAATTTCTCGGACATTCAGGCCGGTAAATGTTGTTTAATACTGTTTATTATAAACAGAGCATTTACTTAAATATTTGTATCTATAAAAAGAATGTATAAACATAAAAATTTCTTAAAATATTTAGTATTATGGAATGTTTTATTATCAAAAAAAGTCAATATATTGTGTATATGTTCATTTGAATTCGTATATAATATTTGTCCTATTTAATTTTGATCTATGAGGTGAATTATTATTTTTATCTATAAGATTGAAATTTATTGTAATAATTTTTTTTTTTTTTTAATTTATTGTAATAAATAATTAGTCTAATTTTCTGGCTCTTGTTTGCTGGTGTTGTGCATTTTTATAATGATCTTTAATCTGGTTTAAAAAAAAAAGTATTAATGTTATTGTTTATGTCTGCATTCTCATCGTTGCTATTAGCTACCTTAGATAGAAAAAGTTTAATATGGAAGTTCAACAATTGATTTGGAAATACGTTATTGATAAGCGTTTGTTTCAGATTATTTAATTCTTTAAAGAATAGCGTGTAAAAGGACGAATTCTCGTGCGCTCTTTTGAGCAAATTTTTAACAACACCTTAACAATATAAACACTGTAAACAATTATATTGGACACACCGCTACATCTTTCTGACCAGAGCTCAGTTAGGTCGGATTTAAATAATCATGGATAGGTACCAGAGCTTATTCGTAACATATTATAGTTGTTGATAATACAAATATAATAGCATCGTTTTCATAGTAAAAAAAGACCTAAAAATAATGAAAGCCTTAATAATAATAAAACAAAAAAAAAAAACAACGTTCAATAATATCAATCATGGACACAATATGTTGACTGTGTTTTGAAAATAAAACATTCTATAATACTAAATACATACATACAAAAATCTGTTTCCAGTCAATATATTTCATCCTTGAAAATGGCTAAATGTATAGACCAAAAGGCTCGGAAAAATAGCATCTGGACAGTTTTTTGTACAAATTATCTACTGAAAAGAAAAAAAATATAAGATCGTATAAGAAATTATATAAAAAAAAACTTAATCAAAGCACCCTGTCTGTCATATTGAATGAAGTTTGGCTGAAATGAGTGCTGCTGCCTAACTGCACAATATATATATATATATATATATATATATATATATATATATATGGTTGGATAGATGTGAGCTTGTGACCCTGGGTTTCACGCTTTAGCGATCGCTAAAGCGTGAAACCCAGGGTCACAAGCTCACATCTATCCAACCATATATGTTAGCTCTATCTCTGATATTGAGCGCTTTCTAATAAGTACCGCGCATATAATATATAAATAATTATACATATATGTATTTATTTATATTTATATACACACACTTTTCACACACACACACATATATATATATATATATATATATATATATATATATATGTGTATAGAGAGAGAGAGAGAGAGAGAGAGAGATGGGGTATCAAAAATACGTTTACAAAATTCTGAGGCGGGTTCCTGATTACAAAACAATGACAACAGTTCATACAAACATATGTCCTTCATTTTCGAGTCGTTAAGTTTAAAGAAATTTACGGTAGACCGCACTCTGTTGACATGTAGACTAAGTTATATTTGTCATTCGTATACATTTTTCACTAGTCTATTTTCAACGTTTAATGAGTGTAGTAGTGAGTCAGGTGAGAAGTGTTCCGTTTAAAAATAGCAAGATATCCATATCGAAAGCAGGCAGATATGATTTTATATATGGACGCGCGAATGTTAATGAGTGAGAGGATGCACTGTTGCGTTTCCAGACCGAGTCATCCAAATTTTGCTGCTGTTTAGCGTCGCGTTGCTGAGAGAGAATCCGTGAACCCGCAAACTATGGATCGAGAAAGACAGAGATTTGCTCACACGTTTCACCACAAAGAACATATTCTACAGGCTACCGGTGACGATCCCGGTATCTCAACACGTTACGTGGTGCTAGCATGTCGTACATCTCATAGCATGGAGGGTACTTCAAGACCACTCTTTTATGCGTATCAATTTGCAAAGCATGCAGGGGCTTTCACCTCCTGATCACTTACCACCTGAGAACTTTAGCTGATGGCTTATCGCACAAATTGCCGATCCGTCGTCTTTTTCTTTAGTCTTGTATTCAGATGAGACAACATTTGGAAGAGATGGAATAACAAATTCACACAACAAACATTTGTGGGCGGATCGAAATTCCCATGGTACAATACAGAGTAGAAACCAACATTTGTTAATGAATAATGAGTGGGATGGAGATTGTAAGTGACTGTCTCGTGGGTCCAAATGTTCTCCCACTTACAGGCACATTATTACGAACACATTCCCAAACCTGCTAATGTACGTAACCCTGCTAATACGAATGGTTCACGAATGGTTTACGTATGATGGGGCTCTAGCACATTGTTTGCGGTGCACAGGCAAACATCTATCATGAAAGAGGGATTGGTATCGGAGGACGTCTTCCATGGCCTGCCCGTTTCCCCAACCTCAATACTTTAGATTTTTATCTGTAGAACCAACTAAAACAATTAGTTTATACAGCAGAGAATAACAATGCAAAGACTAGTCATCAACGTGTGACGGGGGCCTGCGAAACCATTCGATACAATATGATAGTATTTTGAGAAAAAAATTAAAATAAAATAAAAACTTAGCCGGCAATACATTTTTGAAAAAAAAAAAAAAAAATGAATAAAAAATTATCACCAATAAATTTTTGAAAAAAATAAATAAATATATAATTATTATTAGCTAAACATTTTTGAAAAAGAAAAAAATTACCGGCAATATATTTTTTTAAAAAAAATTTAAAAAAAAATAAAAACGTACCAGTAATACATTTTTGAAAAATAAAAAAATAAATTAAAAATTATTAACAATACATTTTTGAAAAAGCCAAAATGTAATAAATTTTAAAAAAATATCAGCAATATATTTAAAAAAAAATAAAATACAAATTTATCAGCAATACATTTTAAATAGTAAAATAAAAAATTCCAAGCAATATATTTTTTAAAGTATATAACCTGCAATACATTTTTGAAAAAAATATCAGGCAACATATTAAAAATAAATGAATATAAAAATAAAATATAAAATATTAGCAATACATTTATACAAAATAAAATAAAAAATTACCAGTATTATATTTTTGTTAAATATATTCCTAATGCTACAAAGAAAATTAAATTTCGGGATTAAATGACCCATAATATGTTGATATGTTGCGAAACAAGCAAACAAACGAATATACTCATTCTGCGTGATGTATTGCGGAAGATAATTCTCAGAGATTTACATATTCATGTCTTGAATTTTAATCATTACGATTACATATCGATTTGTTGGAACCGAAAGTATTGATCCTAGGCTCAATAATCTTGCCATCAATTTACCTGAATTATTAGGTTGGTGCAAAAATAATGACGTAATAATGTCGTTTTTTGACGTATTTTTTAACGTCAAAAAACCACATTATTACGTCATTATTTTTGAACCAACCTAATAGGTAGGCAAACAAAAGGATTTCCAAGCAACGATAAACACGTGTATATAAGACGCTAGAAGCGATAATCGCACCGCAGCTCATGACGTCGCACATGACCACGCGAGAGTGAATTCGAGAAGTATTAAATATGGGAAGCCATGGTATAAACCAATGGCTTCTGTTACCAATTATAGACATTTAAGAATATTTGTAGAGATGCCCTAATTGATTTTTTTAGGTTGGGTTTGAACTGTTTGATGTATAATGCTTCAAGGATTTTTAGTTTTTGTCTATTTTTTTTCATGTCGAAGTATAATTGTGTTTTCGACAAGGATTTTACGGAATTGCGTGTGCGGCCAGGCATGTTGTTTTAAATGCCTAAAAATGTTAGAGTTTTCATTCAAATGTAGTGTCAAGCGTCGTGAAAGCGAGTTTTTGGTGTGACCAATATACATACATATATATATATATATATATATATATATATATATATATATATATATATATGTGTGTGTGTGTGTGTGTGTGTGTAACCAAATGTATGGATATAGATCCGACAGTATGAAGAAAAATATACGGAAAAAACAAACAAAAATCCTTTTATGCAATTATGCTGTTTTAATGTTAATATAATGTCAACGTCGGACGTTTCGGTCTAATAAACCATCTTCAGGACATATTCATAAAATATAATTAACATTATCAATTCAACACGACAAAGACGATGGACATAAGAACAAGACTTATCCAAAGAGATAACTGAAAGTTTTATATGATCAGCGTTCCGTTTCAGTCCGACGTTGACATTATATTAACATTAAAACAGCATAATTGAATATAAGGATTTTTGTTTGTTTTTTTCCGTATATTTTTCTTCATATATATATATATATATATATATATATATATATATATATATATATGAGATACAAGTACAAACTTTGTCCTAAGGTTTTGTTTTGAATCCTTGGTTTTCTAAAATTGTTTGCAAAACACATACACAACAGAAAAAAATAGAAAAAAATAGTTGAACACAGTTAAAATTTAATGATAACGATACGTTTTATTCATGCCAAGTTATTCTATGAGTGTTACTAGTACGATGTAAACCATATTTGGGTCATTCCATTGTCAGAAATTTATAGCAATGTGGGATGATAGACCCAGCAGGATTAAAAACGAAATCAGCCAGAGGAAAGATTAACCTTTTTTGAAAGTTTAACAGTTATCTAGCACAAAAGTAGATTGACCGCCATAGTTATGTCTCCAGCCAATACATACAATGACATGGAATCAATTATCGGGGTGCTTCTTAGTTTGATATCAACTATGAGGATCGAGGGTTCACCCGATGAAATCAATGGCAACATGTCCATGACCAAAGGGAGCTTACATTTTTACCGTAGTTTAAGCTGGAGAAGGATGGGCTCCGCCATATATAATCTCCAAAAGACACACTAGGCACGAAAGAATAACTCTCCGGCTTTCAACCCGAATATGCAGACGGAACTGGTTAGGTGCACTTTTGCGCAGTGATATTGCGACCACCTTCGGCTTTGGGACTGATGATCAGGATTACAACTCGTCGCACATGATTGTACTCATCATAAGTAAGAATTGTATTCTGATGTATTTGAATAAGCAAGTACACATGTTAGTTTTTAAGGATTTCAACTAAAAACGCTCTATCAGCATTAATATATATATATATATATATATATATATATATATATATATATATATATATATATATATTCCAGAAACATGATCGTCAGATTGTGTCTATACAAATAGTCTTAAATAAGTGCACATGCACGCTTTACATTTAAACCCCATTCGTGTATGTTTGACTAAATCTTGACTTACATAAATAAAGTTGAAATAAAATTTGAAATAAATCCCTTGGCAATGCGTCAGAATAATACCATAGAGTTATTAGTCTGTTTCTTCATTGTTCTACATTCCTAAGCCCCACTTCGTCAGAACAAGGACCACCAACGCGAAATCCATAGGACATCTGTTATCTCAAAAGCACAAACATTTGAACCCCTTAAAGTCGTTATCCATATCCTCACGCGATAAAGAATTTAGTACGTCGTCCTTTTTTTTTTTTTAAGTAAGCAATTGCCAAAAGTACTTATAACATTCCGTTACCCAAGACAATGAACATCTGGAGAAAGTCACTTCTATATATTTTAAGTGTAATGTGAAGGTTTTGTGTGGAGTATAGATTTCCTGGCCTTAGGCGAAATACATTTGAATATCGTTGGAATGATTACAAACAGGACAGAAAATAACTGATGGGAAATAAAGCAAAAAATGTAAACATTTAACATCGATGGAGAAACCGGACAGCAAAAAAAGAAATATTGTTTAAAAATTGTAGTTTTATATTACACTAGCAGCATGGCACGGTTGCCCGTGCTTGATTCAAAAATCGCACGACATATACAGCAATCGCTCTTACTGGACTTAAAATATTTTTGCCCTTCATCGCCATTAAAGGAGTGCCCTTGCTGTGCCGATGTCTTACTTCTTGCTTATCTCACAGCTCTATACTAAACATTAAATCTGTTAAAAAAAAGAACTAAACAAAATGAACACAAAACGATCAGCTTTAAAAAAGGACTCGTAACTGCAAAAACCGAATGAAAAAAGAATGTTAACAACAAATACTTTTTCACACTCAACCCAGTTTTGCGGAATCAGAATCAACGTTGAGTTTAAGCAAGCGAATGAGCCAATTGGAGTAAAGTTCCATGCAGATTTAAATGTAGCTATCGATTTTTTTTGTTGCGTGCTAGCATGCTAGTTAACATTCGTGTCAGTCAGTTGTTGGCTCTCGCGCTGGCCAGTAGAATCTTCCTGCCTATTCGTGGCAGCCAGCTATAGGCGCTCAATCTGGCCAGTACAAAATGTCTGCAAACTAGATGAAAACTGCCGTAGAAGCATGAAAAAATCGAATATTTCCACTATCGATGGGAGTTGGGAAATGCAAAGTCGGTTTTGGCCTTCCCGCTAACTTGGAGCATGTGTATGTAAATTTTGGTGCAAATCCGTCGAAAATTGAGGTCGTGTATCACATACACATCCTGCCCTTATAGATAGAGATAAGGATAATCTGATGGAACATTTCTCCGGAAATCACGCTTTATATTTTTAGACAAAGAAGTAAAATTCACTACTTAACATTTAAATTTTGCTTAACATGTTATGAAAAGTTTAGAGGACATATTGAAGTCGCGCCTATCTGAACATGACGATCGAACATTACCAAACGTTGAGTCGGTCTTCGATAAGCATCCTGATATTTTAGTTATATATTGTGCACTTTATTGACAAAAGTCACCTTGAAATATGTTAAAATCTATGTAAGTTACATGTAGATGTTGATATTATTATTATTAGTAGTAGTAGTAATAGTATTATTATTGTATAAACAAACTCGGTTACACACACGCACACATGCATACACACGCGGAAATATATATATATATGCGTAATTATACATAGGTATGTATGAAATTACATATGAATACTATAGTTTCAAACAAAAAATACATATGAAAATTCCATAGTGTAAGACAAAAGCAGTGTTCAAGTTTAAGTAACAGAGCTATTTAATATATATATTAAGAAACATACATACTCTCTTATATTAACTGCATAACTCCGAGTTTCATGCCGAAGCAATTTTCAAGTGCAGGAATGATTATATTTATTTTTATTTACATTATTGATTGACACCGTTTATATATATATATATATATATTGTCCTTGATATATAAAAAATTATATATATATATATATATGTTTTATATATAAAAATAGATATTTTATATATAATCTTTATATATAAAACATTATACACAATTTTTTTACATATCAAGGCCAATATTGGGAGAAATATATGTTTTATCCTTTAGGGCATCATCGGAATGTATTTCTTTATATTATTATATTGGAGCGATTACACAAGTGCACGATCGAGAGGAGCTGGAAATTCTAATATTGAATCATTTTTTTGTTTGTTTTCATATATATATATATATATATATATATATATATATATATATGTAAATTTAAAGCACTGGATGAATTATTTCGCCCTGTTCGGTTGTATCTTGTTCTTTCACCGACCGAGTATATTTTTAATATATATATATATATATATATATATATATATATATATATATATATATATATATATATATATATATTTATGTGTGTATGTGTGTGTGTGTGTGTTTTGGGTATATAATCTCGGCGATTTCTGTTAGTTTCCTTTTTATTTCCATCACTTTTTTTATTGTATATCCCACATTGTGACAGAACTCCTGTTATCACAGTGTGAGATATCCAGTAAGAAATGTGATGGAAATAAAAGAAAAGAAATCTAAACGAAACCGGCTAGATTATATAGACAAAACACATATACAGACCCTCGCGCACACGCACACACACACACACACATATATATATATATATATATATATATATATATATATATATATATATATATATATATATATATATATATATATATATAAGAAATATCATTCAAAATTAGAATTTCCAGCACCTCTTATTCGTACGCATTTGCAATGGCATCTACAAAAGCAAACTCAGCTCGATGATGTCCTAAAGGACGAAATGCTTCAGATAATGAGAAAAGCTGGCCCATAGCATTAAACGCAGACTTGACTCATGACAGCAGAAGAGATAGAAAAAATGGTGTAAGATACTTAACGAGTTTCAATGGATGTGCGGCAGATCGTGGAAAAGAATTATGGTAGTCAAATGTTGTGCTAGGACTACATGTAACAGGGAATGATAGCTAGCCATCCATCTCCTACGTCCTAAAGTGAAATCCCACATAGAAGAACAAGAAGTAGATCCATTACTACTACTACTACTTTTGTTTTTCTTAGGATTTTTCTTATTTTTATTCTTACTTTCTTTATTTTTTATCTATTATATTTAAAATATGTTATTATTATTATTAATATTATTATTATTATTATTGTTGTTGTTGTTGTATGTGGTACTATCTTGCCAGAGATTAATTTTAAATGCCTACTTATCAAGGTCAATCCCGGGTTTATGAATAAAGTAAGGCACTGAGTTATCTATGTAGATTTGGGACGGTTCGGTTAGGCTGGTAGGTTCATTTTTTGAAATCTTTTATGACTATATTGCCTATTTTCATCAATTTTCCTGTCTGCGAGGACTTGGAAATTCCACAGTATAGTCATTCCATAACCATTTGTAACATTATTCGAGTGGTGTTTTTCCCATATATCCGGGACTTCAATACCATAGTTTAAACAGACGTGCCAATTAATATATTATCCTAGCCTGTCATGTCTAATAATGTATTCTTTCTCGGCGAAGACTGGGCACCATGATACTATGTGGTCAACTGTTGACATCTTTGGTGATTTAAACTATGTCGTCAACTGTTGACATCTTTGTTGATTTTTGCCGTGTAGGTCTTAGTTCGAAGACACTTATCTCGTGCTGCTATAATAAGAGATATAAGTTCCACGCGAGTAGCTTCTGCCCACGAACCGCTATTTTGCAGAACCGAGTCCCAAGATGATGCTTCCTTGATCATTAAAATCTTAACTTTTTCAAATATAGGGTTAAGCATTATCTTCCACACATATATGCTCATAAACTATACAACTTAATCTGTCATCCTGAACTGGCTCTTGGGCCTTGTACAGAGTTAACATTACTGTAACAAATTCATATGAATATTAATGTATCAGAATATTTTGTTCCATTCACTAATGTAGATTATTCCATTTGTATATACCACAATGCTGTCCCATCAAAATGCATCTGTTTTCACAGTTCTCAGGTGATGACCATTATTAAGCCGTTGTGCCTGCTCTTGATTTCACTCTGCACCAAGTTGCTAAATTCACTGATTATGCAGTGCACTGTCTCGTCTGTATCTCTACAGTCTTCATTTGTTAAATCTCTGTGTCATATTTCCCAATTTAGCCTTTATATAGTTGGTTAGGTTATCATATTTTTGGACTTTTGTTAAGGCCAGTTCCATTTCTCTTCTTATGGTTCTTCGTTATTTGTCATTACCTCGATTTCTTCTCTGAAGTGTTCCTATTTTTGTTAAAAAATTATACGGTTTTTTCTTTGTGTTTTCTTTTTTCTTTTCGATATTGTGTAGTTTTTGTTCATTGTCTTCCATTTCTCGCATTTGCAGTCTCCCTTGAATCGATGCAAACATTCATGCTGACTTTTCTTGAATTCTTTTCTTACTATGGTCTTTCGACATCGTCTACCGCGTATAGTACCTGTTCCAGAATAATACAAATGTCCTGACATCTATAACTATTTTGGTATTTATTTACTTAAGCTTCTACCATAGCGCCTAGTGATTATAATTATCTTTATATTTGAAAAAAATCTTTCCCTAATCTCCTCCCGTTTGATATCTGTATACAGAATCTTTAGCTGCGAGAAGCCATGGTTTTGTTAAGGGTAATAATGGTTTCCTCTTTGGGCTATTCAATCCTTTCTATTATTTCTATTTTCATACGTTTATCAACAATACTGTACATTCTCCAATACTAAATTCTATTCCTACTGCTAAAACTAAATATTCTATTTGTAATGTTTCCGTTATTGTTTTTTATTTGTGGCAAAAAATTAAGGTTATCCTGAATATATAGTCTAACGGCATCATTCATTCGACGAAATTTAGATACAAATCTAGAATCTACTTGTAAAATATTATTTTTTATTTTGGCCTCTAAATCAACATTTTATTTTCATCGTTAAAAAGTGAAGTGCTTTTCATTAAACTTTCTAGAAACACCAGGCAACAATTCAGCAAAGTTTATTGTAGTTTGAAAAAAAAACAAAAAAAAACTCACCTCATGGACGTCCGTACATAAAAAAAAAAAAAATCTCGTGTAAAAGTCATATTGTTTTATATGCTGACAAATTAACGCAAAATCACGTGGACCACGAGATTTGAGAAAATATAAACATGCAATGTACGAAAGACGTGGGGGTAGTTAGTCTACGAACGACCAGACAATACAACATCTACAAGCTATTTCAGCATATATATCTGTTATAAGCGCCGTGACGATATGGAGGGGAATCGCAAAGTAACTGTCGATATGGTGAAAACGTTCAGTGGCGAAGGTGATTTGATGGCTAGGGGGGTGAAAGTGAAATTGGAAGCGAGACTGCAAAAAAAAAAAAAAAAATCCACGACCTCGCAAGCTTTATGTCCCTGTTTTTAGAAGGAGCAGTCAAAACGGAATAGTCCAATATTTATGAGGAAACAGACGTTAAACATTTCTTCCCTTATTTATTTCTTTTACTCACTGAAACCATGTAGTGAATTTTTCGCTCTTTCCACGCGATCAAAACGGAAAAGACCATTATTTATGAGATACTGGCAAGGGGTAACGGTCGTGCGAAATAACGAAATGAGGGAAAAGCACAATTATTATATGATTATTATTATAGCACATATGACTGAGAAAGTCGATACTCTCATTGTAAACATTAATACCCTGATCCGGCGATAGAAGGAATCCACTTACAACGTGAAAGATGATGCATTGATTGAGTTAAAAGGGTATGAACTTATTTGCTGAGTACGAATAACCACTAATTGGGTGAGAAAAGCGATCCTTTATCTAGCTGAGAAAAGTAATCCATTCAGTAATTGAAAAGGGTGATCCAAGGAAAGGTTGAGAAAGATGATCTAAGGATTTGTTGAGAAAGGTGATTCAGTCACTGGGTGAGAAAGGCAACCCACTAACTGAATGTGAAATATAATCCCCTGATTGAATGAGAAATTCGATGAATTGAAAAACTGATAAAGGTGATCTAATGACTAGTTGAGAAAGGTGAGTCAATGATTGGTTGAGAAAGGTGTGTCAATGATTGGTTGAGAAAGGTGAGCCAATGATTGGTTGAGAAACCTGTTCTAATAACTGGATGAGAAGGACGTTTCACTGATTGGTTCGTAACAGTTGTTTTACTTCTATTGGTGTACTTGAGACACATGCGAACAGCTTGGCAGTGAGGCAGGAATCATACGGAAAGAATCAAGAAGACTGCATCACTAAAATCAAATCCTTTGCTCAGTAGAAGTGATCATCCCTTAGAACAACGTAAAAAATGTTCTTCTAGAAGATCAAATTAGAATGTCTTTCTTAGTATTCACTACAGTATTCTTGCAGTTGAATGAACGCGTTGTCAAATGATTAGAGAGCTAGGTTTCCGAGAGAATATTCAAGTTTTCGTCGATTTGTCTATGAGGTTAGTTGTTAATAATATCAACCAGAGATAAGGTCACAGTATGACAATATCATGGATTGAATCAAGCCTTTTGTTGCTTGTGCTAGCATAAAGTAATCGTGTAAGACGTATTCAACTGTGGGTTACCCAATTTTGTTTTTACTTTGCTAAATAAGCGTCGCTAGATTACGATCCTTAAGCCTATAAAAGAGCGTGCATTTCCTCGTCACTTTTCAGGGTTTTTTTCTTTTTTCTGGCCTTCAAATATAGTCGTACGTAGGTAAATGTTAAGCCACTGAGGCATGTTTATTTTAATGATTTTCTCTCTTGATTTTTGTACTCGTACATACATCCTTGTTACACACACAACAACCACATTCTCTTAAATACTTACATTTTTTTTCGGCAAATTAAATTCTTTTTTGTAATGGGATGCATAGTCGTTTGTTCTATATATATTGTTTTGTGTTACGCTTTTTTTTTACTTGGACTAATATTGTCTGTGAGACAAATTTTCCAGGAGACGCTAAATATTTACTATCCAAAGTGTGATTCCCGCAAAACGTCATATTATAGACGAATCAGTTCTCGCAGCTAGCCGCAAACTTTATCGACGGACAAGCCGAGTGATCCCCCGTTCAAATTGAGACCAGATGTCAGAAAGCCAACCTAGTCAGTTACCAACTTGCTCCTCTTCTAAAACATCCTAGTATTTCCATGAGCACCAAGGCAAATCTCATCAACGCCATTTTCGTACCAACGCTGGCATATCAATGCCAAGGAGGGCCCCTAACAAAACCCTTTGAGACAAAACTGATCACTTGTCAGATTAAATACCCCAGGAAAACAGTGAATTAGACCAGGCGGGCAAGATGAGGAATGAGGCTATAAGATGTATGATAGGAGCAATACCAATCATACAGAACATCGAACGACAGAGGATCAAGTGGTTCGGATTTCTCACTCGTATGCCTCTCAACCAACCAGCCCTACGAGCATACACCCTCAGGTGCTCTGACTGGAGGGCAAGAGGCATACAAAGAAGATGCTGGAGCGAGTCAGTGACAGATACTCTCAGAGCCTAAGAGCTATCTCTCCTCAAGGCCATCTGCCTTGCTGCTGACAGACGACTGTGTCTCCCCGCGACGCCTAACAACACAAGCGGAAAGAAAAAATAAACTAAAACTAACATATTATACACACTCTCCCAGAAACGGTAACTAAAATCTATTCAGCATAGTTACATTATGAACCATAGGTTGATTCTGTAGGTGTTGAACAAAGAAAAGTATGCCTGATGTAGCATCTGCAACGGGGATTATTTAGCCACTCCAACAGACGATTTTGCGTGCACACGAACAACTTACCATTACATATTCTTGCTGCTAATATTTTTCAGTCAAGATTGAATTCAGGAGCGTCTTCGTAGCCTTATGGTTGATGGATTATTTCAACTCTACTACCCCTTTCCCACAGACAAAACGTCGCGAGCTTATCGTTACTTGTTAGAGGAAGCTAATGTCGTTCCCGTTTAAAGGACGATAACTCAAAATACAATTTATTTACTTCCCTTGTCTGTGAAGACTGGCGCGCCATTTCTTAATTAAATATGGCGA
>OZ010609.1:46898781-46931281 GCA_963932145.1 Acanthosepion lycidas | reverse complement strand
CTGAATGTATGCATCTTTTATGTACGTATCTACAATTTCTGCATAATTCATGCCCAGAAAAGTAGAAAATTATAAGAACACAAGAAACATAAAATAAAAAAACTTAACCGCTGTACCTTGTCAGGCGTTTTTAATGAAAATTTTAATGACTGCAAGTCAAGTACACAATTATATATATATATATATATATATATATATATATATATATATATATATATATATATATATACTCTTAATGTGCGCTATATTTATGGGATAAAGTGCTCAATATCAGAGATAGAGTGTGTACGTAAATATAAAAGTGAACATTGAAGTCAACACTTAGACGCAACAGGCTGTTTCATTCTAGATGCAATCTCAGGCCACCTATATATATATATATATATATATATATATATATATATATATATTGTGTGTGTGCATATTTGAGGGTCTTTACACTTAATGTATTGTCATTTTACTCATATATTATACAAATATCGGATTAAAATCCTTCAGTTATTTAGACACACACATGCACACACATATGTACACGCATATATATATATATATATATATATATATATATATATATATATATATATTCCTAATCTAGAATTTTACTTATAGAAATAATGGTTTGTTTTTTTATTTATTAATCCAACAGATTATATCACTTTAAACATTATTATTAATAGATAGCCATATTTGATTATACTCTCCGCTTATTTTTTAAAAAAGTTTATTGCTATATGTTGGACCTTAATAGTCGAGAAAACTCATTAAATGAAATATCTGCCGTTCAGCATTCTAACCTGCACTCACATTTGCGGGAGAATCGTCGTTAGATCCGACTCGATTTAGAACAAATCGACTACAACGGGCACCGCCAATCAAGTAAAGAAGCCATTTAGTTTGACTATTACATTCAGAACTACTCGTAATTGCCTCAAGAATATTCTGGAAAATGCAACATGTAGCAGTCCAGTTCAAGTTTGAAAAAAAAAAAAAAGTATTCCCGGAGTTCTGGAACCTCACCAACCAAATTATGAATAGAGGCAAAGCGTCTGCGCTCACTATCATAAATTGCCCTGAAACCATATCGTTTTTGTCAGATAAAGTGAAGCTCTTTACTTCTATCTTTTCCTCGAACTCAACATTAGAAGACTTTGGTTATCCCCATCCAGACGTCCCCGTGTGACTGAGTGCAATTTGATTTGTATTTTATTACATGAAAAGTCTTGACCCTGAGAAAGCCACTTGGCCCAGACAGAATTCCAGTAGTTAGCCTTAAGAGTAATAATCCGGAATTATCACTGACATTAGCAAAAGTATTTAACCGCCCCTTGAATGAAAAATATTTCCCAAATCTGTGGAAGGTGTCAAATGCATGACGGTTTTCAAGAACGCGGGGGTTCGCCCTTCCCCCTCTCAGTATAAACCTATCAGTCATCTCAGTGTCATTGATAACTGAAAGTTTTATATGATCAGCGTTCCGTTTAAACATGGTCACGTTGTCGTCACGTGGGCGACGCTGTGAAAACGTATTCCTAAAATTTGAGTATTTTGAATGAGTTATCTGTTTGGATAGATCTTGTTCTTATGTCCATCGTCTTTGTTATGTTGAATTGATAATGTTAATTATATTTTATGAATATGTCCTGAAGATGGTTTATTAGACCGAAACGTCCGACGTTGACATATTAACATTAAAACAGCATAATTGCATATAAGGATTTTTGTTTGTTTTTTCCGTATATTTTTCTTCATACTGTCGGATCTATATCCATATATTTGCTTACATATATATATATATATATTAATTTTTGATTGTTAGTAGTAACATATATTAATTTTTGATTGTTAGTAGTAACATATATATATATATATATATATATATATATATATATATATATATATATATTAATTTTTGTATGTTAGAAGTAACATATCTATCTATAAATATATATATATATATATATATCAATTTTTGATTGTTAGTAGTAACATATATATATATATATATATATATATATTAATTTTTGATTGTTAGTAATAACATATATATATATATATATATATATATATATATATATATTAATTTTTGATTGTTAGTAGTAACATATATAAGATAATTAAAAGTTTGGGGTAACTCTGTAGACTTAATGTTTAGTAAGATTCTAACATTCTTAGGTTGAATTAACTCCTACTAAACTATTTAAAGCATTAGTGCACTATGTTCAGTATTTATAGAATTGGTATTATCTAAAATTTAAACTCTGCAAACCTTTAGATTACAATTAGCCAGCAAGAAGGATTGGACATAAATAGCTAGAATTATGAGTAAACCTTATGAAGTAATGGGTTAATTGTGCCATTATTATTGTTTTGAATATAAGATAAAACCCTTTAGGAGGAGAACGACCCTCTGGAGCTCGTAAATTAATTTCGAAAAAGACATTGAGGCTTTACTATTCAGACAGTTCTTACTAATTTTATAGGACGTTCCTCAAACTTTTGGCTTACAGTGCATATATGCAGCTTTTGTACCCATATAAACCTCGGTGACAGGATGGATGAATTTTCTTTACAGTTTGCCATTCGGGGATAGTCTGGGAACAATAAATCGGAAAGCCGAGTTCGAATACTAATGGAGTTTATTTCTATTGATTTTGCGCAAATAATCGTTGGAAATACACGAATGTATCGCATTTTCTATTTTCAACATATCTATGGCTTGGATAGTATGTCCCACTAGTCTCTTCACCCTCGCTTGGCAACCAGTCTAGCAGAATAGCAACCATGTTGCAGTTTTTGGATATATGCATGTACTAGTGAGCTAGCCTAAATGAGCTGACTCATTTTATAGTTCACCAATAGAAGTGTTAACCAATCAGAAAGCTCAAAATATTCAATCCGACGTGTATAAAGGCAGCCATTTCGTTTTTTCTCCCAAACTATCCTTACTGCCAACCGGATATCGAAGACTTCAAGAATTACTTAACAGCCGCTACTTTCTCTGAATCTTCACTGCCAAACTCTGATATTGAACACATTACGGACCTCACTGGATTCCATATTCAGAGACTACGGGAAGCATGGTCAACAAACCAGACAGATTTTTAATCAACTAATCCATCTGCCTTGGAATAGGACAGTGATTTCAAAATTGTTCAAAAGGCTAACGTAACTGCATATCGACGCGAAATGTTGAATTGAATAATTGAGTTGAAATTCGAGCCAATTGTGTTGAATTAAGAACTCGAGGAATACATGGACACATTTATTCTCTCCACCAGCTATGGGTTATATAGCCGTTTAGGCCAGTTCTGTAACCTTGTGGACCAACTAGTCTAGGAGAAAACACTTCATTAGTTTCTGGAAGTATCATGTTAGTTCACGGACTGCAAAGTAATCAATAGAAAGACATCAGCTAAGCCCCGAAATGATATAGTATGAAACAAAATTTAAAATAAAAATTTAAGATATTTTTGCATGCTACTTTTGATTCTTATTTACTTTTCATTTAGTTCTATTTCGAGGCATATATACGTGACAATAATTGCTTTAGACCAACTATGGTCACCTATAGGTTCGTATATAGCCCGATTACCACTACTCCCCAGTATTTTTGAACAGAAGTAGTGGTTTATCCCTTGATTCATTTTAGGATTGAGTTTCCTGTTCCTTCTAAAGTCACCGCTTAAACTCTGAAATTGTATTTAATATTTATTTATATTTATTCCTCAACTAGCAGCATGGCCCGCCGTTGCCCGTGCTTGACTCAAAAATCGTATGACTCATACAGCAACCGCTATCACTTGACTTGAAATATTTTTGCCCTTCCTTGCCTTTAAAGGGCTGCCCTTGCCGTGCTGATGTTGCTACATGCCTTACTTCTTGCCTATCTCACACTGCGAATTTTTTCTAAGCTCTATACTAAACATTAAATCTCTTACGAAAAAAGAAATAAACAAAATGAACACAAAACGATCAGCTTTAAAAAAGGACTCGTAACTGGAAAAACCGAATGAAAAAAGAATGTTAACAACAAATACTTTTTCACACTCAACCCAGTTTTGCGGAATCAGAATCAACGTTGAGTTTAAGCAAGCGAATGAGCCAATTGGAGTAAAGTGCCATGCAGATTTAAATTTTCCCCCTTGTGACGAATGCAGCTATCGATTTTTTTCGCATGCTAGCATGCTTGTTAACATTCGTGTCAGTCAGCTCATGGCTCTCACGCTGGCCAATAGAATCTTCCTGCCTATTCGTGGCAGCCAGCTATTGGCTCTCACTCTGGCCAGAAGAAAATGGCCGCAAATTACATGAAAACCGCCGTAGAAGCATGAAAAAATCGATTATTTCCTTTATCGATGGGAGTTGGGAAATGCACCGTCGGTCTTGGCCTTTACGCTAACTTAGAGCATGTGCATGTAAATTTTGGTGCAAATTCGTCGAAAATAGCGGCCGTGCATTCCACACACACACACACACAAACACACACACATATATCCTGCCTTTTATAGATAGAGATAGAAGTAGATGGGTTCAACTATCACCCGGTTTCGATTCTTTTTAAAGTATTTTTTTTCTCTTTCACTTCCAGTAGCAACTTGCGTCTCAGTAACATTATCGCCTTGCTTCGGGTGTGATGAAATAGTTTTCTGAAATTGCAAAAATGTCTGTCTGTATGGCCAAGGGGAGAAAATCGTTAGATGAAGTAACCAAGCGGTGATTTGACCCAAAGAACTGTGAGTTCAATCACATCTGGTGATGTTTTGTATGTACTGAATTTCTTTAACTTTCCACTGAGCAGATGTTTTTCTTTCCCAGAAACTGTAACTAATTCCCGCTGAGCATAGTTGCAGTATAAAAAAGGTCTGCTGTGCGGGGGTGATGAAGAAGGAAAGAATAGCCGTGAGCAGTCACCTGCAATTGGGATTAGTTGTCCACCACAGCAGACTCCATAGTCTACTGACGGATGATTAATTAGTGTAGCAATCAGAGAGAAATCAGGGATTTATCTAACAATGCCTTACATCATAGAATAAATGCATTAGCACGATGGAATTCTTCGTTTATGCGCCATGACACTTCAGGGCGACCATGGCCCTCTACGATTTCCATTCATTTGTAGATCTTAATGTTCTGTCTTTTTTATCACTCCTAAACATTGTTACGCTATTCCATCATTCAGGTTTTTCTTCTTGTATGTAACCTGACTCTTCAGGGCGTAGGCGACCATGGCCCTCTACGATTTCCATTCATTTGTAGATCTTAATAAATATTGTGTCTATTTATCACTGCTAAAACTTATTACTTCATTCCTTCATTTGGAGTCGCTTTTCTTCTTCTATATGTGCCGCGACCCGTCATGAAGTAGGAGACCATGGCCCTCTACGATTTCCATTACTTTGTAGATCTTAATCAATGCCGTGACCTTTTTTTTTATCACTACTAAAACTTATTCCGCTATTCTTTTATTTTGGCTCGCTTTTCTTCTTCTATATGTGCCGGGATTATTCAGGACGTAGGCGGATATGGCCCTCTACGATTTCCAGTCCTTTGTCGATCTTAATAAATGCTGTGACTCTTTTTATCACTCCAGAACTTATTTCGGCATTGCTTCATTTGCGCTCGCTTTTCTTATTTTATAAGTTCCGTGACTCTTCACGACGTAGTTAACCGTGGCCATCTATGATTTCCAGTAGATCATAATCAATGGCGTCTCTTTTTTTTATCACTCCTAAATCTTATTCCGCCATTCCTTCATTTGGGCACGCTTTTCGTCTTCTATATGTACCGTGTCTATTCAGGACGTAGGTGACCATGGCCCTCTACGATTTCCAGTACGTTGTAGATTTTAATCAAAGATGTGCCTTTTTAAAACTTATTCCGCCGTTACATTATTTTTACTCGCTTTTCTCCTTCTATATGTGCCGAGACCCTTCATGATGTAGGAGACCATGGCCCTCTATGATTTCCGGTCCTTTGTAGATCTTAAACAATGTTGTGCTATTTTTATCACTCCTAAAACTTATTCCGCCATTCCTTCAATTCGGATCGATTTTCTTCTTCTATATGTGCCGTAACACTTCTGGGTGTAGGTGACATTGGCTTTCTACGATATCCTTTACTTTGTAGATCTTAATAAATGCTGTCTTTTTTATCACTCCAGAGCTTATTCCACCATGCCTTAATTTGCGCTGACTTTTCTTCTTCTAGATTTGCCATGATGCATCAGGACGTAGTTACCCATGGCCCTCTATGATTTCCAGTCCTTTCTAGATCTTAATCAATGTCTTCTCTTTTTTTTATCAATACTAACACTTCTTCCGTCAGTCCTTCATTTGGTCTCGCTTTTCTTCTTCTATATTTGCCGTGGATCTTCAGGGCGTAGGCGACCATAGCCCTCTACGATTTCCAGTCCTTTGTAGATTTTAGTCAATAATGTGTTTTTTTCGTTTTTTTTATCTCTCCATTGCGACCATTGCCCTCTACGATTTTCAGGCATTTTCGATCTTAATAAATGCAGTGTCTTTTTTTATCACTCCAGAACTTATTGCTGCCTTCCTTCATTTGGGCTCACTTTTCTTCTTCCATATGTGCCGTGACGCTTCAGCATTTAGCCGATCATAGCCCTCTACGATTTCCAGTCTTTTGTAGATCTTAATCAATGTATTCTCTTTTTTATCAGGCCTAAAACTTATTCCGCCATTCCTTCATTTGCGTTCGATTTTCTTCTTCTATATGAGTCGTGATTCTTCAGGGCGAAGTCGGCCATGGCTCTCTACGATTTCCAATCCTTTGTCGATCTTAATAAATGCTGTATCTTTTTTTATCACTGAAGAACTTATTCCGGCATCTTAGATTTGCGCGCGCTTTTCTTCTTCTATATTTGCGCTGACGCTTAAGGGTGTAGGGGATCATGGCCTTCTACGAATTCCAGTCCTTTGTAGATCTTAATCAATACTACGTCTTTTTTATCTCTCCTAAAACGTATTCTGCCATTCCTTCATTTTCCCACGATTTTCTTCTTCTATATGTGCCGTGACAATTCAGAACGTAGGCGACCATAGCCCTCCACGATTTCCAGTCTTTTGTAGGTTTTAATCAATGCTGTGCCTTTTTTATCACTCCTAAAACCTATTCCGCTTTTCCTTCGTTTGTGCTAGCTTTTCTTATTCTATATGTGCTGAGACTCTTCAGGACTTAGGCGACCGTAGCTATCTAAAATTTCCAGTCCTGTGTATATCTTAGTAAATGTTCTGTCTTTATTATTCCTCCAGAACTTATTCCGCCTTTACTTCATTTGCGCTCGCTTTTCTTTTTCTATATGTGCTGAGACTCTTCAGGACATAGGCGACCATGACATTTTATGATTTCCAGTGCTTTATATATCTTAATCAATGCTGTGTCTTTTTTATCAATCCTAAATTTTATTACACCGTTTCATCATTCAGGCTCGTTTTCTTCTTCCATGTGCCGTATTCTTTCAGGCCATAGGCGAACATGTCTCTCCCCAATCTCCTGTCCTTTATAGCTCCTAATGAATTTTGTATTTTTTTTTTATCACCCTTGTGTTTCTTATTTCTCTTTTACCTTTAATCTGTCATGTGCATATCAAATTTTCCAAGCCTTCTTTCCTCGTTATGTTTCTCAGAAATTTAAATTTCTCTGTTCTAGATTTTACTTATAAGCGTCCTTTTTGTTGTCATTGTCTATAGAACTTCTTCGTTGCTTACGTGTTCGACCCATTTTATTCTCACCATCCTTCTGCAGAACCACCTTTCTGTTCTTCATCTGTAAGGAGATTGTCCAGCATTCATAGTAGAAGTCCCGAAAGCTAATTTCAAAGAATGATTGGTAAAGAGGAGAAGGGTGAGAACAAGTGAGAAAGAGAGAAAAAATGGAAAAACCGGAAAAAAAAAATAGGGAATGTAATTCGTTCAAAAGATACAAACAGAAAAGACGAGAAAAGAAAAAAACATTGGAATACAGATAACAGTAGATCGTGTAGCCTGATATAAACTGTCAGTTTATCGAAAGATTTCAATACATAATTTCCATCACTTTGAACTATTTAGAAGACATGGATTAAGTCCGTTTACAAGGAGAGTGAGAATGTTAAAATGTAGACAGCTATTATTCATCTATTTACATTGTTCAGACTGTTCTCATTTTTGCTGCCATATTCACGACGTTTCGGCCGTTGTAAGCTCCGGCCATTTTCAGGTGATTGAATTTTCGAATCTCCAAGCTTTTTTCACCTCAGTATTGAATTAAAATATCTTTGGGCCTAGTCACTGGTTTCAACCAACGCTTTTTCCTGCTGGGCGATATGTCCTTAAGGATAGTTGAGTTAAAGGGAGATTACTGATACTGAGACACCTGAAAGAGACATGGCACGTGGAAATAGAACAATGTTCCCCGGTGGACGAAATAAAAACTTCAATTCGAAATTTCAATCACCTGAAGTAGGCCGAAGCGTACAACGGTCGAAACGTTGTGAATATGGCAACAAAGATGAGGACAACAGTCCGAACAATGTAAATAGCGTAAATAGTTACACTACCTCATCTCAGAGATATAGACAGATAGTCAGCTCTTATTAAGTATAAATTATTTAATTAGACTACATATATTTTTATGCGCCTATGCAGAATTTACAGGTATATTTTTAAAATGTCATGTCTTTTTAAGTGTTCATATATTTCCCAGATTACTTTCTTTTAATATATCTGAATTGTTATGAATTATCTGGAGATATAAGACAGCAGGTATCTATTGCCTTATTCACGGTTTTGGAATTCAGAGATTTTCTTCTTTTCAACTGATTCCATCAAATGTTAGAGATCTCTGTCTACACTAATATATAACCCATAGCTGGAGTAGAAGAGATGTATGCCTAGGGGGTGTATAAAAGTGAACTCAGTAGGTAGGTTGCTGGTAGGATGGAATTTGGACTCTACTTGAGGATTTCATTTTATGTGTCAATAACTGTAACGCTACCTGTATATCCTTACAACCATAACGATCTAACGATTAATTATGAAAAAAAAATGAAGTTCGGAATTCGGCAGTCTGTCAAAAATGATAGGTCGACTACTACACGGAAACATAATTGCTGGATTGCTATACGGTATCGATTCATGGCAGTAAATGTTGGACAATTTTCTTAAGGATGAGAAGAAAAAGAAGTTAGAAGCAGTAGTAATGTGGTTCTACGGAAGAATATTGCAAATTCCATGGACGGTGATGGTAAGTGCGACACTGAGATGCGAACAAGGATTGGGCAAGCGAAAGAAGCATTTCAAAAGCTGAGCAAGATGCTGAAAAACCGAAAACACTGCTTGATTGATATGTGATATCTATCGTCTTATATGACAGTTAAGACTGGATAATATCCCCCAGGGTTAATGGCAAAAGTTAGAGGCAGTAGAAATGTGTTTCTACAGAGGAAGAATAACAATTACATGGACCGAAAGAGTTAGCTACAAGACAATGGCGAGAGAAAAAACAATGATACTCAAAATGAGGAAGGAACAGCTGGAATTCCTTGGGTACATAACGAGGAAGGACGGATTAGAAAACGTAACACTCACGAGGCATAGAAGTCAAGAGACCTAAGGGACGGCAGCGAACCACTTACTTGACGTGCTTGTGCGAAAAGATGGCGGAGCCTTAGCAAAGGAAGAAAATCTTAGTCTCAATGGACAGAAAGTTGTGGAGAGACATGAATCCTGAAGGGATGAGACACATGAAAGAAGAAGAAAAAATTGTTAAAATATTATCTATGTTCAGTAGCAAGTATTTAGCTTCCTAAAGGACTGAAGATATTGAAACTATATAAAATAAATAAAAAACCTTGCGGGCCATAGATACATTGATTTTCGAAGCTTAGCTTAGATACGTTTACAAAAGCATAATCATGTGTTACCCAGTGAGGATCGAACTCTTTATTTAATCACAATAAATCTAACGAGACAAACTTACTAACCATTGCGCCACATCGACGTGCCTGCGCTATAGATATATGTATATGATGTATTGGAAAATGGAGATAGGGAAGAAATTGTCGTTATATTAGCAAAAATACGCACTAAGCAATAATCAGTAACTATCTCACATACATTTTCTGTCGGACATTATTTTTCACTTGCATATAAAGCCTACCCCAGCAGTTGTACATAAAAATTCCTGACATTATACATTCCATAAATGCGCTCACGTAAGCATCCAACTACCCACATGTACATGCCACACCCAACGCGAATCACACGTACACACACATGCACACACGTTACCGCGAGTATGTATGAACAGGTTAAATAAATTTGCACATCAGTTGCAGCAGAGAAGCACTGCGCAATTGTCGATACAATTTGTAACAGTACTACTGCATCATTTTGTGCATTAGCGCAGCACATTTTTATGGTGTAATGATTTGTGCATACATTGACAAGCATTTATCTTGCTGCACGTCGTATCTATCTAGATTCAAAACACAGTGACTCAGAAATACATACACATCCATATCCACGCATATTCAAATAACATACACATACTCTTCGACATCTAACACACACAAACTAACAACATTTGTAGTTACACACTTTAAAACACATTCCCTGTCTCTCTTTCTCGTTGTCTTTCTCTTTCTCCCCCTTTCTCTCACTGTAATATAAACAAGACTTCATATTCAATCATTTCCTGGCACACACGAACATAAACGAATATCTGCAACTCTGTACATTCAAAAAATAGTCATATATACATGCATAAAAAATAAACATGGGTTCGTATCCACACATTCAAATAACACACACAGACTTTCTCTTACTTTCTCTTATGAACACACAAGCATACAAAGAAAACACATATGTACACACAATAATCTTTATAAGCATTCTAAACAGACTTTTCTCTTCCTATCTCATACGCAGTATACACAAACACGCAAACAAGGATTTGTAACCACACACATTAAAATAACAGACTCTTTCTCTCTCTTTCTATCTTTTTGATCTCACTCCTGTACAAACACACACATATACGTGCATACATACGCACACATAATAATCTACATATATGTGTAACTATTCTAAACACTTCTTTTTTTCCTTTTTCACTTTTACACACACGGACGGGCGTAAAGAAGAAATGGTTTCCATACATATTAAAATAATATATAAACACAAGTCAATACACTCTCTCCAATTCAACCTCATACATAGACACATATACACAAGAAAAAATGTATATACCAATTCTTTCACACTCTCATTCGCACATACACACTCTTAAATACATATGTACACGCACAAAAAGTAATTAGTATCCTTTCATAACCATACGCAAATATACACACAATGACATATGAGAATGTGTGTCCACCTTCACACGAACACATAAATGAATATTGACTATATACACACACATAGACATGTGTGCGTGCACACGCATATACACATACACATACACATGCACACAAATAAAGAAAAATATATGTCAATACACACTGCGATGTAAGTATTCGCAAACGCACATCAGAATTCGTGTCTATGCATAGACCTACATACACACTAAAATACTGTCGAATATACTAACATAAGAATTTGTCAAATTCGCGCACAAATACACTCATATCCAGGTAATTATCTGTATCCCTAAACATTTTAAATACGCATTCTCACAAGCACATACGGACATGTTACATAAACTGTATGCAACCATTCACACATAGTCGCATAAAGTTGATCATGCGCATTCAGACGCAGGCGTACACAGTGAGCGAGCGAGAAAGAGAGAAGTAAAAATCCTTACCCGTTAACATTCGCACACAAAGTCTCTCTCACTTTCTTCCTCTCTCTCTCTCTCTCTCACACACACACACAAACAAACAAACAAACACAAACACTCACAAGTAATTCGTGTCTCCCTAAATTAACACAAACAAAAAAAACACATCACATATAACATCATGATTGCGAGGCAATCCACTTTTTTCCCACAGGTGTATTTACATAAACCCGCAAACAAAATAAACATTATACAAGCGCATTCATACAGACAAACATACACTTATTCATACCTCACATGAACATTCACATACACATACACACATATAATGCTTAATTCATATGGATATGTATTCAGACACACACTAAAACACAATTAAGCATTTCTGTCCATACATATTCCCACTTACATATCAATGGAAATTCTTATACATACACACACACAGATATATATATATATATATATATATATATATATATATATATATATATATAGAATACATAAAATGTTATGTTCAGACTTGAATCAGACAAGCAAAGAGTATTATCAAAAAGTGTTCAATACACGCGTGAAAACAATTCAACTGACCTCTTGATTTTTAATATATATATATATATATATATATATATATATATATATATATATATATATATATATATATATATACTATTCCCTATATGAGGTAATTTGGGATTTTCTTGTTTATTAATTATATTTCCTTCTACTAATAAATACATGGAGGTCTTTTTGTGGATTATATGTTACTAGGATCAACTTTGATAACATCCTAACTGATTTGTTACCTTTAATATATATATATATATATATATATATTCCGACTCACTGAGTTCTATATTAATAAATTTTTGTTTTATTATTTCACTTAGATTTCTCAACTTATTTCGGCCAGCATGGCCTTCATCAGGAGAAAAAAAATTCTGCTTGTTATTAACAATGAACTATAGGAATGAATGACTTTCCGGAGAAAAGAAACATTATATGTAGTTTTCATTTGTTTCTTTTTTTTAGCGTTAATTTTGGTCAGCCCGTGTGTTGGTCAAATGGCCTGTTTTAATTTTTTTTTTTTTTTAAGATAGAGGCTGGATAGATTCATGCTACTCTGAATTCTCTTGTTCATTTTGACATTTTTATTTCTTCTTGGAAATGGGATGCGTCTTTGTTAAGTGTATGTTATCATTTAGATCTTCGGAAGTGGGTATGATGTGTGTAAGTTTATATTTTAGTATAAATATATAATATATTAGGTTGGTGCAAAAATAATGACGTAATAATGTCGTTTTTTGAACGTCAAAAAACGACATTATTACGTCATTATTTTTGCACCAACCTAATATATTCATGTCTGTCTTGTGTGGGTGAGAAATGTAGGTAGGGCTTGATTTATGGGTTATATATTAATTCTTACTATTTTGTTAAATTTGTGTTTAAGCCTACCTGGATGGAGTGTTTTGAGGCGCAAATTCCATTTGTTTTCATGGTTTTCTGAATTTTTTCTTATATCATATTTTCTGTACTTTTCTAATTCTTCAATTATGGAGAGTTTGCTATGGTGTTAATATCATGTATTTTTTTAGGCGAAAATATTCTACAGGTAATAATCTTTCGTGGGGAACCGACTTATTTGATTACAATACTTATTAATTCTGTTGTCAAAAGCCCATTCATGTATATATATATATATATATATATATATATATATATATATGTTCCATAAAAAGAAGTCACTTATACGAATACGGTAAAATATAATAAAAAGCTTAATCACAGTCCCTTGTCTGTTGTCTTCAATTGAAAATCAATACCCAAATACACAATTATCTCAAATCAGCACCTGAAGATTGCGTTGTATATGAAACTCCGATTTGTGCTACCGGTAAGGAAAAAAATATATTTATTAATATATAATTCATAGCTCTGTTGTGTGTGTAATTATTTTCACATAGATTGTATCTCTAAAGAAACAAAATAAATAAAAAGAAAAGGAACAACAATTTCGTACGCGGAGGACATTTTTAAAGACAATATAGGATTTATTTTGCTGCAGGTGTTTATATACAAAGTCGAGAACGTTACAAGGCTTATAAATTATTCGCTCACTTTACTTTTTGCCAGACTTAGAATTATGATATTTCGCGGTGTTCCACATGATTTGACTAAGCTTTCAACCACCGAATAAACAATCATTAACATTCTCAAATTTATAAGCCTTGATAAACCAATGACGCCCTCACGTTTGTATATAGACACGTCCATAAAAATAGATCCTACATTGTCTTCATCAAGTCCCTCAGAGGACATAACGCGTCAGATATATTTATAATAGTTTTTCCTCTTATCTCTTGTTATTCACACATATATATATATATGTATGTCATTTGCAGACAGTACTGTTTCTCTGTATCACAGCTTCTCAGTGCTATGAGACATCCGAATACTTGAAGACAGGACCGAACCCTGACCTATTTGGTTTCAGTCAGAATTTTTTATCACTGAGCTATCATCATTCGGCTGAGAGAAACAGTTAATTCTAGCGCATTGTTTTTACGAATCTAAATAAATGCCAATCAGTCTGAGAGCTCCAATTCATTTTACTGAAGATCCTTGCATATATATATATGTGTGTGTGTGTGTGTGTGTGTGTGTGTGTGTGTGTGTGTGTGTGTGTGTGCATTCAAACGCAATACGTTGGCATTTATACAGAGATTTCGTATCGAAATGCACAAGTATAAATGCTCGGTCTATATGTCATTTAAATAGACTCGTTCAAACCTGTTCGTGGCAAAATCACGCATACATTCTTATATTGGAAATGATGTTGGATAAGAAATCCATTCCTTCCTGTGACCTTACTTTGTTTACGTTTCGGATACTAAAAAATTGGGCAGATATGGGCCTTCGGGAAGGTCTGAGCGAGGGATTTGGCATTCTTGAAATCGTTACTGAACACGGCTTGCATGCGATGTTCTTTGAGGTTAAGTGGGTTAAAGTACCCCCGGATCAGTGGTGGTTTCTCCTACAAAGGGAGATGAAGGACTGAACACTATCGAAGAACCCATCCACTATAGTAAGTCTCTCGAATCTGCAGGTCCGTAGACGTAATTCACACTGTTAAAAAAACAACAAAAATCAACAGGACGTCTACTAAAACTGTGTTTGAAATAATAGGAATAAATAAAAACAAACTTTGTATCTGAATAAATAAACACACAAAAAAAGTAGGTTCACAATCAAACTAACAGGCGACTTTCGTAAAAACGATAGTCAACAAATCAGTCTAACTGGCCATTCTCATTACAGCTATTTACAAGTTTAATGTCGTCGAGCTGAAGGCAGCTATTGAAGTTATGATTACATTTTATTCCATTGCTCAGCTTCGTTGTGTATTTCAGTTCTCATTCGTTCACCAATATTTAGCAGACTGTCTCCTGGTTTGATGTATTGTCTGTTAGTTACCATTTTCTTTAAAACTACCTCGTTGCTGAAAAGTTCAGTTCATGGTATCCTCGGCATCTGTCTGTTGAAAGACATCAATGTCGCTTCGAATGTTTTTTCATCTGCGAAAATGGAACTGTAATAAGAAAACAACATGTATTATAATTTATTTTGAGTGATATTATTAAATTATTTATTACTTTTCTACATGCTTATATTTATTTCACCCTTTTATTATTTTCAAAGATGGTTAAATCACATTTGTTTCCGATAAACCTTATTACGAAAATATATTTCAAACAAATCCAATTATAAAAAGATATTTCAAGCATTATCTTCGTATAAGACACTATTTTACCTTTGCAAAAACATAAATTCTCTAACACAGATATAAATTGAAACCAGATAGTCTTAGAATTGTTTTTTCAGTTTTATTTATTTATATTAAATCAATTTCTAGGTACGCTGTTAGGAATGTTGGTTAACAGTTTCATGCTAGACAATTCTTCTCTCTAGAATCTATCAGACATATCTATGTCTACCAGTTTAAATATTACTGCCACATTTGTTATTCTGTTACTGCTATATTGCTGTGTTTGTTCTGGGAAGACCCATTACTTAACTCTACAGAGTCAGTCGGGATAGTAGTCACCTCAATCTTCTTTTCCTTAGGCAATTATTCAGGGCTACTTATGAATGGATCAGTCCATTCATGAAAGTAAAGCGATTAACTGGCTCTGACCACAACATATATAGTTAAAGATTCTTGACAAAATCTAACAAAGAAGCTGCAATGTTATTGATCCTGACCTGGCAACACGGCTTCATTTATTCCCCGCCACCGTAACGTAGCTTCTCTGTGGCTTTTCTGTAAATACTTCCATATTAATTTTTCCAATGAACCTTCCTCTGGGGTACCTAGACTATATGGTTATTTTCTAGGTGCAACTTAAAGTGGACACAAGACTGAATGTACGGGGCACCTAGTGAGGATGGAAGTATCTACTCAGTCGTTAAGCATTACACCAGGTGTAGGTTTCCTTGACTGTATTAAATTGGCAGCTAGGTCTCATCATTCTAGCGCTGAAATATCTAGATGGAACCGTACGTTCTATGCTAATAGTTTCTTCTATCGCACGTCTCGCTTGTTGAATTCTCTTTCAGTTTCTTGCTTGCCAGCCAATTTTTTAAAACAATTAAATTAAATATGTCAACAATTTACCCATTGCGCCTTGTATACCCTAGGAATGTCAGTTGTCAACGACAACGATGTGTCGTCCCTAAAAGTGAAACACTGTATTGAAAGAAGAGGTAATGTATGGTTGTTAGCAAATGGAAGAGCCCAACAAATAAATTATAAATTGGCGATACCAAAATCAACAACCGTTTAAAGTAGAATTTGAATATCTTAGAAGTCTTTTAACAGTGTACGGAAAGTGCGAAACTGTAATCAGAAGGCACATTGGGATAGCAAAAGATGCTTTACAAAAGCTAAGCAAAGTAATAAGAAGCAGATAAATTTCGTTAGAAATAAAGAAAAGAGTACTGAACTTTTACGTAATATCAGTCGTCCTATATGGCAATGAAATTTGAAGCAACAGACAGAAGGATGTTGAGAATATCAAGGACTGAACAACGAAATTTTAGAGAGGATGTATTAAAAACGACACTTATACTTAAGATCAGGTAGAGAGAGTTGAAATATTTAGGTCATATAATGAAGATAGAAAAGGTATGGAAAATCTGGTTCTCACAGAACAGATGGACGGTATGAGGGACAGAGGTAAAGTACGCATAACCTACCTGCCGAACTTGAACGGCGTAGCAGGGTTGAAGTGAGATAACAAAAAGAAGTAAATTATTAAGAGCTACAAAGAAGAGGAAATTGTGGAGAGAAATGATCGTCAACGTCCTGTAGAGACTCAGCACATAGACGAAGAAAAGCGAGCTTCAGCAAAGGAACAGAGGAACAAGTTTTAGGTTTTATAGCAAAAAGATAAAATTTATTAAGAATTACAAAGAACAGGAAGTTGTGGAGAGTAATGGTCGCCAACATCCTGAAAAGACACGGCATATAGAAGAAAAGTGAATTTGAGTAAAGGACCAGTTGAACAAGATTTAGGAGTGATAACAAAAAGATAAGATTTATTAAGAGCCACAAAGGACAGGAAATTGTGATCAGCCATGATCACCAACAGCCTGTAGAGACACACCAGATACTGTAACATGTTCACGTAGACTGAAAATAGTATGATATTGGAATATAACCCTTCAGCATATAGGATGAGTACTAAGCAGATGCTCATTTGTGTAATTCAACTTAGAATCTTGTTTTTTTCTTCTTCTTTTTAATCTTTGTAGCACTAAACAATGCCTGTGTCTTTTTCTGTACTTCCTAATCACTGTTCTTTCATTCACTTACACAAGATCATTATGCGGACTCGAACTTTCTCTCTGGCTCTCTTTTCTTCCATACATCCTGTGAGTGTCACATTCTACAGGCCCGCTCGTCTCATAATGCCTTGCAGAAACACTTCTTAACTCATTATTTTGATTTTTCACCAGACGAAGATATGGATTGTAAATACAACCCTGGCATTTAGCGAGGTAAATAATTGCGAAATACTATATGTGCTCTTTAAGAATGAAACAGAAAATTGCATTCTGTTTGAAATAATTGCCGACTAATGAATCTAGTGTTTGAAATGAGTAATATCTGAAAATTGCCGCAAAGAGATTTAAAGCCAAGATAATATGGAGGCATTGTTTAATACTGGTAAAGAATTACAGCTTATATTTTCTGCCCAGTATATATTAGCGGTCATTTTGACCGCGTTTGTTTTATAGATATTCATTGAATAAATTTTAATCGAGAAAATTAAATTGATAGATATAATGGTTGAAAGATCGTATCAGTGGATGCCTGTCTACTCGGGCGGCTAATCAATCCTCGTTGCAGAAGCCTGCTCAAACATATTTGTATTTGTTCAACACCCACAGAAACCACTTGAGGCTTATACTGGAACTGTACGAAGCGAACCTTAATTACGGTTTCTGGGACAGAGCGCATTATCTGCCGTGGTCAGCAGTTGGAACAAGGCCAGTACTCTCAAACCCTTGGCCACGATGACTTGTGATTTTGTGCTAGCACAACCATCGATGGATTCCCTTTACGCAATTTTAGTCACAAGGCTTGGGTCAACACGTGGAATGGCTTTCAGGTACTTTCCGCACTATATCAAAAAGTCACAAATCGATCACGATGAGATTCGAACTAGCGCCTCAGGATCGAAAAGAGAAAGTACTAACAACTCGGCCACGTACCACCATATTCTAATCCATGAAGGGAAAATAACCCCAAATCTATCACAGACTCCTCGTTTTTTTTATCTTCATTACCGAGACGAGCCTATGATCTCTTCTGTTTAATACCGATTCCAGCAATGGGAATTTCAGCTCTCATCTTGAGACTAATTTTTTCGCGATTATTACTTCATAGTTCATCCAATTTTTGGAAGCAACAACTACATCTACTGTTTCAAGCAAGCAGGATTACTAAACAATTCTTGTTTCCTACAAAAACAATTCTCACAAGTTTCATTTTATAAAAACATTCGTAAGTCTAGTTATTTAACATTGCTATGTGGAAGGTTGAAAGGGTGAATGCTGAAAAGTGAATATTTTGTCCTTGGAAAAATATTCAACTTATCCACGAGAAAAAAAAAAACGAAAAAGAAAGTAATCAAGCAGATAAATTTTAAATCCAAGATATTTATATTCCAGAAATTGAGGTTATATACAAAAAATATTGTTTTTCTTTTATTCAGTCCGACAGAAATTTCCCTTTCAAAATTCTAATTAGATCAAGTTTTATTCAATTATAAATTACAAAGTAAACATGTCAGGACTTGGTCGACTGGTAGTGTATAAACTTCTACAAAATGGTGGCCTTGAGCTAAAATTTGTCGAGCCAAATAAATATCTAACCTGGCGTTATTATTGACATTTGTTTGTGCGCGTGCACGAGATTTTAGTTTAGATTACGCAAGCAATATTTATAACTTGAATGTGAAGCTCAATAAAACAAACAAAGCTCTCTCATTGTATAGAGTAGCGGGTGCAGCATTATAGCATTTCTATCGACGCCAATCATATGATTTTCCATTCTTTGTCTATTATTTGATTTGAAATAAAAAAAAAGCAAATACAGTGTGTAGGTGGTTTCGTGGTTAAGACGTCAATGTGTAATCAATAAAAAAGTTAAAACAAAAAAAGCCGTAAATAAACGTTTAGTTTACGTTCGAAGCTAGCTCGAAACCAAACTTGCATATATTGTTTTTTTACAGAAAACTTCACACCATACAAGGCTCGGGAGCCACTCGAGGTAGAGAGGTATGTTATGGGGTTAGATTATATAAGGCACTATATAATAAAATAATATTAATAATTTCAACACAGAGAAGTGGTTCGCGTAAAAACGCTGTTTCAGTGGTACTTACTTCTCGCCGATAGAATACAGGGAGGGGGGGAAGGTGTGCTACTATGTAAGTGGCATATTAGAACCTAGGCGTGAAGGCTAGTCGTGGCCGAAACAAGGACTCTAGTTCGTCCGAGCACTTTCCATTGTACTAACTAGAGAATTGAGAGACTCGCCACATGTGAAAGAGATGATGGGTAATAATACTTCTCCCACAAGGACTTGGAGACGCTTTTGAATTCTATCAAGACTGAAAAAGGAGGACTGGGCAGCTACCGCGCTATTATAGCAATAGTACTCCATTTTGGGCCTGAAATGTCTCTTATAAAGGTAAAGGATAGCATGAGGATTAAGGTATTTGCGCTACTGGAAGCCGATGATTTTAACTGCATCTTATCGATGGATTGTATATAAGCGTTCCACTTGACGTCGCGTGGGAGTTTGACGCCCAGTATTATACTCTCGGAGTCTCCTCGAGGGACATCTGCTCATCGTAACTGGAGGTAGTTCACAGTTTGATCAGTGCTGATGGAATGTAACGAGGTATTGCATGTAACGAACCATTCTTTTCCCGTACTGGGAAGTTAGTTTTAAATCGGAAGAGAGGTCAGCTGCCAATCTCTGATCGTCAACAGTTTTAGAGGTACGCCCGTATATCGTCTTATCATCGGCATAGATGTTAAAGTATATCGTCGATCATCGGCATAGTTCAAATTCCTAAATCATTTAAGATGTTATCGGGTGTAACTGCAAAATTGTCCAAATCGTGTAAAAGCAAAATTGTTCGTTAAAATTTAAACCATTGTATCATAGAAATGATTAAAGATATCTTACTGGAATCCTCCGAGGTTTTTATAACAATATAGGGCTCTACTTAGAGCAATAAGAATGTATAATTGCTCTCCAAGCTTAACAGAAGTATCGTGATGAAGTAAACAAAAATTACTTGTTCATCATTGAGTAATCATAACTAAGGATTGGAGGCTCATGAAGGATTGCAAGTTCATATATATATATATATATATATATATATATATATATATATATATATATATATATATATTAGGTTGGTGCAAAAATAATTTCGTTTTCTCACATAGTAACATATGTTAGAAAACGAAATTATTTTTGCGCCAACCTAATATATATATATTTATATATATATATATATATACATATATATATATATATATATATATTTATATATATATATATAGATAGATAGATAGATAGATAGATAGATAGATAGATAGTGTGATGAACCTACCCTCAAAGTTTGTAAAAGTGTTTTTGATACAATATATATATATATATATATATATATATATATATATATATATATATATATATATATATATATATATATGCCGGGATGCCGGGTGTAACAGCAAAATTAATCTAACCGCTTAATCTGTAACCCTCTACATCGTGGGGCTCCCGGGCCTTGTATACGGTGCATGAATTCCTCCAAATGAATGGCAGTAAAGCCATTGAGGGACAAGGGATTGTTGAATGTGAAGGAATAAGAAATGGAAAAAGTATTAAGGGGAGAGAAGAATAAAAGAAAAGCTATCAAAGTGACTTTAGATAGCGATTGACATTACGTTTCAAATTTTTTAAGATGAAAATTAGCTGGAGAGTAGGGAACCGGAAGCGAGTTCCAAAAGTGGGAAGAAACTATATATATATATATATATATATATATATATATATATATATATATATATATATATATATTATTCCAGGATCATTTTCCAACTTCAGATGATCGTCGGCCTCTCTAACTTTCTAACTGGTGCATACATGTTTCAAGTATGATTTCATTTTCAAGTCTTTTTTTCACTGCTCTTTGGACTGTCATAACTGAAACTTTTTTCTCATGTGCCAAACGTCTTATGGGTTTAGTTGGGACTTGTCTAACTTATCAGTTTAGCTCTAAGTTGAAATGATGATCCCTTGTCTTTTTGTGAACCCCTGATCCAGTCTTGTTCTCTACTGACCCCTCTTTTTTAAACTTATTCCTCGTTCTCGAGATGGATCTTGAATGGACTTTGAAGATGTAAGCCATAGTATGATTTACTGAAGGCCTGAATGATCTTTTCCTCCCGCCATTGCTCATTTTAAAATTTTTAACTTAAGGGATTTGGGCATCTGACGTGTATAGACGCAGTGGCTAGCCGATCCCATTCGGTTTCGATATGCCTTCGTATTCATTTTTTTTAAGGCAATTCATCCCAAGCAAGGCGGGATTGCCACTAGCACGCAAAGAGCTAGAGAGGATTGAGAACATGAGTAAAGTGGCATGTTTGAGGAAAGGACACAGAGAAGGACGGAGAACAAGCTCAGGGAATCAGATGTCGATTGACATTACACTTGCATATTTGAAGATTATAGTCATCGGGGAAGCAAGTAAGCGGAAGGGAGTTCCACAGACGGGAAGTGCAAGAGAGGAATCTGTATGAGTAGAAGAGACGGTTACATTTAACCGTTGTGACAGTGAAAGGGTGGGTCCGATATGCCAGTCTGACAGCTCACTTAAATCCATGCAGTCTGGGAACCAGCGAAAGTAGTCGGAACAGTTGCCCTGAAAATACTTGCAGAAGAGACAGGGGAGGCTACGGCACGTCTGTGTGATAGCGATTGTAGGCTAGATGCCAGGTCAGGACTTATCATCTTGCATATTCGTCTCTGGATTTTGTCGAAGACCTCGAGACGTACAGTCGGAGATCCAGACCATATATGACAGCAAATATTCCATCAAAGGTGAAATGTTTTAAGAACCTGGACGCAAATTCCCAGAGCATAATGTTAGCAATTAGAACATTCCCTATACATTATTTACATTATTCGGCCTATTGTCCTCATCTTTGTCGCCATATTTACCACGACGTTTCGGCCGTTGTACGCTCCGGCCTTCTTCAGGTGGTTGGAATATCGAACTGAACCCTTTATTTCTCTGACTTGGGTAGACTGTTCTAGTTCCATGTGCCTTGTTTGATGGATGTCAGTTATCAGTTATCTCCTGTTAATTTCCCTCTGAAAGCACTGCCTTAACCAGGTATTGAACTCACACTCTTTGGGTCCTGTCACTGGATATAACCAACCCCTTTATCCACTGTGCCATGTGTCCTCAAGGACACATGGCACAGTGGATAAAGGACACATTCTCTATACAATTTAGTGTTAATAAATTGATTTCTCTTTTAATTAAATGATCATTTATTAATCGAAATGATTATTAGACTCATTACGATGAGGGATAAGGCATTGAATATTTTCTTTTGTAAAATATCTCTTTCGTGTTCATATAATATTTTTACTTATTAGATTGGTGCAAAAATAATGATGTAGTAATGTCGTTTTTGACGTTAAAATATACGTCAAAAAACGACGTTATTACGTCATTATTTTTGCACCAACCTAATAATTCCCTTGAAGTATCTTTTATGAATTCTTTTGAGCTATCATTAGAGCCTGTTGAGTACATTTTTGCTTCAGGTTTTAGATTGGTAATCTCTTTTTGTTGAGCTGTGATAGTGTTGGTAGGTATATAATGTAACTCGTTTCATTAATTTTGTTAACACCGTTTATTGTTTTTTTTATAATTTGATGAACTTTCTATAGTGCGTTAAATATGAAATAATTGGGGTACTGGAGGCGCTTGAAATTATTTTTAATGTATTTTCCCTTATCAAGTAAATATTAAGGGCCATAAATTCTAAATCTTGAATGATGAGAAAATCGGTCACTTGAAACCGTCAAGATTCGTATTACTTTAAAATACATAGATCCTTATAAAAATAAAGCATTATAACATTTAAATGTTCTGAAAATAGATAAGAAAATTTATATATATATATATATATATATATATATATATATATAGATAGATAGATAGATAGATAGATAGATAGAACAGA
The DNA here is from genome assembly GCA_963932145.1 of Acanthosepion lycidas. Classification (NCBI taxonomy): domain Eukaryota; kingdom Metazoa; phylum Mollusca; class Cephalopoda; order Sepiida; family Sepiidae; genus Acanthosepion; species Acanthosepion lycidas. The sequence goes on along the minus strand of OZ010609.1, from coordinate 46,907,647 downwards.
TTCCTCCCGAGTTTCCAGTTTATCAAATGTTTCCTGTTTAAAATTGAATTTTCGGTTACTTATTTATTCTATTTCTAACGCCCGAAGTCTGAACTTTTATTCATTGTTTTCTCATGAATAGGAGTACCAAAATTTTTTCTATCGTCCGTTTCACACTCCTCCTCGGTCTTTTGAACAGGAGTAGTTTTCCTTGTTTTCTTATTTAGGATTGTTTTTTAGATTCATTTTTAAGTCTACTTCAGTCTATACTCCGCCCATTGTGTTTAGCGGCACTATAATTTTTCTTGGTTTGAATTGATTATTATAATAGATATTATGATAGATAGATAGATAGATAGATAGATAGATAGATAGATAGATATGAATAAATGCAGATAGATAGATAGATAGATAGATAGATAACAGAGAAAGGACTGATATAGGAATAAACTGAGCAAGGAAAAAAATATAAAAAGAAAGAAGGAAGATATGTGTTTAGAGCGTGAAAAAAATCTTTATATTATTTGCTTACAGATATTTTATTCACACATATTTATTATTAAATCTATTAACTGTTAAATTTTTCATAAGTATATGAAAATATATTTCTTCGATAATAACAAATGCAGAATCAGGGAAAAGATTTTGCACTTAATAAAATGTAGTCAAGTTCATTCTGAGCCAAATTTGTTTACCGAAAAAGCTGCACTAATGTGTCCCAATAGTATCCAATTGTTTCTACTGCACAAAGCACTCTCTTTCTATCAAAATATTATCGCCTGTACAGGTGCACAGTACGCCACGTGTCAGGTGCTGAAGCGATTGCAAGACAGATTGATAATGACATAGCTCTTCGTTCAACTCGCACACTGGCACTGACACTTACTTGAACGGATTATCTGTGAGCGTGAAAAAGAGTTTTATTTATTGGCGCGAGTTTTTCTTCTCTCTGGGGAGAGGATGACTGCGGAGAAGTTCAGATCTTCTTTGCCCAGGCCTGTTGTCTTGTGCAAAATGAAAATAACGGCCACATGTAATTGTTTCTCAATAATAATAGCGATGGTAATATTAGCCGTTTTAACTACAAGAAAACATTCATTAACCGAGCAGCCAGTACTGATTTCGGGCGTGATTTATGAAATCTTTCTCTTAAGGCAATTCAATAAGATAGGTTTCAAGAGTCCAATACCTCTTAAGTCTCTTTCTAATATTGATCGTTGTTTCCTTCCTAACTTTGTGTTTACATTTGTGTGGAATATTAACATCATGATTATGTCATTATTTTCTCTTTGCCATCCATTTTAGTTGTTGCTGCTGTTGATAGTCCACAAGTGATGTATCTGTTGGAATATTATAGATTTCCTTCTATAAACAAAGATATCTGGCATTTTCCAAAAATTCTGAAATGTTCAACTTTCTTTGGAGGCTTGTTCTTATATTCCATTTATCGTAATGATCGAAAATACACATCCCACCTTGGCGCTGTGATAAATATGAAGTAGAATAAAGGCAAATAAAAATAATTAAATTTTAAATTATTTGGTAATTTTTTTTACCCCCCCCCCCAATATGATAGTGCACGAATTGTTCCAAAAACCTCGCTATTGTTTGTACGGTTGCAGTGTAACTGAAATGAAAAGGGGCCGCAAATGAAACGTAATCAAGTGCGCCCTAAATAATTCAATGTGCTGGATTTTATGAATACATAGAATTAATGTCTTCAGGGCTGCCGCCCGCTAGCCTATTATAAGTGGAATAATAAATGAAAAATTCCCCGATAAAATGCCATTTGGACGGCAGTTAGTGACTTCTCGTTGTAGGTTCATATAGACATATGTCACCGTAAGAATAGTCAAATTTCGAGCCAGCAATCGATATTGAGGCAGAACCAGAAAGCCCCACGGTGTGAATTAGAGATAGCCATGTGTGTGTGGGGGGTGATAAAAGCCGCCAGTCAGTGTTACAGGGAAGTGAGACGGGTAAAGCAAGTGATATACTGAGTTGTAATACTCGCTGGCCGAAAAGAAGATCCAGTCCGTTAGTCTGTCGTAAGAATAGACTGATGTAGCCGCGAAGATGCATCGACTGCTGGAAATATATTAAAAGCAGGATACCTGTTTTCATTTCTCACCGATGAGATTTGAGACCTTTATTCCCTTGTAAAGTTATGAAACTGGAATATAGCTACAGCGTAGCATGATTTGTCTTGGCCGAGGGAAAGTCCCAATTTATGTTCACAACAGCTGTGATATGAACATAATTGTCCAAAATATTATCAATTTGTTTACAGATTCTAACACTGAACAATATTTGCAGTTTATAGATAAGGGCTCAATGTATAAATTGCTTAAAATGAAAAATGTTTTGCGGCTAGAGATTTCGCTGTATGATGCTACAAGATCGGGTATACCAATTGTAGCTGATAGCTATCAAATCAGTACTTTACTTGAAAATAACAATTGTTGTTTTTATACCATTTCACCCTAAGCAAGGCGATAGAGCTACTAAGATGCACGGGGTCATTGACAAGGAAAAGCAAATGAGAAGATTTTAGTGAAAAGAAAGGGCGAAAAAATAACGATTCAGGAAGACAGAAGGTGGCCACTGACGTTGATTTTTAAATTTGAGAAGGTTGTAAGCGCCAGGGAAGTAATCGGAAGAGAATTATACAGATGAGAAGAGCGAGAAAAAAAACTATTAGAAAAGAACTTACGGTTACATTTAGTTACTTATGTAGTAGAACGATGAGACCTAACTGCCAATCTAGTTGTACGCTTAAATTTATGGAAACTAAGCAGGAAACCTCATTAGAACAGTTACTATAAAATATTTATAGTATAAACCTAGGGAGGCCACGTCATGATGGTGAGAAGTGACTAAATCGTGATGCAAGTTCAGGAAATAATGTCGTTTTCTCATATATGTTACTATGTGAGAAAACGACATTATTTTGGCACCAACCTAATAACACAGAATCAACGAATAATAACATTGCCTCGCTGAGGACATGCGTACACACATTACGAGTGGATGCATAGAGGCGTCTATTATAATTCGAACTATCTCAGCGGTATGACTATTTATACGCCTAGGGAAACAGCGAAGATACTCAAAATAATTTACATCTGCTTGTTTTTGTTTGCTGCTTTGATTTCTGATTTATACGAAAGTTAAAACAAAAAATACGGGTCTGCGTTTTCGTGGCAGATTCTTTATTTTAAAACGAATAGCTGCTCTGTGGAGCCGACGCCGAAGAAGATGTTTTCGCTATCACGACAATCTTGGCCTGTTCAACTCTAGGATTAACCTTCCCCGTCGAGTGGCTCCTGGATACAGTACAGGGTGACGATCACTGAACGGGAAAAAAGTGAAGAAAAGTATGCGCCCACCGTCAGGATGCTGACCTGCATCCCCATTTTTCTTTAATAAGTTTTCTCTAATATTCAGGCTGGTAGACCAAAATAATTCAATATACTGTTTAATACATGAATAGAACGTCTGCTCAAATATGAGTACCCGCAAAAAAATTTAAACTGACAAAATCTTTCGGTTAATAAATAAAAACACATTACTTCTTTAGAAATTGCTTTGTTTACGTCCGTATAAGATACTGAGCAGTTATGAACTTTCGAGAGTCTAGGAAGGATTTGCGCTTAGAAGTCAGTATTCGGCTTTCCTTGATCAGTGACGGCCTTTGTGGCCGAGTCGGTCTAAACCACGTTAGATCTAACGATGGTTTCTGCTTCAATGGGGACGTAGGTTCGAATCATGCCAAGGAGAGCATATTTTCCTTTAATAAGATTTATCAAATTTTGAGGCTGGTAGACGAAAATATGATGAATATAATCTTCAATAAATAAACGGGACGCCTACTCAAATATGGCTATTCACTAAAAATAATGTTTCAAATATAAATTTAAAATTATGCCAATATATCAAACAGATAATTACTCATACCTACAAATACAAGAAAAAACAACGTAAAGAAATTCAAAGAAACACTAAACAAATCATAACCCCACACACATCAGACACACACTAGTAGGACTGCATGCACGCACACACACACACACACACACACACCACACAGAGTGTGTGCATATATAAAATAATTTCTTGTAATAAAACAATATATATATATATATATGGTTGATTTTGAACTTTTTAAATCTCTTTATTATTCATTCAACGTCAACACTTGACAAGACAGCAGAACCGTTGAAACAAAATGGCTATATTTGTAGTGATGTTATGAGATGCTTATGTTATAATTTTTGAATAAATACTATTTGCTCTATTCTGTATTGAGCACTCTTTTAAGAATAGTGTTTTTGGCTATTGGAAATTTATTCCATCTATACCAATCATATACGTGTACATATATATATATATATATATATATATATATATATATATATATATATATATATATATTTATTTATATATATATACACTTACTAGTATAAACATACACACACAGTACAGACAAACGAAGAAAGGTTTAAAAAGATACAGAGGACATAAAAGGATAAGAACAAAAACCTCATTCCTTTCCCTTCCTGTGACCATTCCTAATTGTTTTAATACCCTTTAAACATAGGAATATTTTTACATCAGTCCAAGAATTTGGATTACTACCACACACAAAAGTCAATGATTAAACATAAGAAAAATATAATTTCTTTAAATAATCTGTGAAATAACTATTCTTCGCCTAATGAAGATCACCAGACCAGAAAAATACGTGTAGCAGAAAAGATAAAAATAAACTATAATATATATTTAAAAATCCACATTATAAACAAAACTATTTGTGACAACACGTTTCTCCCTTATTTATATATATATATATATATTTTTTTTTTATTTATATATATTTATTTATTTATTTTTTGTTTACGCACCGTTTTCATAGATGAAAATATTTAAGTAAGTCCTCTGTTTGTAATAAATAATATTGACAAAATTCACCAGCCTGAATACCCAAATGGGTTCTCCGAGAGGAATCGAACCTGTGTCCTACACAGGATCGTTATATAACCTAACGTGCTATACCATTTAGGTAATGAGGAAGCGTCTAGTTGCCAAGGTTAAAGTTTTGTTTTTGAACTACAAACTTCACATGATTTTGATATTTCTCGGACATTCAAGCCGGTAATTTGTTTTGTTTTTTTAATTCTGTTTATTATAAGCAGTATTTGTATCTATATAAATAGCATATAAATAAAAACTATATTCAAATAATTGTTGGACTTAGTCCACTTTGTATATATATATATATATATATATATATATATATATATATATATATATATTCGCGTGGTGATATGGAAAAAATGTTGGAAATCATCTCTCTATTTCTCTCTCTCTCTCTCTGTCTATCTATATATATTTCAACATCGGATGGAAAGCGTAAAATTTACAAGCAAAATGAACCCTATTGAAGTATAAGAAACAGCATTGATGTTCTCTATAGTTGATATATATATATATATATATATATATATATATATATATATATATATATAGTTGATGGGATTCAACTGCCATAAGGTCCTGAAGGGGAACCAAATGATTGACTCGAATACGTATATTTTCATTATTCGGGCTGTTATGCTCATCTTCATTGCCCTATTCACAACACTTCGGCCGTTGTACGCTCCAGCTTCACCTGAGGGCTGAGGTTGAAATAATAGACAAAGAACAGCACTGGAAAATATGAAAACAAGGAATCAGCACATATGCTAGGACACAAAAATCTCCAGAGCCGACCAAACATGACCCTGTGAATAAAGGCGTTGGTTATATCCAGTGATTAGACCCAAAGTGTTCTGTGTTCAATACCAGGCTACTGCAGTTTTGAACCAAAACACTTGGAGTGTTGAGTTAAAAGGAAAATAATTGAGACATCATGGAACTAGAAGAATCTACCCCGTTGAACGAAATAAAGGGTTGGGTTCGAAATTCCTAAAGAAGGACGGAGAGTGCAACGGCCGAAACTTTTTGAATATGGAATGAAGATTAGGATAACAGCCCAAATAATGTAAATAATGTAAATAATTATAATACCTCATCTCAGAGATATAGACATATATCGAATACGTATAGTTCACAAAGTAGCTATCAGGTATGAGGAGGAGGGTAGTGGATAGATCAAGGAAACTGGAGATGTCGATTGACATTACACTTGAAAAGCTGGAGATTATAGCTCTCAGGGAAACTGGAATAGGGAAGGGAGTTCCACAGGCGAGAGGTGCGAGACATGAAGCTACTGGAGTAGAAGAGACGGCTACATTTAGGAGTTTTGACAGTGAAGGGGTGATAGCGGGATGCCAGGTTAGTAGGGCGCTTGAACTCATGTCAGAATGAATTAACAAATGAAAATGCGTAATATTGTATCAGAATCACGCTACCTTGCTTATTGGCCAGGCGATAATTATTATACTTTGTCTAACCAGTTTTCACTCATTGCTCTTATTAAATACAGTGTAACCCGGATATAGGAGAGCATGATATAAGAGAAACCCGGATATAAGAGAGATTTTCTCTGGTCCTAAATTAGCCTGTGTTAATGTAAACAAAATAGACCAAACCCGGATATAAGACTTCTTCTCCGGTCCCGACAACTCTCTTATATCCGGGTTACACTGTAGATACTACAGTAGGAAATAGATACTGCTATGACTATTTCGATTGGTCAAGAATCCACTCGAAGAAAAAACGTTCAGTTCCTCGGAAAACTTTTAAAGCATTTTTTATACCTAAGCGTTATAGGAACTGACCATTTAATATCGTAATGTTATATTTCATGCAGATTTAGCAAGTTCGTAATGAAGAATTCCTTTAAATAAGAAACCAATTTTCTTTATAGGTTCAAAGCTCGTAGACAGTCCTTAACTTTTACTTAATTTTCTTTATGCTGGATTCTTATAATAACGAAATTTTTAATCGCCAGTGAATATCTAGTTTAAAAAATTATTTTCCTCTGTCGATAAAAAAATTTTGTCGCTAGAGCATTTTATTTTATTTTTTTGTACCTTTAAGCAGTTAACCGACTTCATAAGGAAATATGGCATATGTAAACTTCAAAAACACTTCGAATATTTCCCTAACATACTACTCAAAATGTGTCCCGTTATTTTTGAGTCAACTTTAATACGTTGGAAGATAAAAAAACTGGCTTGTAATTTTAAATAACACAACCAAAACTTAAATGGATTAGACCTAAATATTCTACAGCCATGTTGAACACTAACTCTCTATGAGTCTCCATACTTTCCCTAACATAGTACTGAAAATTTGTCCCGATATTTTTAGTCAGCTTAAAATACACTGGAGGAGAGAGAGAGAGAGAGAGAGAGAGAGAGAGAGAGAGAGAGAGAGAGAGAAAGAGAAAGAGAGATAGAGAGAGAGATTGGCTTGTAGCTTTAAAAACTACGCTCCCCGGACTTCTTCAGATGATTGCAATTTCGAACAGAACCCTTTATTTCTTCCACTAGGTTTTGTTTGTTCTAGTTCCACATGTCATGCCTCTTCCGGATATCTCAATTTCAGTTTCAGTTATTTTCCTTTTAGTAACTCAACTCTCCAAATCTTTGTTTACATCTGCTGTAGCCGAAATTTCCGCCTTGTGAAATAGACTCCTGTGTGGGTGCTTCCCTGAGTACTACAGACACAACTCTTTCGGTCAAGTCACTGGATTACTTCAAAAAACTCTTTTATCCACTGCGCCATGTGTACTTCACCGTACAAAAGCTGAAGCGTCGTGTAGATGGCAACAAAGATGAGGACAGCATTGGAAATAGTGTAAATAATTGCAATATCTCAACTTCGAAATATAGACAGATGCTCCATGTTTGAACAACTACTGCGTCCCATGTTAACCTCCAGACTTCAAATGGAACGACTCATAAAATATATTTGAAAAGGATCGTCTCATTATATTGGTTCAGGAAGTAAGTTATTTCTTCTACTGTATTTTATCTTTGCAAAAGTCAGATTAGACTAAAAATGAATTAAAGCCGCCATATCTGGACTAAAGTTGATCTGCCTCCAACTTTCCAGCTTTGAAAATATTTTTATAACCAAAGATCAAATCTCCACTCTTTAACTTCTTCCCGGGATCATCGTCGCAAGAATATTGCATCTCTATCAAGATTCCCATACCAAATTTTCATCTGAGCACCATTCTTGTGTTCCACCGGTTCAACAAAAACAAAGACAATACATGATACTTTCACGGTGTTTGAATCACCCATATTTTCAAACGTAAGGAGAAATTAATACTCAGAAAAATTTTCCCCAAAATTGCTACTCCTGCATGGGGTCTTCCTGAATACTACAATCACAATCTCATCAAATCATTATCAATCTTCTCTATTCTCATAATATCCACTTCCTCACACTTCTTTTTTTCATTTTTCAACATCATTTTAACAGCAACGGTCTACAGGCTCTTATATTAGGCGAACGAATATAAGGGTATGAAAATATCCATAGTACTATCACTACTTTTGTTAAACATATATCTTTTATTTTTCAAAGGAATACCTTCCTTCTTTAATGCACTTAAGTCATGATCTATATTTAGTTAGAAAAATGTTACGCTCCAAACGTATTTCAGACTTGATCGTGCGAATAGCTAAATATTAGGTTGGTGCAAAAATAATGACGTAACAATGTCGTTTTTGACATATTTTTTAACGTCAAAAAACGACATTATTACGTCATTATTTTTGCACCAACCTAATAGCTACGAAGTGGCAAAAAAGAACAATGTGTATGATAGAGACACCCATTTGTACGCACATATGCAAAAGAAAAGCAAAAAGTCAGATAACATGCAGCATTAAATGCATTCATATCTGCTACGAGGATCTCAATCATT
>OZ010609.1:46888781-46893781 GCA_963932145.1 Acanthosepion lycidas | reverse complement strand
GCTATTTTATTTTATTTTTTTTTTTTTTTTTTTCGTCCGATTTTTAGGTTTGATTTTTTAGTCTAATATTTTGGTCATAATGGTTTGCTAATGTATTTATTACTTACTTTATTTATTTGGGTTCGTTTGTTTTTTTGTTGTTGTTTTTTTGTTATTATTATTATTGTTCTATTTCGTCTATTCTAACAGTTGTGATTTGGTAATTTGTTTGGATTAATTAATTTTGCTTATTTGTATTGTTATTTTGTTTATTTGTTTATTTTTTTTCCGTTTTCAATTTTTAAGTAACGTAGTAAAAAATTGTTTTCATGTCTGCATTTGGAGATGAGCTCTGATCTTTTATTGAAAGTAATGATAGCTATTTTTTCCTCCAAGCAAAGTTTGCAAATTTTTGATTGGTTGTTGTAGGCTGATGATCTTTTCCTTTATCTTCCTAGATATTTTTGGTGTGATGTGCTTTTTTTTTTGAATACCTATTTAACAAAGCTAAGAAAGACTATGAAACAGCCCTAAAAGATAGCCGATTCCCAGCAACAGTCACATACTCGCCATAGAACACAAAAAAGGCCAACAGGAGAAGAAATATCATATGGTTCAGCCCACCGTACAGCAAAAACGTAAAAACAAAAGTAGGAAAAATACTCTTCAAACTCTTACACAAACACTTCCCGGAATCAAGCACCCTACACATAATATTCAACAAAAACACAGTAAAAATCAGCTACAGCTGCACCGAGAGCATGGCACAGATAATAAAAAGGCGCAACAGGAAAATTATCAACAAACCACACGAACAAATTAAACCCACGTGCAACTGCAGAATAAAGAACGAATGACCTTTAAACGGAAATTGTTTACAAAACAACGTAATATACCAAGCCACGATAAAATCACCAGATAATGAAGAAAAAGTATACATAGGAGTAACTGAAGGACCCTTGAAACAAAGAAATTATACACACAAAACATCTTTCATTAATAGTAAATATGCGAACAGTACAATGCTTTCTAAATATATCTGGGAAATTAAAAACAAAACGTGCATGTAAATTTTGGTGCAAATCCGTCGAAAATTACGGCTGTGCATTCGTTACACACACACACACATACACCTTATATATATATATATATATATATATATACTTGAGTGTGTGTTTTTGTGCTTGTGTGCGTGTGTTTGCATATTTCTATATTTGCTTACATTTTGCAATATATGTATATATTTACATCTATGTAATTGGGTGTATCTAAATGAATTTTAACTCATTTATTTTCTGTATTTAATTTTTTAAATATCTTTAAAAAAAATTATTTAAAATCTAAGTATCCAGAATTCTAAAATGACAATATTTATATTCATAACCTAGTGTAAAATGGCCAGTTTCGAATGTATCTCTTATAAATCCGACAGATTTTTATCACTTTGACCGTTACTTGTAGTGGATACTCGGATTTCATTAAGCTCTCCATTTATTTATTAGACAATATATTTATTTATTTTCGTCTACCAGCTTAAAAATAATACCAGCTAAAAAGAAAAAATTGCGCTTGCTGGTTGGATTTGAAAATGCGTCCTCCAGGACAGAGGAAGCTATAGTTGAGAACTAAGATATTAAAAGTTAGGAATTTTCTTCGTAATAAGCGCGCGCGTGTGTATGTGTGTTTGTGAAAGTTCAGTCACTAAAGGGAAAGCTAGTCTGATGCCTGGCATTGTCCTGGTTGGTTTTTCCCCTTCTACCGCATGTCAGATAGAAAATAGAGACAAGTGGATAGAGAAAAGAAGTTTAACTTTCTTTTTTTTTTTTTTTTTAGATGTTTCACAGCGCCCTATGATCACATCTTGTCGAAACTGACGAAACTATATGAAGAAAACTCACACTATTAAGTTTTGGTATAATATTTAGAGAAAAAATCCATTAGATTTAGATTGTTTCAGTTTTTATTTGGTCTTTTGGCTTACAGTGTCTAAGTAGCGTAGTAGGAATTTATTTTCGTGTCTACTTTTGAAGTGAACTCAAAGCTGTCACTTAAAAGCTTATCTTTGCGAAATCTAATTATTTCTATTTTCCCGTCTTTGTAACGATTGTATCGCTAAATGCTCAATATCTTATATTGAGCACTCTTCCTTTTTTTAGTTACTCACCCCAGTACAAGGCCTAAGGCCCACTCTAACTAGAGTATAAACGAGGGGAAAAGTAGAAGTATTATGGTGATAGGAAGGGTAGGTATCGGCTGAGGTTGAGATTGCAGTGGTCGAGAGAGCATATTCTCGGAAATCTATTCCACAGAGTAAAAGTTCTGGTGAAGAATCTGCCTGAGTTGAAATTCCTCCTTGCCAAAGGAGCATGCAGTGAAATGGAATGATTTGATGTCGCAAACATGGCATGGCAAGTTCTAGCTGTGAAGGTCTGAACTAGTGAAACTAAGAAATGTAAATCGTTTTAACATGCACCATAGTAACATCGGTAGAGAAGGGAAATTTTCAATATGTTTTATCTGTAAAATCGATTGTAGGGTGGAAATAAATCACTCAGAATGGTATATGAGAGCTGGGCAATGAAATTGTGCAACCTCAACAAAGATATGGCAGCAATACACTATTATTGGTGTGATTTGACTGTTGCAAAGAACAGAGCATGGCGGCAGGTGCTAGTTACTTTATTTGAGTAATAAATGGAACGACAATCCTTGCAGAATCTTTAGCGTTCGAACGAACAAACGATTACCATTTGAGGTCTGGAGTGAGCTTTAGAACCAACCGGCTTTCGATGCAAGATCCTCGTTGAGAGCGTTATCAGTCATCACGACTCGAGCAAATTTAGGTCTGTTACGAGCTGATGCAAGGTTACTAGTATTGTATTAGGTTGGTGCAAAAACAATGTCGTTTTCTCACATAGTAACATATGTGAGAAAACGACATTATTTTTGCACCAACCTAATATTTTTGTTATTGAATCGTATAAGCCAACCATTCCCGCCACGGGGCTACGTCAACAATATAAATATAGCAGATTTTAATTATTTTACAGTAAAGCCTGTAAGACACAAGCGGTTACTGGGTGTGGGAAAATTAGGAATTTTATCATTAATAAGGAGCGGGAAAAGGGAAAAAAAATAATTAGGAGGACAGTAGATAGCGATTGATATTGCATTTAAATATTTGAAGATTAAAGATGGCTGGAAAGCATACAGCCAGAAGTGAGTTCCGCAAGCGAAAAGTGCGAGGAAAGAAACTGTTAACATAGAATTTAAAGCCACATCTTGGCAACGCAACTGTAAAGTGATTAAATCTCAATGCCAGTCTCGTACTGCGTTTAAATTCAAAAACCCTGCTATCATAGCGAAGAGCTCATAAGAACAATCACATGAAAGTATTTATCGTATAAATTGCTCTCCCGAGAAGTTTGTAACACATTATTTATGATCTCCCAGTCGCGTCTCTGTCTTTGGGAAGAGTGTGCTCAGGGTCGACTCCGTCACAAGACAGAGTCATAACTGAGGAAACTTATAATGATGGTCAGCCCTGGGGAACAGCTGCCCGAAGCCGCTCCCTCTTATTAGACCAAAGAGAGGGACCGTTGCTCGCACCGAGGCAAGCACAGCCGACGTTTGCGGGAGCTGCGAGCAATTTTTGTTCCTAGCCCGGGAGTACGGGCTCGGTCTCCCCACATTAAACCGACTTTGTGTCACAACCTGATCTCGTGGGAGTTGAGTAAATACAAATAAAATGAAAATATTTATGGAAAAGACACTGAGAAGCAAATTTACAGTGATGGGAAAGTGACTGAAGCCGAGCCGCCAGATCAGGACTAATAATGTTGCTGATTATTCTTTGGGTCTTATCAAGGAACGCAAGGGTACCGGACCATATGTGGCAGCAATGTTCGTAGCAATGACGAATGGTCGACTCATAGATAAGCATGAGAAAGATAGTCTCAAATCAAACTTAAAAAAATTGGGTGTCTACTAAAGTATCTCTAAAATAACAATGGATTAGTGCTATATATATATATATATATATATATATATATATATATATATATATGTATATATATATATATATATATATATATATATATATATATATATATATATATATATATATATGCAGGGTGAGAAAAATATTGCGCACCATAGCTATTAATAGACAGGTCGAAGTGGTCAATCATTGTCATCAGAACTCACAATTTTGGATTTTTTTTCTATAGGCCATTTTAAATCAGTTGTTTATCAGACGCGCCCAAGAAACATTGAGGACTTAGAGAAATGCATACATATACACATATATATACACACACACACACATATATATATATATATATATATATATATATATATCAATGAATAACTACAGCGGATACATTTTACTATTATAAAATAACGGGCCGCATTCTATTACAACGGAATGCAGATTATATTGTATTTACAGTGAGTTTATTTTTGTAATTTACCTCTGATGATGATCATATAAAAGTCGAACATAATTGGGTTAAAAACAAAAACTACTTGACGCATATAATACTGATTAGACAACAGAAAATTATCAGTATAAAAATAAGTAGACACCATACCTATATATTATTCAATGAAAGATATTTGAATGAAGATATGTCGCCCATATATATATATATATACAGAGAGAGATAGAGAGAGAGTTAGATAGAGAGAGAAAGAGAGAGAGAGCTGGATTTAGATGACTTTGTGACCTTGGGTTTCACGCTATTTACGATCGTCAAAGAGTTGTCTGACGATCTCAAATAGTGTGAAACCCCGGGTCACTAACTCGTCAGTCCAACTAAATATGTTAGCTCTATCACTGATATTGAGCGCTTTCCAATAAGTAACGCGCCTATATAATAATAAATAATATATATTAAAATTGCACAAATATATATATTTATATGTGTATACATACACATTTTACATATTACTTTTATATAAGCATATAAATGCAATGCTATATATACATTAATGTATCAAACATAGTATTTGAACGCACG
>OZ010609.1:46833781-46883781 GCA_963932145.1 Acanthosepion lycidas | reverse complement strand
CATAAGATGCAGGTTTTGAATTCAGAAGTTTCCTTCTTCTAGACCATAGGCTATAGAACTCAGTCCGTCCTGCTTTTTACCCATAGAAGAAGAGGATTCACACGTAAGTCAATGTAATGGATTCAACTGGAATTCGAACTGGGCTCTCCGATTCTGCAATCCAAGCCGCTATCCATTACTCCCCCTTGCCTCCTCTCTCTCTCTCTCTCTCTCTCTCTCTCTCTCTCTCTATATATATATATATATATATATATATATATATATATATATATATATATATATATATATATTCACACATACGCAACGAATTTTTATTGATTTTTAACCAACAATTTTCATTTATTTATATTTTTTTGAAATTTCCCAGTAATATATTTTCCATGGGACTGAATTTAGGAATAAATTTTCCAAAGTTCGTGTTTGTCTTTTGCTTAAATTGTTTCAACTATCGCAGTCATTATCAGTAACTGAGTGTTATCAGTCTGCTAAACACATATTAACCAAAGCCTGACACGCATCTACGCTTCCTCACACACAAACACACGTACATTCTCTTTCTCTCTCTTTCTCATTCTCTCTCTCTATCCCTCTTTCTCTCTCTCTCTCGATATATATATATATATATATATATGAAATGGTATTGAAAAACCAACGGTCTGACGAATGTGTATGTGTGTGTGTGAGAGAGAGAGACAGAGAGACAGACAGACCGAGAGACAGACAGACAAAGAAATAGAGACAAAAAGAAACACAGAGAGTGGAAAATTTCGTTGAGAATCCGCCTAATAGTAAATATACAATTAATTTCTTTGTTTATCACGTTATATCTACCATTTGCAGGTTATTATAAACCCGGAAATAGATTCAGATATTAAGATTGGGTAACAATAATGATTTTACTGATACCAATCCTACCAATTCTACTAATTAGCCTATAACTTGCAGAAATAAGCTGCGGTTCAGTACCTCTACAGAGGATATTTGCGCGTGAGTGAATATAACAAACCTGACGGGAATTGGAACTCGGCTCTCCGATTTCCAATTACGAACTGTTATCCATTACATCACGCACACATCCAAGATTGCAGTTTCTGGTATTCCCAAGAGAATACACATCTAGATATTGAACAGGCTCATGTACATATACAAAACAATCTGTAAAACTTCTAAAAGATCTAGTGCATGTGAACAAAACACCAACACATTGTGTTGGTTTTGATAAAATAGTGTTCAATGTAGATTAATATAATCTTAATATATAATTTATAGATATATAAATTATATAATAATTATAAATATAAGTTATATCCTCACTGGTAACACAACTCGGGCAGAAGGCTATTTTTAAATGATGGGCGAAAACTGACTGTTTCAACACTTTCTTGTGCACGACATTCAGAGTTCTATTACCGATGAAGAAAACGATATATATATATATATATGTGTGTGTGTGTGTGTGTGTGTGCGCGCGCGTGTGTGTGTGTGTCTGTGTGTGTGTTCTGTTCAAAAATGCGCTCCTTCTTTTTCAAAACGCATTTCAATTCTGTATATTCAAATGGCCCCCACAGAAAAATCCAAAGTTTTGAGATCTGATGGTCACGGTGGACATCTTCGACATGTCCATTAACACCTATTGTGCGCGACATTTCACACACACACACACACATATATATATATATATATATATATATATATATGTGTGTGTGTGTGTGCGCGCGTGCGTGTGTATTGGATATATTATAAGACAAAATGAAAAAAAATTATTTGTGATGCGTTTCATCCGTTAGGATTTCATCGGACTGGGGTTGGAGACGTTGCCACTACACATGCGCATGAACGAGAGACGCTTCTAGTCAGATTCATGTATATTCTTTTTTCTTTTTCTTCTCATCATCTTTGTTTTTAACTGTCACGCAGTATGATAATAGAAAATATGCTACGAATAATGAAACGTTATAAGCACCTGGACATAAATTTTCTGTGGCTGAACAAGCGATTAAAGCACTTTCTAGGCATTTTCTTCTTCGCGGATTATTTTCTCTTTTAATTAGCGAAGCATTTTTATGTCAAAATTGTGATCAGCTTCTCTATAGTGAACAATCAATGCATTCTGTGTGTTGCTTTTTAAAATGGCCCCTTTGTGTTCATATAGTATTAGGTTGGTGCAAAAATAATGTCGGTTTTTGACGTATTTTTTAACGTCAAAATCCGACCTTATTTTTGCACCAACCTAATATTTTGTTTAAACTTCTTGAGGTTTCTCCAATATATTCTTTCTGGCAATCGTTGCAGTTGAAAGTGTAAATTCCTCCTTCACGTTTTGCTTTGTTGTCTTGTTTTGTATTGATTAAGTTTTCTATTATTTTAGATGTAGTTGTAACAAATTTTTGCTGAGTTTTGGGGAAATTATTTTTGGTTTTAGTTGCGATTGAGTTAGAGGGGAGAATCTTTTCTTTTTTCTTTTTCTTTTTTCTTTTTTTTTTTTTTTGATTAGTTGGGTTTGTCATGAAGGGCAGCTTTTCTATTTTGAAATCTATTATGGAAAATTCGTTTCGCATTGAATTTTAAATCGGTTATTGTTGTGGGGCTCTCCCCTTTTTACATAAGTTGGACTCGTCCAAAGTATACTTATACTGATAGAGAGAATACCTGCTGTTGATATCCGTCTCGATGCAGTCTTTGACTGTTTGCGACGTCTTTCGAACTCTCTGCTAACGCAGAGAGGAACCCGGACGAAGCTTTGCCGAAGGGCAGGGTTTCGTCCGGGGAGGTAGACAGGCTCTGAACCCGTCTAGGCGGGTTCAAATGGTATATTTTGGGCCAAGCATATGGGCTCCGAGAAACCCACTTTAAACTCGAACTTGTGGCACATATATTCCTCGTGCGTGGGATATTAAATACCGAGATACGTCGAGATACAGTCTCAACGTATATCGAACTCTCTGCTTTCGCAGAGAGGAACCCGGACGAAGCTTTGCCGAAGGGTAAGCTTTCGTCCGGGGAGGTAGACAGGCCCTGAACCCATCTAGGCGGGTTCAAGGGTATATTTTGGGCCGACCCTACGGGCTTGGAGAAACCCACTTTAAACTCGGCCTTGTGCCACATATATTCCTTGTGGGTGGAATAATAAATACAGAGATACGTTGAGACATGTTGAGAGATACGGAGACAGACACAGGGTGTTCTCAGAGAGTTATACAAGAGTCCAGAGAGAGATGATTACGGCTTTACTTACAGAGAGTTGTACATATACTTTCCGCTAACCCGCATTCCGGGACTACTAATCTTCACTTCAAGTCTGTATTCTTACGTTTAATACACTTATTTTTCTATCTCAATTACTGGCGTTGTTTATTTATTTGTACAGGATTCCATTCACGGAATCCACAACAGTTATTGAAATGACTTGTAAGCATTTTCAATATATTTCTCATCTCTGTGTAAATATTGATAGCTACAACATTTTGAAACAACCAGCGTCTCTCGATCCTGCGCATGCGTAATCACAATAACGTCAACAAAGGCAGTCCGATGAAATCCTGTCGCAAGTAGAATTTTTTTATTTTGTCTTATAATTTCCTCAATACTGTTTTTCATTTATATATATCCAAGTATATTAGAGACATTTTTACTCTACCAATTGCATTAACTGATAAACACTTTAACTGATAAACACATATAATAAGAAAATTTCGAGAATTTATAACTTTTCAAAATTCAAACAAAATTCTCACTTGTTCGATTTGAACAAGAACTCTGGCGTCACGGCATCGCATGCTACAAAACATATATTTAACTGTCAATAAATAACATAATTAAAAACTCTTTCGGTCTACACATATTTCGTATTAGTGTTTTCCTATGTATGGAAAAAAAAATAGTTCCTGAAGATGACAAATTGAAATTGTTGAAAGTAGTCGGTATATGTCTTCCACCTGATATCTATTCGAAAATAAAGATTTTATTATTCAAGGAATTGATAGTAAGTTAATGCTTCATTATGTCTTGTTAGCGAAGTGATTTCGGCATTAATCACATTAACATTGCTATTTAATACTTTGTATAAATTTGTTCCTTTTTTATGTAAAATATAATCTGCACACCATAACACACACACACACACACACACATATATATATATATATAGAGAGAGAGAGAAAGAGAGAGAAAGAAAGAGAGAAAGAGAGGGAGAGATAATACGTGTGCAATAGAGATAAATTTAAATGTAGGTCATAAGGAAACTGTATGAGAAGTTAAAGCTTACATAATGAATTAGATCATCGAAAAGTATTATACGTATATATATATATATATATATATATATATATATATATATATATATATATACACAAACAAACACACACACACATATAAATATGTTTATTAATTCTCTTCTTCGCTTGTCATAGACATTAATCGTTATTCTCAATGTCATTCAACGGTTTTTATTATCAGTTTTGACTTCTGTTATCTGTATTGCTATTACTTTGTAATGGAGTTCATTTTAGAAGAATATCAAACTCAAGAAGATCTGTGACAGTAAGAAAGAATTAAACGCAATAATTAAAACTCAACTGTCCCTGGGAAAGACATGAATCTGTATCTTCAGCAAAAATAGCAACAGCCACTAGGTTCAATAGACTTAGAAGGACAGATTTTAATACAAGAACATTGAGAAGGAAACCACTCTATAACTCTAATCAAAATTGCTTATGGCAATGACAATATATCCCGTTCCCAGAAACATTCGACATTCATTAACTGATCAGTCAGAATTATAGAAAATGATGTTGTCGACTGTCATGTTCGGGTATAATCCCCAAATAAAATGACATTAAAATAGCGACGGAAGACCCAACTCCAAACTCCCAATATTTAATATAATTACCATAATCAGTACTTAGCCGTTGTCAT
Organism: Acanthosepion lycidas; assembly: GCA_963932145.1. Lineage (NCBI taxonomy): Eukaryota > Metazoa > Mollusca > Cephalopoda > Sepiida > Sepiidae > Acanthosepion > Acanthosepion lycidas. Next base: position 46,878,867 of record OZ010609.1, on the reverse strand, counting down.
CTTCAAGTTGTTTTAAACTGTGTCAATTATATATATATATATATATATATATATATATATATATATATATATATATATATATATAATAAAGTATAATTTTGAGGTAAGCTATATTTATGGCTCAAAGTACTTATCAGGAATAGAGCGTAAAGATCAACATGGCCATTGAAGTCAACACTCACCGGAGTCTGTTTCATGACTATGCACAATCGTCAGACTGCACAGGCACAGACACAGACACGCACACACACACACACACAACCACACACACACACATATATATATATATATATATATATATATATACATACATACATATATATATATATATATATATATACACACACACACATACACATATATATATATATATATATATATATATATATATATATATATATATATATATGATAAGGATAAATAACAAGTAGGTAACGGATCTTAATCTAACATGTTTCACTTTACTAAAGCTTCGGCAAGATAGAATTGCTAAAAATGCTAAAAACAAAGAGACGCAGATTAATGCTAAGTTGTGTGTGGCTATTACTTATTGGTGTCACGTGTAATAATGTAACAGATAATATTTAAATACGTGTAGCAAACATTCTTGACGTTAATGTGTGCAAAATTTAGTAAGATGCAGCAGGTTGTTTTGATTGGATACGTGTCATGTATAATGAAGTAACAGATAATATTAAAATAAGTGTAAGAAAATATTTTCTATGATAAAGTGTGTAAAGGTTACTGAGACGCTGCAGGTTGTTTTGAAAATTTTTTCATTAACGTATATCTCGTGCGTATTTTGTATATATATATTGATTTTTAGGTATTCGGAAGAGATAAGATAGATTCATGGATAATTCATCTTTAGAAAAATGTTGAAGTAATGTAGTTTTTTAAACGTGTGTTAATAGTTAGTAATATTGCTATAAATATATTTTCATAATATTTTTCATAATATGTATTGATAAATATCTATTTACAATCATTCCACCCTAATTTTTCTAGATCATTTTCACATTTTCTAAACTTAATTGTAATTTGTCAGGTGAATATCACCATGTAACTGCAACTGCCGGCTAGCCGTTGTTTGAATCGTCAGTGGTTGAATTTTCCCTAGTCATGAAGTTTAGCCCTCAATTAGACATTCGTAAAGTTAAATACAGATCCTCATTTGAGATCTTATATACGACCAATCGCTAAAAAGAGTTCACAAATGATCGGCTCCTTTTACCGCTCTAGTAAAATAACTGATTCCTTCTGAAATATTATATTTACACACTTTATATTTATATTAAGCATTAAATTAAATTAGCATCTTCCATAGTTTACCTTGATATTTAGAGTTAGCCTAAAGAATATTTGTGAGCGTTCTTTAAATATATTTCTGTCACATCTGCGCAGGCGCTACACAGTCATCATTTTCCATCCTGGACAGATTTCAAAATGCTTTTCGCTGTTGTATGGAGGTTGACTCATTTTTTAACTATGAAATTAAGAAGTGAAGTTATTTCATGCCTTTACGAAGACAATGTAGGTCCTTCTTAAGTAAGTGATACCCTGAATAATTGAAGTTCGTAGTTAGGTGGAGGCACGGTGGAGTAATGGATAGCGGCTAGGATTGAGGAATCGGAGAGCCGAGTTCGAATACCTGTTAAATCCATTAAATTCACTTACGTGGGAAATTTATGAATCCTCTACTTTTCCCCACACCCGGCTATGGGTAAATAGCAGGGCAGACCGGCTTCCATAGCAGAAAGAAATGGCAACCTACTGCGGGAAAAATTCTGCTTCGTCAGTCATATATCGAAAGATACATGATCGCCTACACGTTGTAATACACATAGTACATAACTGACTGAATAAGGGACATTTTCATATTGAATTATATATTGATGATTCCATTTCCCAAAGGAGTCGGACATATAAGAAAAAATAACCTTCGAGAAATTAACTCTTATTATAAATCAAATAGAAACAATTTGCCCCCAAAAGTAATTATACACACACACATATATATATATATATATATATATATATTTGTATTTGTTTTATGTATGAATAATTCATGAATTTGTAAATTGATTGCACATTTATTGAAATTAGAATAACTGATCCAAGTGCAACTTTTGGATAATAAGTGCGACATTACTGTAATTATTGAACAATATAGTTCATGCCACTTTGACGGAAAATTTACCAGTAAAAAAGAATTCTCTTATCACTACATTTGTACATAAACGCATAATTTTAACCTTAAAATTTAAATTCAAACTCAGCGTTGCGATTGCACGCTCCAAAACTATAACACTTATTTCTCATAGCATTTTTCGGATTACAACCTTGTTTTCGTTTGTCCACTTATTACTGAAAGTATAAACAAGAACACAATATTTCATACCTGAGGATGTCTGTAGGAACAGACGAAAGCTTGTAAAATAAAAAAATCTAATGCGACGGAATTTTATAAAACAGGATCTTTTCATTCATAAACAGATTCGGGGTTTTTGTATATTATTGAATTGTTCGCGAAGATGGATTTCTCGCCATTTAATCATTAACCTTTGTATTTGTTTTATGTATGAATAATTCATGAATTTGTAAATTGATTGCACCTTTATTGAAATTAATATATATATATATATATATATATATATATATATATATATATATATATATATATGGGGAGTGCTGGTCAGATCTGTGTATAGCCAGTTTAACAGTTGGATGACCGTGTCTCTGATAGACGAGGTAAAAATAATCTCTCACCTGTCAATGTGCCTCATTCGGGTTCCTCCCCGCCCGAAGGCAGAGAGTTCAACCGTTCAGCCGGTCGTCCGACATCAACTAGTATTTAGTCACCCCCCACGAGGGTATCATGTGGCACAAGGCCGGTTTAACGTGGGATCTCCGAGCCCGTGGGCTCGGCCAAAAATATACCCTTTGAACCCGTATAAACGGGTTCAGGGTCGGTTTACCTCCCCGAACGAGACTCTGCCTTTCGGCGTATCATCGTTCGGATTCCTCCCCGCCCGCGTGACCATGTTTAAACGGAACGCTGATCATATAAAACTTTCAGTTATCTGTTTGGACAAGTCTTGTTCTTATGTCTATCGTCTTTGTCATGGTCAATTGATAATGTTAATTATATTTTATGAATATGTCCTGAAGATGGTTTATTAGACCGAAACGTCCGACGTTGACATTATATTAACATTAAAACAGCATGATTGCATATAAGGATTTTTTTTTTGTTTCCGTATATTTTTCTTCATATATATATATATATATATATATATATATAGATAGATAGATAGATAGATAGATAGATAGATAGATAGATAGATAGATAGATAGTTATGAATAAAAATGACAATAGGAAAACTGGTAATTGCTGACGCGTTTCGTCCAATGTGGACTTTATCAAAGCAAAATACGAAAATGAAATTAAATGAACAAAGTAACTAATAAAAACAAAAAACAGAGTGTATCTAGCAACTGGAATGTAGAGAAACGCTATTTTCATATTTTTAACTGAAAAATAACGTCAGTAATTGTCACGTGTGGAGAATATTGTCATTATAATTGTGTTGATGTATTCAACCATTTTCTTTTGATTTTATGAATCTGTTGTGTATATTTGTTTGTAAGAGCATTAATTTTGTTAAGAAAGGTGAAATAGGGAAAAAACCTGGGCATAGATAGATAGATAGATAGATAGGTAGATAGATAGCTATCCAAGTACAGGGTTGAAACAGATGGAATAAAATTCCGATAGCAAAAAACATTATCCTTAAAAGAGTGCTCAATACAGAGTAGAGCAAACAATATTTATTCAAAATTATAACATATGCATGTTATAACATCACTACAAATATTGCAATTTTGTTCAGAATTTCAAGTGTCTTATCAAGTAATGGCGTTGATTGCAAAATAAGAAGTTTTAAGCGTTCAAAAACCAACCAAATCCCCTCAGTAGGGAAGCATTGTTACGTAACGTATGGAGGCTAATCAGAATACAAATATATAGTAATTCAAAATAACGTGATTATATAACCTAAGTGCAATCTATTAGTGCTCTAAAGTTAAGATTACAGAACTCAATATAAAAAACAATGTTTTAATTTCACAGATAAATTAAAATTAAAAATGACAAATGTTAAATTCCAAATTCACCCGAGCATCAAGTTTAAAATTATTACAAAATTAGCCAACAATGAAACTAGGAGAAAAATATTTTTCTGTTCTTAGCGAAGTTTCAATTTATCAGTTAAGTTCGACGCCGATGTAAGAAGTACCTACGATCAGTACACATATTTGATACATGGACGTCTGAATTCAAATTAGGAAGTGGTTTGGGAAGGAAATTAATATACCGTCTATTTACACAATTTCGGTTCAGTTATATTCTTAGGAATGCCGAGCTGCACCTTGAAATTCCTTATGAGGAAGATATTAAAGTAAACATTTATTCAGAGAGGGTTGCATCAATTGCTTTTTGTTTTGTTTTTTTCGTTTCTTTTTTTTTTTGTATTTTTTTTTTTTTGTAGTTAAAGAGTGATAAGGTAAGATCTATATTCTTATATAAACTTGAACCGGCTTCTGTACCTACATTTTCATCCTAGTTCTCTCCTTTGATTTAATAGTTTGTATTGATCACTGTATTTAATTATTCAAATTTTTTCCTCTAAACATAGCCTGCATCTATCTCTAAAATTATTTTGAGCTGTGAGAAACCTATATTTTTCTGCGGGTTTAGACTCTTTTCTTTCAATTCTTAAAATTTATTTGAAAGAACTGTTTGAAATTTTAATTTAGGATTGGTAAATGAGTGTAAACATTATAATTAGTCATATTTTATTTGGGGGCAATGGTTGCCTGGTAAATTACCTTAGTGCATTTACCCTCGACTGGGCTGTTTTATCTATCTATACAGTTACATGGGAGTTCCGTACTAGAGTTAGGTTTTTTCCAACAAAATTTACTTAAGATATAATTATTCCGTTATTATTATTTCGTACACGTTGGTAGTCAACAGTAGCTAATTTTCATCGATTACCTTTTGAAGATTTTATTTGATGGTTGATTTTGTGGGAGTATTTATTTATTCATTTTAGAAAGTGCCGTCCTATGTTGATATTTAACAGTTTGCAGAAGTGGTGGGTTACCAAATCATTTTCCTTGTATTTTCTGCATCCCACTTTAGCTAATTCGGTGCCAAATTTATAAATGGTTTGTTTTAAATTAAACAGTATTAAATAATAAATTTTATCTATAACAAAAACAGAAAATATATTAAATGATTCTCGGAATAATCCATTATATATATATATATATATATATATATATATATATATATATATATATAAATATATATATATATATATATATATATATATATATATATATATATATATATATATATATATATTTATATTTATTTATTTATATTTATACAAAATGGCTATTTTTGTAGTGATTTTATAACATATTTATGTTATAATTTTTTTTTTCTTTAAAAATAAATAATTATATCTGCTCTACTTTGTATTGAGCACTCTTTTAAGAATAGTAATTGTTGGTTATTGGAATTCATTCCATATACACCAATCATATACTTGGATATTAGCTCCTACTACTGTCGAGCACTTTCTATTCTATTCTTATACTGTGGATAGAATCAATTTCGGAGTATCACTTAAGAATATTCCCACCACGAACAAAAGGGATTATTTCGTCTATCTAACACAGCAAACGGAAAACCTTATCAGAAGAATGAGATGGAAAGCTTACTTCTTTCTTCTAAACAAAAAACCATTGTGTGAACACGAAATTTATGGTTTTAAAAGCCTCAAAACTGCACCAATTATTAAGCAATTGTCTGCTTTTGAAAATGAACTATTGGATATCATCAAAGGATTAACCTTCTATAAATACAAAAATGCCTTCCAAAAAAATCTGGATAGTATCGTCAAAGACATTAATAAATCTGGTGATATATATGTAAAATCCGATAAAACGGATAATTTTTATAAGTTATCTCCTAAGGACTATGATACATTAGTTAGGGATAGTCTAACCAGAAACTACAAAAAAATTGATACAAATAACTTCAACCAAATAGATAGCATTAACAGTATCAGTAAATCAATTACTGATAAATTATTGATCAGTGATCGGGTCGGCAAACTACAAACTAAGGAAGCCTATGTCTTGTTAAAAGACCATAAACCTGAATTCAAAACTAAGCCATCTACTAGGCTTATAAACCCTACCAGACCGGAAATCGGCAGAATTAGTAAGACCATCTTAGAAAGAACCAACAAATCCATAAAAAACACCCTTGGACTACTACAGTGGGTTAACACAGCTGATGTTACCAACTGGTTTAATAACATCCGATATAAGGGCAACTGTACTTTTATACAGTTCGATATTGTCGATTATTATCCCTCTATATCGAAGGATCTTTTTACTTTGGCCTTGGATTTCGCCCGGGAATACTCTAATATTTCTGAGAGTGAGGTGGACATCATCATGAAATGCCGAAATTCTGTTCTAATCTACAAGGATGAACAGTGGACCAAAAAGTCTTACAACAACAATTTTGACATTTCGATGGGTTCTCTGGATTCTGCTGAAGCTTCTGACCTGGTTGGATTATTTCTGTTGTATAATTTAAGTGCATTTGACTGTCTGGATTCCGATAGTATAGGATTGTATAGGGATGATGGTTTATTAGTTGTTAAAAACTCTACTAAAACTAAGGTAGACCGTATTAGGAAAATGATTCATAGGGTATTTAATGATTTAGGTCTTAGGACAATAGTCACTACTAATGTTAAACAAGTAGATTTTCTAGACGTCACCCTAAACCTTGCTAACAACTCTTTCCAACCATATGTGAAGGTTAATTCCAATCCGATATACGTTCATCCAAATTCCAACCATCCCCCTTCAGTTATCAAACATATACCCTCTTCCATTGGATTTAGAATTAGCACTAACTCTTCTAACAAAGATGTTTTTAATAAACATAGTGACTTTTATAATTCTGCATTTAAAAATAGTGGATACAAAGATATCAATATTCAGTATAAAAACCCTGTTAACTACAACCATAATAAGAATAGATCTAGAAAGATCATCTGGTTCACCCCCCCCTTTCAATTTAATGATTAAATCTAAATTAGGACGTATGTTTCTAAACCTAATCAAGAAACATTTCCCTAACACTGAAACTAACCCACTTAGTAACATATTTAATCCTAATACACTTAAATTAAGCTATAGTTGTGCAGATAACCTAGAGAAAATTATTAAAAAACATAACAACATAGTCTTTAACAAGTATAGGGATTCAAAAAGCTCGATTACTCAAAAGGTTACTGACAGTAATACTAAATATAATGACACAAATAATAATTCATGTAATTGTAGGTATCCTAGTAATTGTCCACTACAAAATAACTGTGGAATACGTTCTGTAGTCTATCTTAGTACTATCTCAACTATTGAGAATCCAAATATAAAGAAGTTTTACATTGGTAGCACAATGAATACATTCAAAGAACGCTGGCGGGGGCATATGCAATCTTTCAATAACTGTGACTATAGGTACATGACTTCATTGTCCAAGTACTTTTGGAACCTAAAAGAAAAGAACAAAACACCTACGGTTAATTGGACATTGATTAAGAAAGCCCGGACATGTAAATCCCTATATTCCCCGTGTTACCTGTGTCTTAACGAAAAGTTTGAAATTATTAGATTTAAAAACAAGGCTGATCTCTCAAATCAGAGATATGAACTAACGGTTAATTGTAAACACCGTTATAAATTTAACTTATTATAGGGGTCGTATACTTTAAATGATAATGATACGTAGCTGTAAGTTGAATAGATTATAACTTTTATTACCTGATGGTCAATCTGACGATATGAATGTGTATGGTATAACTACATAATGTTACTCATTTTTCTGTATGTGTATGTATATATATATGTATATAATTATGTGTAGTTATGTGTGTTTGTACTGCGAAATGTGTATGTTTGTATTTTAATGTATTAATATGTTGCTAAGTATTGTATATATATATATATATATATGTATATATGTATGTGTGTGTATTTGTTTGTGTGTTTATAGATATATGTGTGTATGTGCGTGTATGTATGTATATATATGTGTGTGTATGTGTATATATATATATATATATATATATATATATATATATATATATATATATATATATATATATATAAAGTAAGAAGGTGAAAAGGAGGAGAAGAAGAAAAGAGGTTAAAAATATTGGTGTGTATGAGTATGTATATGTATTTGTGGATGTGGGTATATGTGTGTATATATATGTGAGTATGTATCCTTATATGCATGTATATATATTTCTTTATGTGTGTATATATGTAAGTGTCTGCATGTTTATGTAGTTGTGTATATATATGTATGTGTGTATGTGTATATATATATGTGTGTAGGTGTATGTGTATGTATGTGTATGTGTGTGTATATATATATATATATATATATATATATATATATATGTATGTGTGCATGTATGTGTATGTGTGCATGTATGTGTGGGTATATATATATATATGTATGTGTATGTATATATATATATATTTATGTATGTGTATATGTACGTATGTGTATATATGTATATATGTGAATGTATGTAGGTGTATGTGTATGTATGTATATATATATATATGTGTGTATATGTTTGTATGTGTATTGTTATATTGTGTACCTAATTTTATTTACGTATATTTATGTTGATATGGATGTTTTTTTGTTTTTTTTTATACATGTATGTTAGCATATGTGCATTTTTGTGTGTGCATGTATATCGAAGTATGTCTATGCATATGTATGTGTATGTATGTCTGTATATTTATATATGTTTTTGGTCAAATGTCGTTGCATTTATGTGTATGTACGTATATATGTGTATTTATTACTATAGATAAGTGTTTTTATGTAGATATTCATGTGTATGTATATTTCTCTATGTGTGTATGCATGTAAGTATGTGTATATATATGTATATATATATATATGTATATATATGTGTGTGTGTATATGTTTGTATGTATGTATATGTATATATATGTATATATGTGTGTGTGTGTTTACTTATGTAGGTTTGCAGTTGTATATAGGTATGTTGACAACTACTATATATGAAATTGTTTATGTGTACCCGTAGGTAGGGAAACTTGGGTATGTCATTACGGCCACATGTGTTAGGATATATGTGTGTTTATTTTTGTGTATTGCTGTGTATATATATATTTATTTGTAAATATGTGTACACATATTTGTGCGTATATTTGTGGGTACATATAGGTATATGTGTATTTATGTGTATGTGTACTTGATACCATGGAAATGTATACGTATGTATATGTTTATGTATGTATGTGTAGATGTTTCGGTGTGTATGTATGTATGTATATTTATGTATATGTGTGAGTATGTGTGTATGTGTATGTATATATGTATATGTATGTGTATATGTATGTGTATATGTATATATATGTATATATGTGTGTATATGTATATGTGTGTGTATATATATATATATGTTTGTATGCGTATATATGTGTGTGTATGTGTGTGTGTGTGTGTGTGTGTGTGTGTGTGTGTGTGTGTGTGTGTGTGTGTATACTTATATGTATATGAGGTGGACATCGTAGCTACCGATGGGTGTTGAATTTAATGTCCGGTTTTTTGTTTTTTTTTACATCCACTATATTTTAATATATTAAATAATATTAATTTTGATCATTTTTATCTTTGTATATTTACTCGCTTAAATTAGATTTCAATAGGTTGTTAACATTCATGCAATGACATTTTCTGTCTTAAATATTTATCGGTTGGGGTATGCAACTGTCTGGGTCAATGTCTGTGGATGTGTGTGCATGTATTTATATGTATCTATGTGTATGGAAAGTGCATTCACTTTTAATTATGTATGTATGTACGTGTGTGTTGGTTTCCCTTCTCCCATTTCCCCCCCCCCCTTTTTTTTTTTTTTTTTTCATGACAGACGGTGGAGATGTTCTCTGTCTTCTCCCCTTTTTTGTGTGTGTATATGTCTTGGTGCTTATGTATTAGAATCTGACTGCGTTTGTTTTACGCGTGAGTTTGGGACCCCATTTACACATCATGAGGATTAAAATGTATACATTGTAAAAAGACCGGATATTAAATATAGCTAAAGTAACTTCAATGAAAAAATAAATTGAATAACATATATATTTCTTCTTTTCTCCTCAGTAATTTTATAGTTGTAAACTTGATAGCGAATAAATGTTAAATTTTGATTTTGTAATTAGCAGTTTTAAATTTTAATATTAAATTTTATCATATAATTTAGTAATTATTCGTTGGAATAAATTATTTTTTAATACTAAACATCTGAATAGATATTATAACATGACTTCGTTATCGAGCTTTTTGAATTTTCCTGTACTTGTGTTCTGATTGGTCCATCTAGCCTTTGTAACAACGTTTTCCCCTTGCGTAGAATATTAATTAATTTGAAACTTTTAAAACAATTTATTTTACATTCAACGTCATCACTTGATAAGACACCGAAGGTGTTGAAAAAAATGGCTATTTTTGTAGTGATTTTATAACATATTTATGTTATAAATTTTTTTTTTTCTTTAAAAATAAATAATTATATCTGCTCTACTTTGTATTGAGCACTCTTTTAAGAATAGTAATTGTTGGTTATTGGAATTCATTCCATATACACCAATCATATACTTGTATATATATATATATATATATATATATATATATATATATATATATATATATATAGTCGTTGAATCTGAAACGATAATATAATTATTTATCATACAAAATACATACGCATTTTCATTACACACAGTTTTGTATTTAATTCTGACCTGAAGAAGGCAAACCCAACACACATCGACGAATTTTTCTACTTCTCACATCATCTCTCTCTCTCTCTCTCTCTCTCTCTATATATATATATATATATATATATATATATATATATATATATATACAGTGTAATTGAAATATACCTCACTATTTTAAAATATTTTTTAATTTCTTCATCAGCTCTATATTTTTACAGGTAATATATATGAGAGAAAACCGTTTAGCATAATATTTTGTTTAAAATTCGATATGGGACCAGATTTTGCTACTAGCACCTCGTACCGCCCAGGAACTCTTGTGGTATGGAAGACATAACTTCTTGAATTCGGCCTTCAACGTTTTCCAAAGTCTGGATTTGGTATTTTGCACTAGCGCTTTTAACGAACTCCAGAAAGCAAAGTCATTGGGTTTAATCCCTGGCTGGCGAGTCACACATGAAATTGGAAGCAGAGTTTCAATCACCCTATGCTATATCTATGGGCTGTAGCGCTTAATATCAGAAAAATATAAGTAAATATTAAAGACGATATTGAAGTCAATACCCAGAATTGAGAGTTTCATGCTAAACAAAATCGATGGTCTGACGATTGCGTTTAGTATGAAACAGGCTTTCCCCTCTGGGTGCTTACTTAAATATGCACTTAACTGACAGAATATGCCTGTTCACAAACTCTTAGTTTGTCAAAAATAAATAATTTGCACCATTTATTATAGTAGTAAAATCCTTGAATATGGTTACTATGATAGATTAAACGAAAGCGCTTGGAATATCTTGTTTACTAATTAAGTCAAGAATGTAAAACACTGATTGCATAAAAAAATGTTGAAAAAAACTAATAGGTTGGTGCAAAAATAATGACGTAATAATGTCGTTTTTTGACGTTAAAAATACGTCAAAAAACGACATTATTACGTCATTATTTTTGAACCAACCTAATATTATAACGAAAACGTAGGTTGCCAGTTATTCTAAACAAAACAGTGGTTTCTCTCAAAATATGCACTAACAGACAAACATGTTAACACACACACGTTACCACACACACGCATACAGAAACAGAAACGCCCAAACTAACACACACGAACAAAGGTATGCATATATTATTGCAATATAAATAATGACAGCAGACACAATTTAAGTTGTTTTCTCTTCCTTTTTTGGATGTTTAATACCAGAGATAGAGACGCTAAAAAGACAAGTAGAGACGGTTCTTTCAAAATGCATTTAAAACTGCTGAAGATGGTGTCACCTGAAGATCGATTTTAGCATGAAATTGACAGTAATGACAAAGGGCTTGTAAAGACAAAGATTTAAACAGTGTTTGTGTTTTTAAAGATGTTTTCAAACCAAGGTTTCTATCTGGTATACCCGCAAACTTATATATATATATGTGTGTGTGTGTGGAGAGAGAGAAAGGGAGACAGAGACAGAGTGACAGACGAAAAGAGAGAATAAACTAAGACTCGATGGGAACTTATCTAAGATAAACCCTGGCAATACAATGCTTGTGCTCAATGGCTATACAATTAAGAAACCCAAAATGGGAAAGCAAACTAAAACATAGGTGTAAACCCATGAACGCGTGGAAATCCCTGTACACCCCTTTCATAGCATATGCGATCTTCACATAGACAGACATATATATATATATATATATATATATATATATATGTGTGTGTGTGTGTGTGTGTGTGTGTTTGCGTGTGTTTGTGTGTATGTAAGTATATATATATATATATATATATATATATATATATATATATATATATAAGTGAACATAGAAGTCAACACTTCGAGGCGACAGTCTGTTTCATGCTATATGCAATCGTCAAGCCACATATGAAACAGACTGTCGCCTCTAAGTGTTGACTTCTATGTTCACTTTGATATTTACACACCCTCTATCTCTGATATTGAGCACTTTATTCCATAAATATAGCACACCTTAAGACTATATTTCTTTATATATATATATATATATATATATATATATATATATATATATATATATATATATATATATATATATATATATACGTAGATTCTTTGTTTACAGGGTATTCAGCTACCCCTATCGATATTCTTTCTTAGTTATCTGCTAATTGGCTTCATATGTTACATTGCTCTGCGAGCAAATGCCTTATAAGGGACATTCGTTTTTTATATTCCAGTTATAAGTGGGTTTAATTTGTTAGGGTGGTTTGTTAATTGTTTTTTCTTAGGTGTAATGGGAGAAAGAAGAATAAGAAAGGACTAAGTGTGAAATTTTAAAGAGAGAAGTTAAATAACGGTTTAAATGAGTGAGATACAAATAAATATGAATTATTCGCGGATACATAAATCACAATCGTTTTGCTGACCTAAAATTAAAAAAGCAGACACCGAAAACGTCTGGATACATATTTGTGACAATAGGAACAATAAAAATCATATGAACCAAATTTAAAATCTAGTCAATTCACATTGGCGATGTATATATGAAAATTTTTCGTCTGGTATGCATTTACTAACATTACGTATCCATGAAAAGAGAAGATAAGAGAAAGAGGGAGACAAGGCACAAAAAAGGCCAAATAAAAAACAAGGGCATTTCTAAAAGAAATGATGTGTAATAAAGAATAATTAGAAAAAACATGTAAATCTCCCTACAGATTACACATTTTACATAAACATATAAAAATATTTAATCCAGTCAAAACCTTACTATTTATTACCACATACATACATAAAAATATATGTGCATATACTCACATACACACGTATATATATATATATATATATATACGAACATACATACATACATACATACATATTTATATATGTCCATATACACATATATACTCAAACAGACAAACATACATATACACATACACATACACATATATACCCACCTAGACACACACATATGTGCACACATATAACCATACATGCATGCACACTTATTCATATATATATATATATATATATATATAAACACTCATATATACAAATATACAACATATATATATATATAATGTATGTATGTATAATGAAATGGATCAAGTCCAACAATTATTTCAAGACATTTTTATTCTTATACGCTCTTTTTTTTCTTTTTTTTTTTTTTATAGATAAATGCTCTGTTTATAACGCATATTTTCTATGAAAATTTCTTGGACATTCAGGCTGGTAAATGTCGTTAATACTGTTTATTATAAACACAGCATTTAGTTAAATATTTGTATGTATAAAAAAGAAAGTATAAACATAAAAAAATGACTGAATATACATATATATATATTTATATATACATATGTATATGAACATAATAAAATAGGCAACATATATTTTATATTACGAAGGGTTCGTCATACCTTGAATCAATTAGCAATATTAATGTAATTACTGGCGAAATAGTAGACATAATTATAAGCATTATACTATTAATAATCCACTGATTGATGAGATCCTTATGTTTAAAATGGATATGGTACATTTTTAATTTTATTTTATTCTTTGTAATATAACATATGTTTATGTCACCACGAAATGTATCTTTAATGTATATGACATCCGACAACATTCATTTCCCCCTTCCACTCACACCTAGTTGCAAAAAATCCCTCTCTGTTAAGTTTTAATCTCCCAAATGTTACCTCTCCCTTTAGAACTAACATTCGTCTGACACTCTCATATTCACTCTCTCTAAATTCTATTTTTATTTCCGGAGTTGTTCTTTTCCGTTTTGTTTTTGAATTTGTAGGTCTGATGAATTGGATCGTATTTACGATTCCAATGGGATAAATTACAACCATGGAATATTAGTGTTTAAGCCTTTTTATGAAATATATATATATATATATATATAAGCCCATACATACATACATTTATACATATAAAAATACATGGGAGTGCTTTGAGGCGCAAAATCCATTGGTTTTCTAAATTTTTTCTTATATCATATTTTCTGTACTTTTCTAATTCTTCAATTATTGAGAATTTGATATGGTGTTAAATTCATTTTTTTTTTTAGGCGAAAATATTCTACAGGTAATAATCTTTCGTGGGAAACCGACTTATTTGATTACAATAATTATTAATTCTGTTCGGGAAAACCCATTCACATATATATATATATATATATATATATATATATATATATATATATATATATATATATATATATATATATACAAATACATATACATATATAAAAGCCCATACATACATACATTTATACATATAAAAATACATGGGTAAAATTAATTTAATCCGTACTTAAAACCAAATAAGAAAGAAACGATAACAATAATAGTAATAATAAAAGATAATAAATATTAAATAAATTGATCATGGTAATGATAGATAATTAATCAATAATAATCAGATAGTAGATATTGTGTATCTCTTCGTTTCCTGTCATGTAAAACTCACTTCCCCCGAAATAAAGTCCCTTAAAATCTATCCTGCGTTATATGTCATGATAGTAGAAACAGCCGTAGCCACAGTAAGATTTAAACCTTCCTTGGCCCACTCGACGCTTGATAAACATGGAATGAATCATATTTTTATCCGGTATTTACCCGAGAACTCCCTAGAAGGCGAGATATGCCACAAGGCTGGTTTTTAACGTCGGGTTTTCAGAGTGCGTACACTCCAACAAAAAATTTCCTGTAGATCCTGCATACAGGGGATCCGGTGGTTATCTGTTTTTTCCCCAGACGAGACTCTACCAGCAGGCATAGCCAGGTCTGATTTTGTCTACTCCCGAAAGCAATATGCCCGACAAGCTGAGCTTTGATTTTTACCCATTCCAGTATAAGACTTTCGAAAATCTTATAGATTTATTTCCATGTTGATATGCTCTTACCTACATTCAGGATGACATTCAGGAAAAATTCTAGAAGATATGTAGATTGATGAGAAAAAATGTATATTAATATATACAGTCTGAATAATTTTTTATCAGATTTAAAATCATTGCCATAATGCGTTCGACATTGCCATATTTGAATAAATGAACTCTCTCCCTCCTCTCTCTCTCTGTTTCTCTCCCCCTTTATCTTTATGTCTGTGTTTCTCTTTCTTTGTCTACTAACATCTCTCAAAGATATTCTATGGCACATTGTCAGCGTTTAGAAATAAAATATCTAATAATTCATCATTTTCAATAATGCAGATGAAATCGAATTACTTACGATATTGAATATATTTTTTTTTACAAATTCTATTTTCTTGACGAAAAATGCCATTATTCCTTATTTACCATAACCTCGAAAGAAAACTCCACTTGTAATATTTTACACTTGCCTCCCCTACCCTATAAATCACTTGGTTTGTTACAAATGCAAATTCCTTCTATTGCTCGTGGAAAACTTATTCTAGTGGTTTCTAGTAAAAGCTTACATTCACGCTGCTTGAATTGCAAGAATAATGAAACTTTATTCCTAATGAAATCCTGAAGAGACTCCTAGATACTAAAGAAACTCGTGACATCACTCCTTCAGTAGATACAAAGTTAAATCTGAATAAATATATTACGAAACTGTTACTGCAATTATATTAGGTTGGTGCAAAAATAATGCAAACGTTTTCTCACATAGTAACAAATGTTAGAAAACGAAATTATTTTTGCACCAACCTAATAAAAGACCCCAACCGCATCGTCTTAAAGTACGAGACCTGAAGCAAATGAACCGAGTCAGGAGCTTTCATCAATTAGCAATGATTTATTATTCAATACTATTTTCCTCTTCCAAAATCTCAATGACACTTTACATTCAAGTTTTGATATAAATATATTTGCACAGTCCTTTCTTCTTCATCGTCTTTAATGTAAGAAATGTGCGATCATATCTCTCCTCTTCTTCAAATGTCTTGTAGTTCTAAGTAGTATCTGGCCCCTAATTATCTCTCCTTGATATGATATCTAATTACGTAAGCTTGTTAATTAGTATATTTTCTGTTTCCTACTTTTTAGCCTTCTTTCTGTCCTGGGAGTGACATATTATCCAATCCCTCTTTTTAGAGCATAAAGCTTTCAGGTCAAGCAATCCCTGTAAGTAGTTGCTAACTATTAAATGAATGATAAAAAGAATAGGACAATGTGGAGATTCATGACCTGAAGTTCTGGTATATCAGTTTCAGTCACTTTTTTACAGACGTGACTTAGCTTCTTTCTGTCTTTTCTACAACTATGTTTATGGTAAGTGCTCAGACGAGCTTTTTCCTTTGTGTCGCAAATACATGAATTTAAGCGTGTTTCTTCGTCCTAGGTATGACGATAAACTACATACGGCAGTAAGATGTTTTGAGGAGCACCTGTTATGTCCCCATCTATTCCATTAAAAAGATTGGCTCAACAAAAAATGAGTCGTCTGATTTCACCAGTTTGTATTAAGTTAAGCTTTCTAAATATAGAAGAATGATGGTGCCAGTGTATTCATAGAAACTACTGCAAAAACGGTCGGGGAATTTGAAGTCATTGATCAATTTATTCGTCTACGAAGAAAATTATTTTCCTTTAACTCTCAAGATGTTTCCCACTTCTCTAGGATACAAAGCATAAAGAATAATAGAACGCACTCTTTTCC
This sequence comes from Acanthosepion lycidas, assembly GCA_963932145.1. Taxonomy (NCBI): domain Eukaryota; kingdom Metazoa; phylum Mollusca; class Cephalopoda; order Sepiida; family Sepiidae; genus Acanthosepion; species Acanthosepion lycidas. The sequence goes on along the minus strand of OZ010609.1, from coordinate 46,861,343 downwards.
TTTTGTATGTTTGTCTTTTATAAAGGAAGTTATTCTATAAAGGAAGTTGTTCGATGAAGATGCCGTTCTATAAAGGAAGTTGTTTCTCAAGATAATTTATCGTCGTTAGAACAAATATATCTATATATCTGCATCTCTGCAAGTTTCGACAAAACCAAAACGTTAACCTAAAATCTCAGGTCATGTTTTTAAATATCTTATTCAGATCGAGACTTTAATATATATATATATATATATATATATATATATATATATATATATATATATATATATATATATATATATAATTTATGGCGCCAAACCCTTTCAGAAATATCTAAACTCTCAGTTGTAGACAAACTCTTTGACAGATCGATGAGTAAAACTGGTTTCGTTCGTCGGAAGCATGTGGATCTCAGTGATGACCATTTGTCTTCAAAACTTGGAAAATGGTGCTACAGAATCATGAACATAGAATTTTACGAGATAAGAGAAACCACATCAGTTGATACCAAAATGAGAAAAAAATTCCTGTTTGTTACTAACAGTGAACGACAGGAGTGAATGATTATATATGAAGTAATTGAACATTATCTGCTGTTTTTATTTGTTTCTTATCATTAATTTTGGTCAGGTCTTTTATTGGTTAAACGTCCTCTTTCCAGTTATTTTTTTTAAATAGAGAATAGGAAATTCTTGAGTCTCAGAATGTACCCTTTTAGTCATTTTGACAGTTCTATTGGTTGCTGGGAGTGGGATGTGTGTGTTAAGTGTACGTTATCTTTTAGCTTTTGTGTGATGTCTATATTTTTGTGAGTTGTGTATATGTGTGAAATCACAACACCTCTGCAAGCATGCCTGTCTTTTGTGGGTGGGAAATGTGGGTATAGGTTGATTTAAGGGATTATATAATAATTTTATCTGTGTTGTTAAATTTGTGGTTAATTCCGCCTGGAAAAAATGTTTTGAGGTGCAAAATCCACTTGTTTTCATGTTCCTTTAGTATTTTTCTAAGGTTATCTTTTCTGTCTATTTCTATTTTTTCAATTATAGTGATTTTTGCATGGCTTTTAAAATAATGTTTTTCTAGGCGGAAATTCACGTAATAATCTTTCGTGGAGAGCCGACAATCCGATTGTAGGTCTTTACAGAGATGATGGAATTATTTCCAGCCCAAATAATAACGGCTTTCTATCTTCTAGAAATAGATGAAGGTTATAAGGGCTTTACAATTCCTGTGTTTTAAAATTGAAATCTCATCCAACCTTAAAATGCTCATTTTCTTAGATATCAATTTCAACCTCTCTAACAACAAATTTAAGCCATTTCATAAAGAAAATCAAACTCCTATATAATTGTCAACTCAATCACCCTAATAATTAAACAAATCTATAATATTATAATGTAGACACCATGACTCAATTTCGATACCATGGTTTAAAATGAAATTTAAAAATGAAAAATCAATCTTGAAGTTATCTTTTTAGCTTTAATTCAAAGCTAAATGATTAAATTTACTATTTCCAGTAAGTAAAAAAAAATTCTGGTTTATTTAAAGCAGAAATTATATAGATTGGAATGCTTGCTTTGAACAATCTTCTTGCAAGCGGCCATTTTCTCACTTTTTAAGAAATTTGTAAACAAAACAAAATTATCGCTTTTAAAAATCTCCCCCACCCCAAAATATCTGTCACGTTATTTCAGTAAAATGACCAAATTAAAAGTTAAATTAATGTTTTGAAACAAATATTACTTAGCATAAAAAATTAGTATAAAAGCATTTTTAACGACGTTTCCTTTTTTTCTCATGTCTTTATTGAAGTTATCGACGTTATCGATAAGGTGACAGCTGATATTGGTTAACAGAATTAATATAAATTTACTAAATCTAATTGAACTGGTTTTTAACTACGTATTAATTTTTACAAATTAACATATTTTCAGCAATTATCTAATATTTATTTTCTTTTAGTTGCATTTGAAGATGCTTTATGAAAAAATCATAAAAATAATTTTAATATTCAATAAATGAGATGAAACGCCGTGATAGAAGTAAAAATCAATAATTTATAAAATGTTATTTATTTATTATTAATTTTTATTTTTCATTTTATTCTTTATCATTAATCGTTATCATGATCTTTTATTTTATTTTATTATTAAATTCTTGTAGTACTTTAAATTTTTATTATTAATTACATAATTGTTTAAACGGTTATTATTTTAACCTAATAAACAATATTTTAAATATATTGCTACTATGTGTAAAAGGGAAAAGACTTTCGGGAACATTTTGTGTCCCTGAAAAATGCCGTTTTTGTTTTCTACTGCCTCCTCATTTGGCTGATTTTCAAAATACATGTCCTACATAATTTAGTCATCACACACTTGCTATTTGTTCAATTGATAGTAAATATCTGCATCATTAAGATATGAAATCTTATAAAATGGATTTGAAAAACTACTGATGTAGTCGATGTATTCACAGTTGGCACCATCAGTTTTCCAAATACATTTGGATTGTACGTCTATGAAGCCAGTGAGTATTTCATGAAAGTAATGAATAACCACTTGGAGACAAGCGAATTTCTCTGTAAAAAGAGAACGACTCTTAAAATACGTGACCTTTTCAGGATAATGGCACGTACAGACTACCATAGATGGAAAATGGGAACGCTTAAATTTAAAAAAAAAAATTATTTAAAAAATATTGTTGCAAAACGACATATATTAATCTTTTCAGTTTTTGATTCTTAAGTAAATTTTCTACTTAATGACAATATCACCTAAAAGAAATACGGCAATTCTGAATTTGAAACCATTTTGAAATGATTATAAATTATTAGAATTAGAATTAAAAAAAAAAATGAAAAACATTCTTGTAAAAATTCTTCGAAAAATCGAAAACATTTATTTCTTAAGACAATAGTGATCTTAGTATTATTTATTCACAAAATCAATTAAAAGCTCTTCTAATTAAATAATTACATTGTTTTATTACATTTTTTTAGTTTACAATTCAGGGTAGATTTTCAGAAACCGTTTTTTAAAAAACTTGATGATTTACATTCTCCAACGATCCTGCTTTGATATATTAAAAGAAAGACTGGATGCATGATTTAAGTTTTCGAAATTTCATGAAATTAAGTAAGTGGGGTGCAACATAGGTAAAATAAAATACCAATATTTTCTAAAACAAAAAAATTAAAAAATAATTTCCGTTATTTGTGAATAATTTCCTAGAGTTTCATTGAAATCCAGCAATTACATGATTTCTGCAAGAATTTCGAATCAGTGTGTTTTTCACCGGAAAAAAAAAGCGCAAAAACATTTCACTATGAAAATTAATTACGTTGCTGATGTAAAAAATCAGAATTTTAACCCAAATTTCGAACGTGTTAGAAGGGTTTAATAGATTTTTAAAAATAATTAAAATATACCTTGGTCTATCCTTTTAATAATAACATAAACATTTTCAATGATAAACCTTTATTTTAATTAAGTTTTGGACATTTTCTCATCATGGGTTCCATAGGCTGGTGTCACTCACAAATTCTGACTAAGTCAGAATTTGTGAGTGACACCAACCTCCAGGAGTGATCAGCTAACGAAAGGTTTAATAGCGAAACTGAGATAAGAGGAAGGTATCCATACAGACGTTTATTTGTTGGGTGTTTCTTCCAATGCAACTCGTAACATCCTTGTGTATGTTCCGTCAAGAGATGCTTCTTGGTGTTTTGTCAGTGGCCATGTTGTTGAGCTGAAGAGTAAGATTGTCAGAGAGGGGGTACTTCTACATAATGCTTAGACCATCAAAAACACTCCTGCTCTTGTTTCTTAGGGTTTTGATGCCTCTCTCAGTTGACTTGCTGCCGAGGTAAAAAAATTCTTGAACGGATTTGATGTTGTTAACGTTTTTCAACTTAATTTCTTCTTGTTCGTTGTGGCTGATAAATTCTGTTTTGACAGCATTAATGTAAAGAAAAATCTCGCTAGCCGCTTCTTCTGTGAGATAGAAAATTTGGTAGCCTTATCGTGTCTAACAAAAAAGCAAAGTCATCTGAGTTTTCATTTTCCATCTATGCTAGTCTGTACGTGTCCTCTACGTCTGTTATTTATTTATTTATTTGCTGGGTGACGGGAACTTCTTGTTTTCAAAGATGAATTCTATATCTGTGTTTAGATCAGCGGATGTTCGCAGGCCATAATCTAGGCACAGAATAAAAAGGGAAGTATTTGCCTGCAAGACTCCCGCGACAACGTTGAAAAACAGCGTATCTCCATCGGTAGATTGGGCAACTGAGCGAGGGGTCTTATGCAGCATCATGATGGTTGATACTGTGTCTTGCGGGATCCCATATGCTGACACGATCTCTTCGAGTTTGAAACGATGGATTGAGTCGAAGGCGTTGGGAAAATAGACAAATACAAGAACAGCTTTGAGTTTCTTGGCTTTTACACCCTCAATTATACGGCATATAATTAAAATTTGGCCAACTGCTGATGTGTTATGTCTGAAACCGTTATTAGTTTCTGCAGAGAATTGTTTCCAGCTCAGAGCGGATGCGATTTAATAAGAGCAGGTTGTAGATTTTGGAGGCTATTGTGGTGAGTGTTATCCCTCTATAGTTTATTTTTTTGCCAAGCTATTCTTTCTTTCGAAAGGCGAGTATACAACCAACTCTCTCTCCAGCGCTCATTCGGGGTTTATTGATAAAATTGATTGCAAAGTGTGAGTAACTCATTGTCAAACTCATCTGAAAACCAGGCCTCAGCATGGATGTTATCAAGTCCACAAGACTTTTTACCTTTTATTTGCTTCTTTGCAGCTGTCATTTCGTCAATGTTGAAAATTCGTTTCATGATGTGTGTTCTTGTTCGATTATTCTTCGCGTGTGTTTCTCTGTAATTGTGGAATGCTTGCCAAGCAGGTCTTCAAAGTGATTTTTCCATTTGTGAATCCTCTTATTTTGGTCAATAGCCTTTTCCATCGGATTTGCTACAGCTGTTTCGACCACTGATTTCATTGACTGTTTTCCATGCAGTCGCTGCTTGCTTTTTTTACAGATGCATTCGCAATAGTATCGATTTTCACTTGTATGAATGCTGTTTGTTCCAAGACATATGTTTCTTTGAGAGCAACCTGAGCGTTTTTATTCTGTGCAGATATTTTTTTCAAATCTGTTCGTTTCTTAATTACCTCTTCAGATTTCCATAGGTTTGGGTGTCAGGATTATTTCATCCGATGCCTGTGCACAGGTTTGTACAAAGTTTTTATATACAGAATTTGCAGAGTTTTCAATGTTCTCATCTTGACGAACGTTGAAACGGTTTGTAAGAGAAAATTTGAACTATTTGGCGATATCCCTGTTGTGCAATGCAGACTAGTCACGTCGTTTTTTTTTTTTTTGCTTTTTTGTTTTTGTTTTGGGCTTGTTGTCTTTGAGACAAAGCTGAATGATGGCAGTGACAATGCGATAGTCTGAGCTCACTCTACTGAAGTTGAAAGATTCACAATATACCGCACTGTTGATTCATTTTTTATTGATGAGAATAAAACCAATTTGACATCTGAAAGCGTTTGCGTATGTAAACGTCCATTTTTTTTCTTTTCTCTTCCGAAATTTTGTGTTCAGACAGAACATTTTTGGTTATAAAATATTAGGGGTTAAAGGGTTCTATGCAGAGGGGTAGTACCATTCCGAGATGGCCTCCCATGGCGTCCTTGACTGGTCCCCATGCACCCAGCACTGTGTGAAGCGTCTCAAAGCACTTTTGTGCAGCTACAGTCTGTAGTTAGCCTCTCTATAGTGAATGACCGTCCGTGCGTGGCAAAGAGTCACACCCTTCATGAGGTAACCCCGTTAATATGCATACTCATAGACAGAACACGGCGGATCTAGAGGAGTCCAACCTCGATAAAAAAAAAATCCCACTATTCTTTACGTGTAATTACAGTTCCTGTGGCGAACATCGACAAACGGATGTTCCGGCAGAGAGAATGTAGCAGCTTTGTGAAAGATCATCCTGTATGTAAACACGGAAGGTGCATTTGTCCATTTAGTGGAGAACCGTAATACATCTAGAGTAGCGACGCACATAGGTGCCATTAGGAATCAAAAGATTCGATCGACAGTTACTAAAAATTTTAGCTGGTATTGCATCGCTCGTCGTGAGGGTAAAATAGGCGCTCGTCCTGCAAGTCTGGCATGGTATGCAGTCGAAAAGTCACCTACTGTGACAACAACAAGTCTACTGATGTGTAAGCAAAAGACCCACGTTTCTATATCCAACACCAGAACGCTATTTAGATCGGTGAACTCGCTGTTGCAGTCGTAAATTACAAGCAAGATATCCTTTCCGTCCAAGATGTTTTTCTGAAATGTCATGACGTGCGCAAAGGATGGACACGCATCACTTCATCAGCCACAAAAAATTGCGCCAATGAATCGGTTGGAGGATTTGGTATACTAACGATCCCTAAAGCCGAAAAAGCATTTCAACTACGCCTTAGTGTTGCATCACTCAATTGAAACCTAAAAATCCCAGTTGTTTTTGCTACAGTCCAACAAAAACAGCTGAAGATGATGAATCGGAGCATTGTTACAATGACGTATCATCTCTCATTCGACAGATACCTTATCATAATGTCACAATGATCGGTAGACTTCAATGCTAAACTGGGTAAAAATGACGACAATGAACATTCATTCCATGAAAACACAAACAGAAATGGAATGCTGCTGCATAATGTTTCATCAGGCTATACTGCGAACAAGGGAAGGTACCTAAACACTAAATTAATAAATTATCGTCTAACAAAAAACTGCAATGAAAATAAAATTAATTATAACGAAGCCTAAAATAAAAATATTTTTCAAACAAAAACTGGTTTACCAAGAAACTTTAAAACATACAACTATTAAAACTAAAAAGAAAAAAACATGGTTTAACCCACCTTTTTGTAAACTATCTAATAAAAACTTTTTTGCAGATATTTTCTAAATTTAATCAACAAAAATTTTAATCATCATAACACTCTACAAAACATTTACAATAGAAAAATTCTCGAAATCAGTTATTCCTTATTAACAAAATATATAATATTATTAACTCATACCACAACCTATTATTAAAATTAATTTATGACAGCAAGACACCAGAAACAAGCCTTATTTTTAGAACCGAAACTGCCCCCAGTTGAAGCACATGTAATTCGGAAAATGTGGTATCCTATGCTACCATTTTTCTGAAAAAAAATATCAATGATAAAAATATATACATAGGAATACCCACTGGTAGCTGTAAACAGAGACTTTACGATCACCCGTATTTATTCTTCTTTAACATATCAAAACGATCTATCCAAAAATTATTGGAAATTTAAATATGGAGGCTTCACCCCACAAATTAAATGGGATACCATCTGTCAGTCTCAGACTCCCACCAACTTCACGGGTAGATGCAATCTAGGCATACAAGAGGTAATTATATTGATTATATATAGAAAGGCTGACCAATTATTGAATCAAAGAAACGAACTTCAAGTGTAAACATAAGAACAGATTTAAATTTCCGAAAAACATTGACTTTGGAGAATATACACTTGAAGTGTTGATTCTGTTTTATATGGATACTAACATGTATCTGTACATGTATTCATATTTTTTTGTATATGACCATTTACGTGATTTTTTAAGTAATTCACCCCCAAGCAAGGCGGGAGTGTTACTAGTACGCAAGGCTACTAAAGTGTAACGTGAAACGAGGATGATAACGAGAAGAACGAGGATCAAGGCAACAGAAGATGTCGATTGACATTACATTTAAATATTTGAAGATTGTAGTTATCAGGGAAGCAAGTAAGAAGAACCGTGTTCCACTGTTGGGAAGTGCAAGAGAATAAGCTGTTGGAGTAGAAGAGGCGGTTAGATTTAACTGTTTCAACAGTACAAGGATGGGACCGAGACGCCAACCTAGTAGTACACTTAAATTCATGCAGTCGGGGCACCAGTAAAGATACCTCGTTAGAGCAGACGCTATTAAGATATTTATAGAAAAGACAGAGTGAAACCACATTACGCCGGTGAGAAAGTTAGGACCGATCACATTTCATATCCGTCTTTGGATTTTGTCGAGAACCTCCAGATAAACAGCGTGTGTACGATACTATATATGGCATCATTATTCAATGCATGGGTGAATGGTAGATTTGTAGATGTGAACGATGGACAACAGAGAAACCAACTTTCATTGCGAAAGATGTAGAAATTGATTCAATGTAGTTGTTTCACATCAGATCAGTGAAGAACGTGAGGCCAAGAAGGCTCAGTGAACATCAAGAGTTGAGATCAACCAAAATGATAGGAGTCAAGGATATTTCTCTATGGTAAGTAAATGACAACAGTTCCGTTTTTCGATGCATTAAAACACACACACACACACACACACACACACATATATATATATATATATATATATATATATATATATATATATATATATATATATATTACAGCAAATAGACAACAATTACCTCAATGTGACACCCCCCCGGTGTCGCTGCGCTAAATGTTACGTCTGCCTAGCCGCGTCCTGTGACGACCAACTGGCTTGGTATTGGTCGCGGCACCAAATGTGACGTTCTAAACTTTTGTTGACTCGGATGGGAATCTGGTTAGATTCGGTATCAGCCTTGTGGTTCCCAGCTCGTCTCCAACGTCAGGTTACCGAGGTAACTGTTTTGATTTCCAGTCTAACCTACCCACGTTGTGAATTGATCTTAGGGAGACGAAATCAATCAGTCGCCGGGCCGTAATGCAAGCCGAGTTCGATCAAGGGTAACACCGCAGAAGTATATGTAAAAGAAAATAAAATAATAACTCGAAAAGTTCAAATGTGTTAAAAAAAGGATAACAATATTTTATATCTGGTTGCTGAATACAGGACTGCGTCTTCTTCCCAACCCGCTATATGGATTCGTGCCACTTTGTGTTTGTTAGACGAGTCTTAACATCTTAAGTTGTTTGTTCTTTAAGAAACTGGTTCTTGGTGTATCTTCAGATGATATTCTTAAAACTTGTTTTGTTGGTGTGAGTCTAAGTCGTTCTTCAAATATAAATTGTTCTTGGTTAGAAATTGAGTCGTGTTTTGCGTGGAATCTTTCAAGTCAGCTATCTGTGAGGCGGGTGCAACTCTAACTGCGAACTTCACTCAACTTAACTGAAACTCAAACTCGAACTGGTATTTAACTCGCTGCGACTCTGCTTATATGGACGCCGACCAAAACCGGGGTGGGCTTGTCGGGGTTTGAGGTTCCTTGATAATTCTAAACCCACAGTCCACTTCTTTGTTTTCGGTCAGGAAAATTTTTATTATTTTCCATTTTTGGAAGTCTTTCGTTTTCCCACCTTCTTCTGTTCTCATATTGGTATCTCACCATGCCCTCAGAGGGTGTCAACGGGTTTCCCTTTTCTCTCACAGTGGCATCTCACACCTATCCCTTCAGGGGGGCGCAACAGGCCTCCCCCTCCTTCTTCACATGATTATCTCCGACTAACGCTCATGCCACCATTCAGCCAATGGGCGCTCAGCAGCGTGGGTGTGGCAGGGACTAGCCTCTGTTTAAAAAATCTTGCTCAAAAAAAAAAATATCTTCCTTTCTCTTTTTTCTTTTTCTTTTTCTTTTCTTTCTCTTTCTTTCCTTCTGCCCGACCACAAACCCTTGGACTTTTATGTTAGCCAAATGTCACTTGAACTTTATCACCCGGGGCCTTTGCCAAACAAGTGGGTGGTCAATTGGACGTATTTGCATTCTTGGGGCCAATTACTGATCCGATAAAATAGTTTTACTATCATAGCCAGCCCTGATAATAAGCAGATGCTCCTCTCAATGATATTCTGCATATAGACAAAGGCTTAATCTTTCCTTCATGGTGGTCAGCGGAAATTTTTGTTTTTCTCGGACAGTGCGTGCTTAATTAATTTTTATTTTTATCTCTTTAGAATTCTGCGGGAGGTCTCTTTTCCAACTTGAAAAAATCTTTTTTTATCATTGCCATGGTCAGATTGGATATATCTTACTCGCCGCCCCGTAACATAAATCAGATTAAATTCTGTGTTTTACCTTCTCGACAATGGAAATAAAATCTTACCACTTTTCCTTGTCAGAAAAATAACACCGCTTAGTGTCCATTTCGTGATGGCTTCTTATCACCTAAATTTAATTCTCGCCTTTCTTTTTTCTTCTTTCTTTCTAGCGTCGTAAGTCACATCAACGTTGTATACTCAAACCGTTCTGTACTACGCGGCTATCATCAGCCCCTAAGTCTCGGTCTGGAGTATTACCTACAATCTATGAATCTATTAATCAACTAATTTACATTAATCTTAACGTGTTTGTTTAAATACCGCATCGCCTATTAATAATATTGGACACTTGTAATACAAATCTATTTACTGTGAATCCCAGAAAAACACATTTGGGGATCTTATAAGAAACGCTACATAGTAGGGACTGATATTAAACTACCAACAACAATAAATAAACTCCAACCTCAGACCGCTCCCCAACCCCCGATAAGATTGCTTGCATCCCCACCAGTTGCTAACACAAACCTATTCTCATTAACAGGGCGTCTACCAGAGGAGGACTGACATTGAAAATAAATTTAAAACAATGATCCTAAACAGGTATTTAGAACGGCTTGAAGTAGACGATATTTATTTTATTTTGTTTTATTTTCTGTCAAAATTACATATGCCCTGGTATAATAAATACATTTTTCGAGCTCTCTGTGGATCAGTTTTAATCATTAGTATTACTAGGAACCACACAGGTTATATACCAACGGAGCGATTACCTGTAATATATATATATATATATATATATATATATATATATATATATATATATATATATATGGGGGTGTATTTGTAAAGAAAGTAATGGAGTAATTTTTTTCTTAATCCAACATATTTTGTTGCTTAAACATTATTTTTAGTGGAAACTCGTGTTTGAGGAGACACTGCAGTTAATTATTAAACGGTATTTTTATTATTATTTTTAGTTTATCGGCCTGAATATTCGAGAAGAGTGCATATTCTTCTCTAATAAATTGAATAATGTGTTCAATAAATATACGTAGCCACTACGCAAATAACGCTTAAGTAATATATATATATATATATATATATATATATATATATATATATATATATATATATATATATAGGCATATCTGATTGAAGAAATTACAAACATTATGTCTGTTTATTTTTATAATAATCCTTTAATATTCACGAACATTTTTCGTATGATGCAATCGTAATATATTATTATTATTATTATTATTATTATTATATTGTAATATAGTAATGTAGTATATTTACTTATATACCTATATCGTTAACATAATTATTCACATTTATTTAATTTAATTTAAAGCGTTAATCTTCTTTGTAAACTAATAAGCATTGTTCCATATCTTTTAATTTTAACCCATTAATCTTGTTTGCCCGTCAGTAAACACTGCATTTATTTTCATTACCTAGTCCTGAAAATATCTGAGTTTACAATGGCAGAAACGTTAATCCGATAATTCATCTTGCTTTTGCAGCCACTCAAACTCAGTACGCCGATTACTTGCCTTTGGAAGATATGCATCACGGAAGAACTTCTGCATCTTTTCTCTATTTTCTTCAGTCAATAATTCTCTATCTAAAGTCACCATTATATGAGACTGCACACCGTTCTGTAAGTTACGATAACGTACATCACTGCTCGTTTAATAATTTGTTTTTCTTGTTAGATATATAATTTTTCTCATATTAGACAAGGGAGACATTCGGTTTGGAAAATTCAGACTCACGCCGAGATAATATTCAACATCAAAATCCAACCTCAGACAAAAAGTTCGAGTTGGTGTTTAATGGAAATACAAAATAACATTTTTCATTACAATGCGATGTAACCCCCTTACCGAGCAAAATGACTGTTGCATTTAGACTATTATATGGATGCAATGGAAGGGACATGATCTTATTTTTACTCGAAAAAGAAACTGACCACTAATTAATTTCAACCTTGACCCCTACGTAGAAAACCAGAAAACGCAAACGATCAGTGTGTTTCCCTGGCAAATTCTTCCAATCATTTCGCACTCTACAGACTTAACTAAATATTCACCGGATGCAAGGTACAAGAGTCATATATGTTAGGGTATCAATGAATGAGTTCTTTGGATGGACATAAGAGTAGTAAAGACGTGTAGATTACGAGAATATGTAGATAGACAACGTTGACAGGAGATTGGAGAGGTTAAGTGTGTATTGAGCGAGGAAGCCACTTTCTGTGACTTTGTTCCACAGATTAGCAGTTCGCTGGGAGATGCTGTCTGAATATAACTTCTTACTTACATTTCGAATGAACATGCGTATGTGGCATAATAGTGAATAAAAGTATGTCATTTGATTGATGTTACTTTCAGCGTCCCGACTCCATCCGACTCAAACCCTCGGTCACGATGACTTATGACTTCGTTCTAGCAAAACCACCGACGGCTCCCAAGGGTTCCGTTTACTCAATTTCACTGACAAGGCTTGGGTCAACCCGTGGTATGGTTCTCAGGAACTTTCCAACGGTGCTGTACGCTGGGATCGCCTATTTCAGACCGATAACATCAAGAAGTTATCTTCCTGACAAATCAACTCTGGTGAGATTCGAATCCGTGTGTCATGGTCAGAAAGCGAACGTTCTAACCACTTGGTTACACATACACGCACACACACACACACACACACACACACACACACACACACACACACACACACATATATATATATATATATATATATATATATCATTACTGGGGTATTATTTCGTTTTTTTTTTTATCTGATTTGGTGGTATCATACGTATTAATTGTAGGAGGTTAGATTTATAATTAAATTTATTTATAATTTAGTTAGAATTTACGTGCATATGTCCCTATTTATGTAAGGAAACACACATCTATGCACACACGTACATGCACACACACACATATATATATATATATATATATATATATATATATATATAATATAATAATATTTTTTGTTTAAAAATATGATTCCTTCGCTACATAAGAGTTCTCATGTTTCAAAAACGTGAGCCGAAATCATCCAAATAATTAATAAAATTAAGTTGGATTGAGGTGTTTAGTCACGTTTCATCTTCAAGCGAAATTTTAGGAATAACTAAATAAATAATTAGGTATTCCTAAAATTTCGCTTGAAGATGAAACGTGACTAAACACCTCAATCCAACTTAATTTTATTAATTATTTGGATGATTTCGGCTCACGTTTTTGAAACATGAGAACTCTTATGTAGCGAAGGAATCATATTTTTAAACAAAAAATATTATTATAATATAAGCTCTACTTCTGTATGGAGCACTGTTTTTTAAAAATAAAAACAAAAATACTAAGGAACCCCGGATTATGCACCCAACGTGTTCTTTTCTATTTTCTGCATACCTGCACAAGGATATATATATATATATATATATATATATATATATATATATATATATATATATACACACACATAATCTTACATTAGATGTATAAAGTAGTTCTAAAGCTATGTACTGGTGGAACTAAAAAATGGACCTCGTTTGATTATTTGCAATGCAAATAACAATAGGCTTGCGACGTTTCGTCTCTGGGACAGGTACTGTAGAGTGGGGAATAATTAATCAGACACAAAGAATACACTGTTGCTTCACATCCTAACTGTCAGGGTTTCACTTCTCGGTAGTGGATGCGCACTGCTGATGAGTCCCAAATATAGGACGAAACGGCCGTCCAGTGCTTTCTGCATTCTGTTGAGGTTTCATTCAGACTCAATGAATTACTTAAATATAATTATCAAATCCTCCTAATAGTTTCTCTCTCTCTCTCTCTATATATATATATATATATATATATATATATGTGTGTGTGTGTGTGTGTGTGTGTGTGTGTGTGTGTATGCATGTGCGTGTCTGTATATATGTTTTATGAAGTATTACATGTGAACTGAAAGAGATAGATAGAGTAGGTGTTGCGAACAGATTAAATCTCAGTGTGATATATGTGAGCAGAAAGAGATAGATATATTTTTACATGTATCATTAGATTTCAAACACTTGGCTAACACGTGTTTTGCTTGTTTTAGTAGGGTTTATTAATTATTAGGTTGGTGCAAAAATAATGACGTAATAATTTCGTTTTTTGACGTTAAAAATACCTCAAAAAACGACATTATTACGTCATTATTTTTGCACCAACCTAATATAAAAATTGTTTGGATTCAGCAATAATTTCCATCTTCAAAAAAAATCAAATATTGTGAATCCAGGCATAATCGATAGGCAAAAGACACCGAATAGAATATAAGCAAAAATTGTAAAACAATAATATTAAAAGTGATTTGTGATTTACGTTTCCTCTTTATATTTGAACGTATCTATCGATTTTTAGGTTTAGTCTATCTTCATCGAGTATTCCAGATTCATAAACATTGTGTTTCAATTAAGATCAGTACATGAATCCTTCTGTGGATTCATGTAATTATCGATTGATATTCGTGACGGGCCGAAATTATTCTTCTTTAAAACAAATAATATCAATCCATGTATAGAGGGAAACGACACCGAATGGAATATAAGCAACAAACGTAAAACAATAATTATAAAATTCTTTTGTGATTAGCGTTTCCTCTCAAAACTATATTTGTCTGTATTACTCGATTGTCTGAATAGTCTAAATTCTTTGCATATTCTCAGACGCATCAACATTTTCTCAAGATTAAGTATATCAATTCTTCTTTGGGTACGTGGAATTTTCCCTGTCGATTAAACTTCGACACAGGCCAAATATTTTCTTCTACTTAAAATTGAATACTGTCACTCCATGTATAATTGATACGGAAATGGCACCAAATGAAATATGAGCAAAAATGTTGAAAAAGAAAATATGAAAAATCGTTTGTGATATCCGATTACACTCAAGACAATATTTGACCGTCTCTCTCGATAGTCTGTTTTGTCTATTTTCGTAGATTATACTAAGACTAATAAATATATTTTTGAGATTAAGATCATTGCAATAATCCTTCCGTGGGTTCCTGTCATTTTCCAGTCGATTGCCCAGCGAGAGGTGCAGATTTTTCGAGTTTGAGATCAGTATGCAAATACATTAACGGATTGAAGAATCGGAGAGAGGAGTTCGCATTTCAGTCAAATCCATTACATTCACTTACGTACTAATACCCTTGGGAAAGATATGAATCTACATCCTACCGTCCCAGTTATGGATAAATAGCAGGAAAGACCAGGTTCTATAGACTTGGATGACAACTGTACTACTGCGGGAAAAAATCTGCCTCGTCAGTCATGAGTCGAAAGATACATGATAGTCTAAGGGTGCGTCACTGACTGATACCAATACATCGGATGTTGCCGATTTTTTGAGTCTAAGTTCAGTATGCGAGTATTTCGTTCGTTACGGGTCATTTTCCTGTCGATTTCCCAGAGAGGGTGGGGTCCGAACTTTCTTGTTTTCTGTCAGTATTTGAAAACTTTGTTTGGTTCGTGTAATATTCCGTATAGATTTTATTTTATTTATTCTCAGATTCATAAACATTTTTACGACATTAAGATCAGTACATGAATTCCGCCGGAAATTCGTGTTATTTTCCTGTCGATTTCAGAAAAAGGGAGGCCGATTTTTTGAGACCGAGATCAATATAGGAATACATCTTTTAGTACGTCTCATATTCCTGTCGTTTTCCCACTTTGAGAGGGCGATTTTTCGAATTTGAGATCTGTATATGTATAGTCAGTTTGGTTTGTGTCATTTTCCTGTCGATTTCCCAAAGAGGACGATTTTTGAGGCTGAGGTCAGTATACGAAAAATTCGCTTGGTTCGTTTCATTTTCCTTGTCGGTTTACCACAAAGTGGGGCCGATATTTTGAATCTGAGGTCAATATGCGAATACATCAGTTCGTTCAAGTAATTTGCCGTGTCAATTTTAATCGAGTATTCTGCGACTCATTATTTTTTGGAGATTAAGATTCTTACCTTAAATCTTCGGGGATTCGTATCATTTTCCTGTCGAATTCGTACAGAGAGCGACGGATTTTTCGAGTTCGACATCAGTATACAAATACATCGTATGGCTCGAGACATTTTACTATCAATTTCCCAGAACGTAAGGCCGATGTATCACGTCCAAGTTCTGTATATGAATACTTGGTTTGCTTCGTGTAGATTTTATACGAATATTCTCAGTCTCATGAAAATTTTCTCGAGATTAAGATCATTACATGAATTCATCCAAGGTTTTTAGAATTTTGAGGTCATTATGCGAATAATGCATTTCGTTGCTGTAATTTTCCATGTCGATTTTATTCGAGTATTCTCAGATTCGTAAAGATTTTGTCGAGATGAAGATCATTACATGAATTCTTCCGTGAATTTTAGATTTTCAGGTCAGTATACGAATAATGCATTTGCCTGCTGTAATTTTCCATATCGATTTTATTCCATTATTTACAGATTCATGAATATTTAGTCGAGATAAAGATAGTTACATGAATTCTTGTGCAATTTAGATTTTGAGGTCAGTATCCGAATAATGCATTTGCTTGCTGTAATTTTCAATGTCAAATTTATTCGTGTATTCTCAGATTAATAAAGACTTTGACGAGATAAAAATCGTTACATGAATTCTTCCGTGGATTTTAGATTTTGAGGTCAGTATACGAATAATGGATTTGCTTGTTGTAATTTTCCATGGCGATTTTATTCGATTATTCTCAGATTCATAAATATTTTAAGAAGATAAAGATCATTACACGAATTCTTCTGTGGATTTTAGATTTTGAGGACAGTATACGAATAATGCATTTGCTTGCTGTAATTTTCCATGACGATTTTATTCGATTATTCTCAGATTCATGGACATTTTGTCGAGATAAAGATCATTACATGAATTCTTCTGTGGATTTTAGATTTTGAGGTCAGTATACGAATAATACATTTGCTTGCTGTAATTTTCCATGTCGATTTTACTCGATTATTCTCAGATTATTAAAGATTTAGACGGGATAATGATCATTACATTAATTCTTCTGTGGATTTTAGATTTTGAGGTCAGTATACAAATAATGCATTGGCTTGCTATAATTTTCGATATCGATTTTACTCGATTATTCTCAGATTAATAAAGATTTAGTCAGGATAACGATCATTACATTAATTTCTCTGTGGATTTTAGATTTTGAGGTCAATATACGAATGACGCATTTGCTTGCTGTAATTTTCAATGTCGATTTTACACGATTATTCTCAAATTCATAAAGATTTAGTCGGGATAATGATCATTACATTAATTCTTCTGTGGATTTTAGATTTTGAGGTCAGTATATGAATAATGGATTTGCTTTCTGTAATTTTCCATGTCGATTTTATTCGATTATTCTCAGATTCATAAAGATTGTGTCAAGATAAAGATCATTACATGAATTCTTCTGTGAATTTTATATTTTGAGGTCAGTATACGAAAAATGCGTTTTCTTGCTGTAATTTTCCATGTCGATTTTACTCGATTATTCTAAGATTCATAAAGATTTTGTCGGGATAAAGATCATTACTTGAATTCTTCTATGAATTTTAGATTTTGAGGTCAGTATACGAATAATGCATTTGCTTTCTGTAATTTTCCATGTCGATTTTATTTGATAATTCTCAGATTCTTAAAAATTTTATCGCGATAAAGATCATTACATTAATTCTTCTGTGGATTTTAGATTTTCAGGTCAGTATACGAATAATGCATTTGCTTTCTGTAATTTTCCATGTCGATTTTCCTCGATTATTCTCAGATTATTAAAGATTTAGACGGGATAATGATCATTACAAGAATTCTTCTGTGAATTTTAGATTTTGAGGTCAGTATACGAATAATTCATTTGCTTGCTGTAATTTTCCATGTCGATTTTACTCGATTATTCTCAGATTATTAAAGATTTAGACGGGGTAATGATCATTACAAGAATTCTTCTGTGGATTTTAGATTTTGAGGTCAGTATACAAATAATGCATTTGCTTGCTGTAATTTTCCATGTCGATTTTATTTGATTATTCTCAGATTAATAAAGATTTAGTCAGGATAATGATTATTACATTAATTTCTCTGTGGATTTTAGATTTTAAGTTCAATATATGAATAACGCATTTGCTTGCTGTACTTTTCCATGTCGATTTTACACGATTATTCTCACATTCATAAAGATTTAGTCGAAATAATGATCATTACATTAATTCTTCTGTGAATTTTAGATTTTGAGGTCAGTGTACGAATAATGCATTTCCATGCTGTAATTTTCCATGTCGATTTTATTCGATTACCCTCAGATTCATAAAGATTTTGTCGGGATAAAGATTATTACATGAATTCTTCTGTGAATTTTAGATTTTGTGGTCAGTATGCGAATAATGAATTTGCTTGCTGTAATTTTCCATGTCGATTTTATTCGATAATTCTCAGATTCATAAAGATTTTGTCGAGATAAAGATCATTACATGAATTCTTCTGTGGATTTTAGATTTTGAGGTCAGTATACGAATAATGCATTTCCTTGCTGTAATTTTCCATGTCGATTTTATTCGATTATTCTCAGATTCTTAAGGAATTTGTCGAGATAAAGAACATTACATGAATTCTTCTGTGGATTTTATATTTTGAGGTCGGTATGCGAATAATGCATTTGCTTGCTGTAATTTTCCATGTCGATTCTATTCGATTATTCTCAGATTCTTAAGGAATTTGTCGAGATAAAGATCATTACATCAATTCGTCTGTGGATTTTATATTTTGAGGTCAGTATACGAATAATGCATTTGCTTGCTCTAATTTTCCATGTCGATTTTATTCGATTATTCTCAGATTCTTAAGGAATTTGTCGAGATAAAGATCATTACATGAATTCTTCTGTGGATTTTAGATTTTGAGGTCAATATACGAATAATGCATTTGCTTGCTGTAATTTTCCATGTCGATTTTACTCGATTATTCTCAGATTATTAAAGATTTAGACGGGGTAATGATCATTACAAGAATTCTTCTGTGGATTTTAGATTTTGAGGTCAATATACGAATAATGCATTTGCTTGCTGTAATTTTCCATGTCGACTTTAAACGATTATTCTCAGATTCATAAAGATTTAGTCAGGATAATGATCATTACATTAATTCTTCTTTGAATTTTAGATTTTGAGGTCAGTATACGAATAATGCGTTTTCTTTCTGGAATTTTCCATGTCGATTTCATTCGATTATTCTCAGAGTCATAAAGATTTCGTCAATATACATATATCTCGTTTGCAAGTGTGATTTACCTGTCGATTTCCCATAGAATGGGGCTGATTTTTTGAGTTTGAGAACAGTACATGCATAATTCTTTTGGTTCGCGTAATGTTCTGTGATGATTTCATTCGAACAAAATTTTGACGGTATAAATATAAGTATATTAATTCTTCCGTGCATTCATGTAATATATCTGTAGATATCCCCAAGGGAGTGGCCAAATTTTCGAATTTGATATCATTATCCGAAAATATAGTTTGGCACACCTATTCCTGTCAATATCCACGATATTATCAGTTTGAAATCTCTATATGAATAGTTTTGGCTCGTGTCATGTTACTAACAGTTTCCCAGAGAGGGTCCTATGTTTCAAGGTTGAGATCAGTTTAAGAATAATACTTTTGGATCGTGTCATATTCCTATCGCTTTCTAAGAAAGGGGCCTATATTTCAAGGTAGGGATCACTTTATGAATACTTCTTTTGGTCCGTTTCATATTCCAAGAAGTTTCCAAGAGATGGGCCTATATTTCAAGGGTGAAATCATTTTATGAATACTTCTTTTGGCTCGTGTCATATTCTTATCAGTTTCCAAGACACGGGCCTATATTTCAAGGTTGAGATCGGTTTATGTATACTTCTTTTGGTTCGTGTCATATTTCTATGGGTTTCCGAGAGAGAGGCGTAAGTCTCAAGGTTGAGTTTATTTTATGAAAACTTCTTTCGTGTCATATTCAAGGTTTTCATCAGTTTATAAATACTTCTTTTCCTTCGTGTCATATCCCTATTGGTTTCCCAGAGACTGGCCTATATTTCTACGTTGAGATCAGTATAACAATATTTATTTAGGTTCGAGTCATATTCCTATAGTTTCCAAGAGACAGGCCTATATGTTAAGGTAGATATCAGTTTATGAATACTTCTTTTTATTCGTGTCAGATTCATATTATCTTGCAAGAAACAGGCCGTCATTTCATCGTTGAGATCTGTTTATGAATACTTCTTTTGGTTCGTGTCATATTCCTAACAATTTCCAAGAGACGGGACTATATTTCAAGGTTGAGATCAATTGCCGATTACATCTTTTGGTTCGTATCATATTCCTATCGGTTTCGCAGCGACAACCCTATATTTCAAGATTGAGATCAGTTTATGAATACTTCTTTTGGCTCGTATCATATTCCTATCGATTTCCCAGAGACAGGTTTATTTTTCATGGTTGAAATCAGTTTATGAATACACCTTTTAGTTCTTGTCATATTCCTATTAGTTTAACAGAGGCGGGCCTATATTTCAAGATTGAGATCAGTTTATTAATACTTCTTTTGGTTCGTGTCATATTCCTCTCAGTTTCCCAGAGGCAGGCCTATATTTCAAGGTTTAGATCAGTTTATGAATAATTATGTTCGTCCGTGTCATATTCTTTACGGTTTTCGAGAGACGAGCATATATTTCAAGGTTGAGCTCCGTTTATGAATACTTCTTTTGGTTCATTTCATATTCCTATCGTTTTCCCAGAGACAGACCTTTATTTCAAGGTTGACGTCATTTTATGAATACTTATTTTGGTTCGTGCCATATTTCTATTATTTTCCCTGAGAGTAGCCAAAATTTTATCGTTGAAGTCATTTTATGAATACTTATTTCGGTTCGTGCCATATTTCTATTATTTTCCCTGAGAGTAGCCAAAATTTTATCGTTGAAGTCATTTTATGAATACTTATTTTGGTTCGTGCCATATTACTATTATTTTCCCTGAGAGTAGCCAAAATTTTATCGTTGAAGTCATTTTATGAATACTTATTTTGGTTCGTGCCATATTTCTATTATTTTCCCTGAGAGTAGCCAAAATTTTATCGTTGAAGTCATTTTATGAATACTTATTTTGGTTCGTGCCATATTTCTATTATTTTCCCTGAGAGTAGCCAAAATTTTATCGTTGAAGTCATTTTATGAATACTTATTTTGGTTCGTTTTATATTCCTCTCGGCTTCCCAGAGACGGGCCTATATTTTATGATTGAGATCAGTTTATGAATATTTTTTTGTCCGTGCCATATTCCTAACGGTTTCCCAGAGACGGGGCTATAATTCAAGTTTGAGTGCAATTCATGAATACTTATTTTGATTCGTGTCATATTCCTAACGGTTTCACAAAGACAGGCTTATATTTCAAGATTGAGATCAGTTCATAAATACTTCTTTTTTTTCGTGTCATATTCCTATCAGTTTTTCAGTGACAGGCCTATATTTCAAGACTGAGATCAGTTTATGAATTCTTCTTTTGGTTCCTGTTATATTCCTACCGTTTTCCCGGAGACAGTCGTATATTTCAATGTTTAGATCGGTTCATGAATATTTCCGTTGGTTCGTGTCATATTCCTGTAGTCTCCCAGCGACAGGTCTATATTTCAAGGTTGAAATCAGTTTATGAATACTTCTTTTTGTTCGTGTCATATTCCTATCAGCTTCCCAGAGACGGCTTATATTTCAAGGTTAAAATCAAATTTTGAATACTTCTTTTGATTCGTGTCATATTCCTATCAGTTTCCCAGAGACCGCCTAAATTTCAAGTTTGATATCAGTGTATAAATACTTCTTTTGTTTCGTGTCATATTCCTATCGGTTTCCAAGAGACGGGGCAATATTTCAAGGTTGAGATCAGTTCATGGATACTTATTTTGGTTCCTGTCTTATTCCTATCAATTTCCCAGAGACTAGCCTATATTTTAAGGTTGAGATCAGTTTATGAATGCTTCTTTTGGTTCCTGTCATATTCCTATCAGTTTCCAAAAGACAGGCCTATATTTGAAGATTGAGATTCGTTTATGAATACTTCTTTTGGCTCGTGTCATATTCCTATCATTTTCCCAGAGACAGTCCTATATTTCATGTTTGAGATCAGTTTATGTATACTTTTTTGGTTCGTTTCATATTCCTATCGGTTTCCCAGAGACAAGCTTATATTTCAAGGTTGAAATAAGTTTATGAATACTTCTGTTGGTTCCTGTCATATTCCTATCGGTTTCCCAGAGACAAGCTTATATTTCAAGGTTGAAATAAGTTTATGAATACTTCTGTTGGTTCCTGTCATATTCCTATCGATTTCCCAGAGACAAGCTTATATTTCAAGGTTGAAATAAGTTTATGAATACTTCTGTTGGTTCTTCTCATATTCCTATCGGTTTCCCAGAGACAAGCTTATATTTCAAGGTTGAAATAAGTTTATGAATACTTCTGTTGGTTCCTGTCATAATCCTGTAGTCTCTCAGAGACTGGCCTATATTCCCATGTTGAGGTCAGTTTATGAATACTTCTTTCGGTTCATGTTATATTCCTATCAGTTTCCCAGAGACAGGCCTATATTTCAAGTTTGATATCAGTGTATAAATACTTCTTTTGGTTCGTGTCATATTCCAATCGGTTTCCTAGAGACGGGCCTCTTCAAGGTTGAGCTCAGTTTATGAATACTTTGTTTGGTTCCTAAAATTTTCCATGTCGGATTTTCTCGAGTATTCTCTGACTCATCAAAAAATCTTTCGAGATTAAGATCTATACATATTTTCATCCGGGATATGTGTCATTTTCCAGTAGATTTCCTGTAGACAGTGGCCGCTTTTTGATCTGAGTTCATTATAGGTATATTTCGTTTGTTTCTATCAATTTCCGCGTCTGATATCAGTATATGAATTCTTTTTTTTGGTGAAACTTGCTGTATCCATTTTATTTGCATATTCTCACACTCATACCAATTTATCTGCGTAAATGATCAGTACATGGATTCTTCCTTGGATTCGTTGTATTTTCTTGTCGAATTCCCACATACTTCGATTTTATTCATGTACTCTAGGACTCAGCAAAACTTTGTCGTGATTATGATAAGTACATGTACTTTTCGCTTGATCCGTGTCAATCTTTTGAGTCTGAGTTCAGTATACGAATACTTCTTTTGGTTTCGTCACATTTTCCTGTCGATTCCTCACAGAAAAGGGTTGATTTTCTGAGCCTGATATCAGTATATGAATACTTCTCCTAATTTTCCTTGTCAATTTTATTCGCGTATTCTCATACTCATACAATTTTTTTTTAAATTCAAGATCACTACATGACTCCTCCCTTGGTTTTGTCGCCTCTTTTTGTCGATATACTACAGAGAGGGATCAATTTTTTGAGTCTGAGTTCACTATATATATAAATTTTTGGGGATCGTGTAATTCTCCCTTTCGATTTAAATTATTTTCTGACTCATAAATATCTTGATGAGATTATGATCAGTTCATGAATTTTTCCCTGGGTTTTTGTAAACTTTTTTGTGTCGATTTACCTTATTCACACCCAGTATTTTTTCTTCTTTTTAAAATCAAATACTGTTACGTCATTTATCTTCGATATGTAAATATCACCGAATAGAATATCAACAACAATTGTGGCACGATAATTTTAATTTACCGTCTCTCTCTCTCTCTCTCTCTCTCTCTCTCTCTCTCTCTCTCTCATTTCTATTTAGTCTATATTCTTCGAGTATTCTCAGATTTATTTCAAGTTGAAGGTCAGTACATGAGTTTTTAGTGGCTTCATTTTATTTTTCACATTCCAATTTTTACACTTCTTCGCATATTCCGTGTATTTATGTATTTTTACCTGTCGATTGAACTTCGGGTCCGGTCGATTTATTCTCTTTTGAAATAAAATGCTCTCACACCAATTATAATCGAATGGAATATAAGCAACAATTGTTATACAACAATTGTAAATATTGTTTGAGCTTTCCGTTTCCTCTCAGGCCTATATTTGACTGTCTGTCTCGATTGGCTATTTATTCTATATTGATGGCGTATACATTGGGGCTATGATAATTATTTAGCCAACATTAATTACAGCAATTTTGGCTTGTGTAATAACGTCTCTTTTTTTTTCAGACACTACCGTGTTAGTAACAAGCTACTCTCATCTATGAACGATAGTTGATTTATATTTTGCAATGAAAGTTCGGGGAAGTAAGGAAATTTATGAATTTCAACGAGGGCAAATAATAGGATGGTATCAGTGTGACAAGTCAAATGGAGAAATTGCTAGGATTTTCCAGTTTAATCATCAAAGGGGTAATAATATTGTCAAGAAATCTAATGGAGAAGGCCATTGTCGTGTGGAACAACGTTCAGGAAGACCAAGCATCGTATCTGAGCGAACGAAAATGGCGCTGAATGGGGATGACATCATCAACCATCATCAGAATGTTAAAGATGTCGCCAACAGCATGGAAATATCGCCCTATGTGGTGTGAAAGTCTCTAAAAGAACTAGATTACCAAAGAGTTGTAAGGAAGAAACCTTTGATTTCAGAGGTTAACGGGAACCTTCGTATAGAATGGGCGAGAGAATTCGATAGAAAAGATTATGAATTTTGGCAGTCTGTAATTTGGACAGATTAAAGTAAATTCTGCCAATATTCGAATTCGAGACAGGTTTAGGTTTGGAGAAATAGACCAAATAGAGCAAGTTTGGGAGCACCTGCACCGAAAACTTCGAGAGCGTGCAACCAAAATCATTTAAGTGTAACCCTTAAAGAAACCTTGCTAAAGGACTGGTGAAATATGAATCAGACGATTGTTGATAACTTGATCAAATCCTGGAAAAATCGAATACAAGCATTGAAACTAGTAAATGGAGGACCTACTCTATACTAGTTCCAAATACTGTTTATTTATGCTGAGTAGGGATTGCGTAATTAAATTTTGAAATTGGATGTAGTTTATTTCTCCTAGCTAAAAACTTTTCTTAGGCCACTGTACTCAGACACATAAACATTTTATCGTGGTTGTGATCAGTACATGAATTGTTGCGTGGGTCTGTGTAATTTTCCCTGTCGATTGAGCTTCGAGACGACCATTTTTTTTTCTAAAAGCCAAGTGCTTTCACACTATGTATTATTGATAGGTATATGTCATCGAATTGAATATATGAAACAATTTTGACATAACAATTCTACATATGGTTTTGGTTTTCCGTTTCCTCTCAAAACTATATATGACCGTCTCTCTCGAATGACTCTTTATAGTATATTCTTCGATGATCCTCAGACAAATAAATAATTGTCGTTATTATGATCAATACATGACTGCTTCCGTGTAATCGTATAATTTCCCCTTTCGACTGTGCTAAGAGTTCGAGCGATTATTTTCTTCTTCATAAAAACAAATACTGCGACTCCATGTTTAATTGATAGTTAAATGGCACGGAATATGAGCCACGATTGCAACATAGCAAATGTAAATATTGCTGGTGTTTTCGTTTCTACTCAAGATTATAGTTGAAAGATGTCATTTGATTGGTTATTTAGTCTATATACTTCGAGGATTCTCAGACAAACTTTTTGTCGAGATTATGATCAGATATAATCAAATACTCTCATTTCATGTATAACCAATAGGTATGTGACACCGAATGGAATATAAGCAACAAATGTGATACAACAATTGTAAATGTTTTTGTGTGTGTGTGTATTTAATGTTTCCACTCAAGACTGTATTTGACCGTTTCTATCGATTGGTTATATAGTCCATATTCTTCGAGTATTTTCAGACACATAACAATTTTTTCAAGATTAAAATCAGTACATGAATTCTTCCCTGGGTTCGTGTAATTTTCTCTGTAGATTGATCTTCCTGACATGCAGATTGTTTTTATTTCTCCTAAAATCAAATGCTTTCACTCCATATGGACATTACATCGATTAGAATATAAGCAAGAATGATAAATAATAATTGACTTTTCCGTTTCCTCTCAAGACTATATTTGACTGTCTCCCTCGATTGTCTCTTTAGTCTATTTTTACGAGTATTCTCAGACTCATAAATATTAAGGACATTACATGAATTCTTCTCTGGGTTCGTGTAATTTTCCCTTTCCAACGACCTTCCTTGCGGGTCGATGTTTTCTTCTTGTTCTTAAAATCAAATATTCCCATTTTTTTTTTAGGTACCTTAAATGAATTTTGAAAAGGAAAGACATTCTTGAAGATTTAATTTTAGCTTTATTTGAAAACTAAATGATAATATTTACTATTTCCACTAACTAAAATATGGTGTATTACAAACAGAAATTATACAGGTTGGAATCTCAAATGTTTGGCTGATTTCAGAAAATTTTCTGAAAAGCGGCCATTTCGTTTTAAGAATTCTGTAAACAAAACAAAATTATCGATTATAAAAATATTTCAAAATTAATATATATATATATATATATATATATATATATATATATATATATATATATATATATATATATATATATTTGTAACACGTTATTTGCGTAAAATTAGCAAATGTAAAATTGAATTTATTTGATTTTAAATAAATATTATTTATAGCATAAAAATAATATATAAGCTTTTCTTAATGACAGGACCTGTTTTTATTTGATCGTTTTTAATGTATCGATAACTTCTCTGGTCTGGTCATGTTGCAAGGATGAATAACGACAGCATACCTATGGTATTCATGTATAGCCAGCTTACAGTGCATAAAGGACTGTTGGACGGATCATGGCTCTGGTAAAAATACAAACTAAATAGTAGCCACCCAGCTATAAATATGCCTCATACTAACTTCGAGCGTGTTGCCGTGAATAGAAATATATGGAGACATTTGGGAGAGAGTAGTTTCAGAATTTTCGAAAGCAGTCTTATAGGAGTCGAAAAACAACGGAGAAAAGCGTCAACAAATATTCTTTTCGCTATATCCAAAGATTATCGCTGTTGCACGATATGTGAACTTGTATTCAGATTACTGGCGAGGCTGAAGGGTCACATACGACAAGAATATGAACAATGAATTTGTCGAATTCTCATACTTCGAAATATATATTTAATATGCTAATCTACAGAAGACATAGCAAGCATAAAGTCTCTATATATTCTTTATTTCCACACTTTGTTTAAAACAAATAATTCCTTTGATACTTTGCTTAGTTTGTGAATGGTATATTTTTTCTATTCCGATGCGCCTCCATATTTCTGCGTAATATTTTGCATCATGTATTAAAAGATACCCTGATATTTATAACCACTGGGCTATAGATTTTGACATCTCCAATTCATAGTCCGTATTTTCTGATTTTTCTCTTGATGATATTCATATATTAATCCTTTTTTAAAACTGAAATTAGTCGCAAGAAACTGCTGTTGTCGG
>OZ010609.1:46693781-46828781 GCA_963932145.1 Acanthosepion lycidas | reverse complement strand
GAATCGTAGAACAGTGTTTGGAATACATAATTTAAAAGACAAAACTTATTATACGCGGCAGAGATATGTGGAGAGCCATGGTTACCTAAAGGAAAACCACACATAAAAGAAGATTCTATACAATCCCTGTCCAGAGATCTACATCTAAACTAGCAAGAAATTGTAAAATCATATTTGTCGATAACAAAAATGTTATAGTCTCTTCTCTTCTTTGTGCCGTGTCCCTGTCCGAATGTGGCGACTATGGTTCAGCACTACTTCCTGCCCCTTGGTGGGATTTTTCAAAACAATGGGAGGGTATTTTCTCGTTGCATATTTTTTGATTCCCTGCGTAGGTGTGATTATCTACGGATTTTTTAAAGAATTTAATGAAATTATTTTCTCTGTCATCCTTATGTACGATTCACGGGTTATTTGAAACTCTCTCTCTTTCCTTCAGTTTGCGTTTAAGTCAGCCGAAGATCGCGTGTGCGTGAAACTCGAGGCCTGATAAGAGCCGTCCTTTCAGAGTATTTAATATTAAGTAAGCGATTTTTACTCGGTCTATTAAATTTATGATTTCGGTATTAAATTATCGATTTATGTTTCAAAACACTATAATTTTACTCATTACTAATTTTAGAATGCCAAACTAGAAGTGAAAGGAAGTTCATGATCACGAGTCATGGCTTTTGAGATCATTTTGCAACCAGTCTCTGATGAGTGCTTTACTTATACTTGAAAACAGATTGATAGACAGATAACACTGCGATTAACACCGTGGCGTATTGAGTCATCTTCTGTGATATAAGATTATTTATTTTATTTTCTTTACTTCATTTGAGATTTCAAATTGAAGACACGGCTAGCTGGTGGCAGTTTAGTGCACCATCTGAGTCGATTGACGCATAAAATCTTTGACAATCAATCACACATTTAGTTTGGAAGCTCAAATTCTTTGAAGTATGGAACACTGTCAGTTCCATCCTGTGCACAGGTGCAGGCGAAATTTTATCTATTTGAAGGTCAGGCGACAAACTCGCTGCAAGCGAAATAAGATGAACACATGATGCATTTATACTTAGTGATCCCACAAAGATATGTATGACTTCTGTTGTTTGTAGATGTTGTAGGTGAGTTCAGTATCTAGTAAAATCAACATATGTTCACCTATTCAATGAATACGGCATCGAGACATTTATAGAGGCCGAATAATTCTCTCTTGTGTCCTACCGTCATGGGTAGGACGATAAACCGGATCCGGCAGTAAGGCTTTTGATCGGGAGGTTTTGAGGAGCGTGGAACCACCTCTTAATTGCTGTTCTTCTCAGTTCCGATATGACTTGGGATGGTAGCAACTGTCCCGGTCCCATCTATTGGCAAACACTATGAATGTATAAAAATAGATATTTATATTAAAAATACCCTCAATACGTTTTTGAGAAAGGAAAAATATTACCTGCAATATATTTGACTTAACATAAAGACGTCAATAAAATTTGATTTCTGACAAAGAATACATATTCTATTCATGCGAAACGATCATAAAAACAATGTAGGGATTAAATATCTCACTGAGGATGATATATCAATCTCTGGCGTCCTAAACTAGCTTTGATCCATTAGACATTTTTCTAAAGTTTCATCTGGACAACAGTTTATTAAGACGAATATAGTAATCTACGTATATTTAGTTAATAAACATTGATAAAACAAAGCCGAAACATTATCAGTGTATCACTATAACATGATCTGTAAACGTTGGGGAAGTTGTACCATCCCATTTACGGCTGCGGTTGTTGTGTAGAATATAGAAAAACATAGAATGAAATAACGGCCATTTCTACGCTATTTTTAATTTTCTTTTCCTCTTAGACTGTCTGTCCTATCTCATCAATAAGATTCCAATCTTCACTAATATTTCTTTTTTCTTTTCTGTGCCGTGTCCCTTCAGGGCATAGGCGATTATGGCCCTGAAGCTCCTCCTGTCTCTTATTGTTCGTAATATGTTTTTTTTTTTGTATTTTTGTTATTTTTTCTAACCCTATGTCACGTTTTGCTTTCAAGTCACTCTTTCCCTGTATCAGTCCTGCAAGTATCAGATTTTCTAAGCCTCCTTTCCTAGTTACTTGTCCCAGAAATTTCAAACGAGGATTTAAATTGAGATGAAAATAGAAATGTCATTTGTAAGGGTACTATAACAAAATAAACGAAAATTCGATTCAGCTTTCCTCGAAGATAGCCGTTTTGTTACCCACGCATTCACTAGTGTTAAAATGTAATTATAAATACTCTATCACGCGCCTGGTATTCGCGTTAGTAGTAATTTTAACAACATAATCGGATGACAGTGTGATGATGCTGAACATAGACAATTGAAAAAGACTCCGAGAGATGATATCAAATGATAGCGAGATGGAAGGACTAACCACAAAGAGACGAAATACATGGTTGTCAACCAAAGACAGAACCAAGGAAGTCATGAGAGTAAATATGGTACAGAAATCTAAATTGATAATTTAGTAACAGACGAAGTAAACTGCATGTGACACAAGTCGTAACGGAATAATTAAGTGGGACATGTAGAAATTAACCAGTTTTCAAAAAGAAAAAGAAGAATGGAGAGAGAGAGAGAGAGAGAGTGAGGGAGGTGGTTTTATATACAGAGAGTGTGAATGCCATGGACAAAATATGTGATTAAATAGGAAGTTCATCTCTATAACGATAATGCCACACATGCCCCTTATAAATTTGCTTGTGTACAATGGTATGATGGAGTCTTTCCAGTTCTTTAAATTCTTCCTAGTATCCCAGATTTTCAGGAAGATTCTATGCATGATATCAACCAAGTCCCAATCTTAACCTAATATATGCAGATGTCACATAAAACTATAAAATCTCCTACAGAAAGTAGCGAAGGAAAGCGAAAAGAAAGGACTACAAGAAGACAGAATGTATGGCCATCAGCAATAAGAAAAACGCAAATTACTAATTATTAAATATATACTGCGGGGTAATTCTGTGACCGTTAAATTTCATACAAGGTTTTATTATTGTCGGGCACATTCTTAACAATTTAAATAATGCAGATGACACAGTGCTGATAGCAGACAAGGAAACGAAAGTACAAACGTATAACAGATTGTACCGAAGCAAAAATAGAAAATGATTGCTGCAGATATACAAAAATCGTGGTGGAATGCAGGTATGTGTCTTCTCGCTGGATTTATTAAATCTATACAGCGGAATAATTCTGAGACTGTTAAACGTCATACAAGGATACATTATTGGCAGCCACAATCTTAACAACCATATGCAGTTGTCACAGATTTGGTAGAGGATACGGAAAAAAAAACTCTCCTACAGAAAATATCTACGGAAAACGAAAGGAAAGAACTCAACATCAAATACAAGAAGACAGAATGCATGGTCATCAGCTATAGGATGAGCCGAAAGTGCAAATTACAAATCGGGAAAACTAAAATCAATCAGGTTCAAAAATATTAATATCTGGGATGTGTTCTAGCAGAGGAGAGAATATGTTACACTGAGATATGAAGGGCCATGATCGCTTACGCTTTCAATGAACAGGGCAGAATAATATTTTTTATTCACCTCCAAACTTCGTTATTTAATATCGGTGAATGGGTATGCGGCTTTGGTAGATTTCTCCGAAAGTGGATCTCCTCGCGATGACATTGTTTCTTTTTAACCTTTTTGGTCGATTAGAGTTGTCGGGGGTGCTTATATAAATACCATTCATCCGGTTGTCCTCTATGTTCAAATTTGAAGCGTATTTGTGTCGACCACCTATTCAGCCATTGGAAGCAGTAATGGCATCCTCTGTGGAGTAAATATAAACCTGGTCGCTAGGAGGCGATCTCGCTTACTCATATGAGTTATCTGATGCACTGCCTTAGCACCAACTGTAAAACCTCGTTTCGCATCGGAGTCATCTCAGATCAACTCTTAGCAAAAAGGTTCCTTATTGATGTTGAACTCGATCCTGACCACCTGGACTTGCCTGGCGGTGTTTAAAATTTGTTTGATAAGTTTACAGAACTCAATTTGCATTCAAGGCAAAAAAAAAAGAAGTGTAATCTGAAATTGATATAGGTGTTGCTGACTTTTATAAATTTGGATGTTGGGTAATAGAATAATTAATTGAAAAATAAATATGCAAGACATTTCGACCGTTAATAGAAACGGCGAAATACATTACCTATAAATCCATTTTGTCATTCTATTACCCAACAGTAGAGAGATTTAGATAGTTCTTTCTTTGTTTAGTGGCATATCAACTTATTTTCGGTCATTAGAAGCCGAAATTTAATTTTCTTAGGAGCTTCATTAGTGTCATTTTTTCTTTGTTTTTTTTTTTTAAGGTAATGGAAACACTTTTTATAAAACGTTTTATTCCAATCCTCAATAAACGTGCTATGAAATAAACAGGAATAAGTCGAAAATGTTTTGAAGGCAAATTAAAATGGAATTACGATTAATCTTATACACGATAGCTTCCAATTACTACCACTTCTTTAAGACATAATTTTCGGACATAAACACAGAAACATATGCTAACAACAAACCCTCTGAAAATGTCAAATGAATTAGCCGAAACTGCTTGCGAAAATGCATACTATGAACAGTTTCTACAATCCCGTAATCCTCACATAAAAAACAAAAGAATTTAGATACGTCAAGCTAAATGACGGTTCTGTATAGGATGCAGGTTCGAATCCTGTCAAAGGACAAATATTTTCTATGAAATTTTCGCGGACATTTAGGCCGGTAAATGTTATTTAATACTGTTTATTATAAACAGAGCATTTACTTAAATACTTGTATCTACAAAAAGAATGTAAAACATAAAAATGTCTTTAATAAATTGTCGGACTTTGTCCATTTCTTAATATATATATATATATATATATATATATATATATATATATATATATATATATATATATATATATATATATATATATATATATATATATATATATATATATATATATATATATATAGTTCAAAGGTAACACCAGAATTAGCATGAGAGGAACGTGACCGAAGAGGGAAAAAGATCTCTTAGAGTAATTGAAAAAAGAATGGAATCAATTATCAAACTTATACTTTGAGAAAACATTGCAACAAATGCCCAAAATTTAGGCTGCAGTAATCAAGGCGAAAGAAGGATATTTTGACGAGTGCAAAATTCAATCATAAAATTCTTTTTTTTTTTTGTCCTAAAAAATTTCTAATCAAAAAATTATATCTATCTTTTTTAACCAAGTATAATAATTTTATATTATTTAAAGAACAAAACAACTACTTTGGGGGCCAATTTAAAAACATATATATATATATATATATATATATATATATATATATATATATATATATATATATATATATATATATATATATATATATGAACATAGAAGTAAACACTTAGAGGCGACAGTCTGTTTCATGTTATATGCAATAGTCAGGCCACTAGTGCTGTTATTTTCTCGGCTATTTATATTTATACGGGTCAGTGGTGCATTGTGGGTAGTCTATTTTGGCGGTTATTTTTTTCGGAAGTCGTTTATAAACGGTAAAATATCCACCAAAATAAACTAACCACAATGCGCCACTGATCCATATATATATAAATAGCCAAGAAAAATGACAGCACTCGTGGGTAGATAGATAGTTTGTGCTGAAAACTATTCAATCTGTAAAACTTTCAAAATTCTGAGGAAATGACAAAAATCAGATTTTGTCTTGAAATGCCTTCTTCCATGAGAACCAAATTTCTATCAGCTCTTTTATGTATGTATTTTATGTCCTATATGAACGGAGTGTATAATTGTTCTCTTTCTGTATCTGGTTTTAATGTGCTTCTTAATTGAGCCCAGAAGTTTTAAGTAAGCCGTATATATAATTCTAAATTTTTTACTTCTAATTCTTCTCAATAGAAAATAGGACACTGATTAGTGTAACCAATAATAATTTCTGCCCTTGTTTTAGTTCTACCGTGAAAATATCTATATTTATTGTAAATTAATACAATTACGGCACAAGGCCGAAAAGTGGGATGGATGGAGCCTGGTCTTCACTATCTTATACCTAGCTAATCGGATTCACGACCAATTCACTCATTACAATTTCCTCATTCACCATAACAACTTATCCGTCGCCAATTAATCCTCTATACACCCTAATACCACCTCGTCTTGGTGGAGGGCGGCTTTAAAAACGCATCCCAAATAAGATGATAAATATTATTTACAATATGTATATACAAATCGGATGGGTGATCATGAAAGGGGAAGGGTGAAACCCAAAACAAACTAAATATCAAAACAAAGCAAAATTAATCATAATTGATGTTAGTAGGACCCGTCCAGTTGCGTTAAAATATCTGAGCATTCAGAGAGAAATTAGCAGTCAACATGAAGGATTGTTTCTGATAACACATTTTCGTATCAAGTGGGCAGCCCAGAGCATTAGCCATCCGAGACGCTATTGAACATGAAACGTTACTGCGACTATAACAGTCCCCAACCGCCTGAAGTAAATGAACCAAGTTAGGAGCTTTCATCCATTAACGATGATTTATTATTCAATACTATTTTCTTTTCCCAGAATCTCAATGACGCTTTACATTCAAAAGTTTTGATGTAAATATATTTGCACAATCCTTTCTTCTTCATCTTCTTTCATGTAAGAAATATGTGATTATGCATCTCCTCTTCTTCAAATGTCTTGCAGCTCTAAGTAGTATTTGTCCCCTAATTACCTCTTCTTGATAGGCTAACTAATTACGCAAGCATTTTAATTAGTTTATATTTTATTTCTCATATTTTTAACTTTATATTGGTCATGAAAGTGTCATATTATCCAATCTCTTTCTCTAGAGCATAAACCTTTCAAGACCAGCAATCTTTGTAAGTAGTGCTAAATTTTAAAAATAGAGCCTGTTTTTGCAAAATGTATAGAGCGACGTGGACAGTCAAGACCTGAATTTCAGGCATCTCCGCTTCAGTCACTTTTTACCGACGTGACTTAGCTTCCTATGTCTTTCTACAACTATTTTCACGGTAAATGCTCAGACAATTTTTTTTTATTTGGTGCCACAAACACATGTATTTAAGCGTGCTATTTCGTCTAGGGTATGACGATAAACTACATACGGCAGCAAGGCTTTTGTTCAGGATGTTTTGAGGAGCGTGAAACCACATCTTTATTTCTGTGGTTTCCATCTCCACCCTGACTCGGATGGTGGAACCTGTTATGTCCCCATCTATTCCATTAAAAGATTGGTTCAACAAAAAATGAGTCGTCTGATTTCACCAGTTTGTATTAAGTTAAGCTTTCTAAATATAAAAGAATGATGGTGCCAGTGTATTCATAGAAATTACTGCAAAAACGGTCGGGGAATTTGAAGTGATTGATCAATTTATTCGTCTACGAAGAAAATTATTTTCCTTTAACTCTCAAGATGTTTCCCACTTCTCTAGGATACAAAGCATAAAGAATAATAGAACGCACTCTTTTCCTTTTGTATGTTTGTCTTTTATAAAGGAAGTTATTCTATAAAGGAAGTTGTTCGATGAAGATGCCGTTCTATAAAGGAAGTTGTTTCTCAAGATAATTTATCGTCGTTAGAACAAATATATGTATATATCTCCATGTCTGCAAGTTTAGACAAAACCAAAACGTTAACCTAAATTCTCAGGTCATGTTTTTAAATATCTTATTCAGATCGAGACTTTAATATATATATATATATATATATATCTATATATATATATATATATATATATATATATATATCATTTATGGCGCCAAACCCTTTCAGAAATATCTAAACTCTCAGTTGTAGATAAACTCCTTGACAGATCGATGATTAAAAATGGTTTCGTTCGTCGGAAGCATATAGATCTCAGTGATGACCATTTGTCTTCAAAACTTGTGAAATGGTGCTACAGGATAACAAACAGAAAAAAACAACATAACAACAGCTGTGGAATAACATCAACCAGCTAAAATGCATATCACATGTTACTAGGAGAGAAAATACTAACTTAAACATAATGCTGACATTCTATAGGACTTCAAATAAAATGTTAGGAAGGAAATATCAGTACTGGAAAGAGCGATAACAATCTTGAGAATTTTTTTCAGATATTTTTTTTTTTAATTTAATTTAATTTCAAACGATAAGTGCTATTCGGTTATATATATATACAGTGGGCCAAATTGATTTTGAATCCGCAACATTGCACTCAGTTTGAAAGTTGTGGTTATTGCCGTTTTTGTGTGTATATATATATATGTACTACTGAGTTAGTCAAAATGCCTTGACTCACTTTATAGTCCACCAATAGAAGGTTAAACAATCAGAAGACGTAGAACATTCAATCCGCCGTGTATAAAGGCGGCCATTTTTGTCTACCCTACCCGAATGTCCAGTCCATCTTGTCAGGCGGAGAGAAACAGAAGGACGAACTATACTCTGCTACCTTTTACCAAAATATCCACTGCTTACCTGAACAACGCTTTCTTACTGTCTTCAAGATATTCACTGCTAACCTCTGGATTCTCTACTCAAGTCGACCGTCATTATGAACAACAGTGGTTTGACATGATGAACAAAATATTTTTTCCAGATAGTTATCTCTGTGGGAAACGAGTTTAAAGACACAGTTTAGGTTCAATATCATAGAGTTGGAATTTCTTTCTGGTGATCAGCGAAAGGCTTACAGCACAGCATTATAAATTTTATAATTTACTGAAACTTCACAAGATGAATATGGACAAAATGAACGGCACTAAAACATTATTGCTAAGTCATTGTGTCATCAAATCGGAGCTTCATTTATTTCAAAGGAAAATTATACTGTATAATTTAGCTATATTATGATGTATTACCTTATATAGTGATGTAGTTTCAGTTTGATTTTCAATAAACAATGCAAATTTAAAACATTTTAAACTTATAATTTTTGCCCAGCAATATTAGGGTTTTATTTCCACTTTTGTCATTTTTGTTTAATCTATATTTATAAAATGATCAGTGATTTAATTATGATTTATAAAATGATCAGTGATTTAATTATGATTTATAAAATGATCAGTATTAGTGATCTAACAAGTCTTAGTCATTGAGTAGCCTTTTTGTAATCTTATAGAATTTTTTCACATTTTTACTTAACATCCATAAACATGAATTCAGCCATAAATTAGAAGCATGTGACACCCCGATATATGGGCTGAACGCACAGAACACCCACTAGACAGACACTAATACACAATTACGAACGCACATTAGCATCCAATGCCCACTTAGGCATACATGAATCTTTACAAACGTGCAAACATATTGAATTATTTACAGCATTAATGCACGTGACAAGTAATTGGCCAATGAGAACTGACCCAAACGTAATTAAAAAAAACAGTTTTTCCCTCAATTATCTGTCTTCTATGAACCTCTGACGAAGATTTAATAAAAGTGAAATACGTTAGATTTGTTCCCTATTTGTTCTTTATTTTGTCATCATGTTGGCTTTCGATTCATATTTGATCTGCATTTGATCTTTAACTCATACGCACATACATATATATTTTTATTATATATGCACAAACATATATATATATTTTTTTTAATTATTATTATATACGCACATACATATATATTTTTATTATATATGATTTTATTATGGGAACGCACACACACAAAGACACATGCGTATATCGACACACACAGACACTCATATATATATATATATATATATATATATATATATATATATATATATATATATAAATATAAAAGTGAACATAGAAGTCAACACTTAGAGGCGACAGTCTGTTTCATGCTATATGCAATCGTCAAGCCACGTGTGCTGTTATTTTTCTCGGCTATTTATATATATACGGGTTAGTGGTGCATTGTGGGTATTCTATTATGGCGATTATTTCACCGGAAGTCGTTTGTTTATCTATTTAGGTCAAATTATATTGCTTGTTTTTATTTTTGTTTCTTTTTTTATTTATTTATTTATTTATTAACGTAGTAAAAATTTGTTTATATCACTTATTTAACAGTTTTGTTTTGGTTTGGGAATTTAATTAAAACTATTTGTTCAGTTTTGGGGTTGATTGTTGTAGTTCATTCTAAGTATTATTTTGGCGGGAACAGTTTTTAATTGATTATCTTTATTTGGGATTGGTTTGTTTATTTATTTACTTGGATGAATTTAGGTTAATTTATTTTACTTGTATATTTTCTCTTTTCGGTTTTCGATTTTTAAGTAACATAGTATTTTTTTATGTTTTATTTCTATTTTTTTTTTTTTTTTTTTTGTTATTTTGTTATTTTTGCTTATTAGTATATTTATTTGTTTTTATTTTATTTTTTCCGTTTTTTAATTTTTTAGGTTACGTAGTAAAAATTTATTTTCATGTCTGCATTTTGAGATGAGTTCGGATCTTTTGTTTAATAATTTATTTTGGTCGGGAAAAGTAATGATAGCTATTTTTTCCTCCGAGCAAAGTTTGCAAGTTTTTGATTGGTTATTGTAGGCTGATGATTTTTTCCTTATCTTCCAAGATATTTTTGGTGTGATGTTCGTTTTGTTCCGGTGAAATAATCGCAATAATAGAATACCCACAATGCACCACTAACCCGTATATATATAAATAGCCGAGAAAAATAACAGCACACGTGGCTTGACGATTGCATATAGCATGAAACAGACTGTCGCCTCTAAGTGTTGACTTCTATGTTCACTTTTATATTTACACACGCTCTATCTCTGATATTGAGCACTTTATTCCATAAATATAGCACACCTTAAGACTATATTTCTTTATATATATATATATATATATATATATATATATATATATATATTGAACAACAAAAATATTAAATAGTTAAATTTTCAACCATAGTGTCTTGTATGTTATTATTTTTGTTTATATTTCAATTAGTTCCCTTGCCTAGTTTCGGACAAAATGGCCATCATCAGGAGAAAAATTCACTGCTTGTTAGTAGCAGTCAACTACAAGAGTGAATGACTCCGAAGTGTCTGTGTCTCAGAATGCCCTCCTTCGTCAATTTTCTTGGTTGCTGGCAATGGGATGTGTGTGTTAAGTGTATGCTTTTTGGAAGTGTGTCGGATGTGAGTGAGTGTATATATTTGTGTGAGTGAGTGTATATGCGTGAGATTTCAACACCTTTGCAAGCATGTATGGCTTGTATGGGTGAGAAATGTGTGTAGGGCTTGATTTATGGGAGTATATATTAATTTTATCTGTGTTGTTAAATTTGTGGACAAAATGTTTTGAGGCACACAATACATTTGTCTTCATGTTCCTCTATTATTTTTCTAAGATTATCCTTTCTGACTATTTCTATTTTCTACAATTATAGTGAATTTTCATGGCTTTTAATATCATGTTTTTCTAGGCTCTTCGTAGAGAGCAGAGTTGATCTGAGTCAGATAATTATTAATTCTGTCGTGAAAGAGCCATTCACATTTTCCCACATATTGCTTCTTGCATTCTGTTCATACTAATAAGTAAATTATGGTATGACTTCTCGAGTAAGAGTTGTGGTAGATTTTGAAAATTGAATTAGTTACTGTATTATAAACGAATTGGTATGTCTAATGTGGCTACAACAAAGGCTCCTTTTGTCGCTACATGGTTGGGAAAATCCTGTTTTTTTTTTTTTTTTTTGTTTTTTTTTCATTCTTGGTCTATTACGGGTTACTTTACGGTCTGAAATTTTTTTTTTACCTATAATTTCCTTAAGGTCCTTAGGGTTGCGATATGCTAGAAGGCCGGGGTAATACCAATTGGTTATTGGTAGCCATAATTCCAAAGAGAGATCAATGTATGTAACAGAGCAATATTATAATAATAAGTAAATACAATCCTTAAAAATCCATTTCGGTTATAATTTATTTATGCATATATTTAAATATTCATCCCTTCAAACCGAATTATTTTTTAGAAATTAAATCAATTTGTCCAGACAAAAAGAAAGAAAAATAAAGATAAAGGATTTTTTTTATAATAAAAGAATAAGCAAGAAAAATAAAAATGTCAATACAATTTTTTTTTTTTTAATTTAGGGAAGAGAGAGAGGTGAAAGAGAGAGAGAAGAGAGAGACTGGGAGAGAGGAAGATGAAGAAAAGAAAGGAAAGACGGGAGAAATCAATATGTCGATAGGTTGACTGGAAACAAATTTTTCCTTAAAGGGATGAGCAAGTTAATATATAATCCTAATAAGAATATTGATCCTAAACAAGTAGGTCTTTACAGAGATGATGGACTTATTTTCAACCCAGATAAAAATGGCTGTGTATCTGTGTCTAAAGAGTCTGCCTGTTACCATGAACAACTACAATGACTTTCTCCTTTACTGAGGAGCTGGAATTCCTGCTGGGGTCCCCCGGGAAATTGTTGCCTCATTTGGTCTTGGCAGTGAATCTCTTCCTTGATCAGGATGGGTTTATCCGTCCTTGTGGTAGATTAAGTAGGTCATTCCATCTTATCTTAGAGGCAAAAAAATTGCTCGGAAATAACACCCCATCTCAAGGTTGATTATCATGAATTGCCAAATGTGATACTCACACGTGGGAGTTGGAATTAGGGCGCAGTGGAAGTTAGTTTCCCCAAGAAAGATAGGCTGTCAAGAAGACACTGGTATCCTGCGCATTGTGCAGAAAGTTCAATGCAAGACCAGTGCTACCTCCCAATGTTGCGAACCTACACAATCCGAGCGTAGAATTTGAGGAATCCTTTTCAGAATTCTGGGAACGACTTCACAGGCCATCTTGGGTTAAGGAGGGAATTACAGAAAAAGTAATGTATTTACTGCTCTTCACTTGCCGAAGTGTCCGAGCGGTTCATATAGCGGTGTTGACCGACATGAGCGTCTTTTTTCAGTTTTGTCAAGCTCTTCCGCTCTCTACAGCGACAATGCCAAGACTTTTTGGGGTCAGTGCCAGGTTATTTAGCCGTCATTATCTTTACTATGAGTACCAAGAGATATTAGGCACGTACAACATCAAGTTGAATATCATTCTCTTCTTCTCTCCTTGGTTTGGGGTTAAGTGTGAGAGAAGCATACAGACCGTAAAGGCTTGCCTATACAAGGTTATCGGCAGAAGAAACGTGAACTATTTCACTCTCCTGATGATAATCTCATATTCAGAGGACAGTCAACAGTTGCCGTTCAGAAACCGTCTAAATGTTTGTGACTTCGTTCTTCTCAGAAGCCTTCTCAAGCATAGAACATTTTGGATCCTGTGAATTGTTCAGATGTCAGGTTAGCTCTCATCAAAAAGAGAGACGGGCCTGTACATGTCCACACCTTGAAACATCTATACACTGTCGAACACTCCCTGACTCCAGACGTCGAAATGATTCACCCCTCGCTCTACTACGATTCCTGTGAATGATACTTACTCCGGTACCTCTTCCGGAGACGAGAATATTGTTTGTTTCTGTCCTCTCTGTAACGCTCCTCATCAAGATATGGAAATGCGTCGTTTTGACCTCTGTGATGAATGGTTTCATTTTCGTGGGAATAGACAGGCCTCCACCGGAGAGGGAAATGTAGTATTGCCGTGATCCCCCCGCGAAAAAGACGACTTGGTAGACCAAGTTGGATTCTGGTGGTCCTGGTAAAACCTAAAACTGCGCCCGACATTAGAGTTAAAAATAGGGGACAGAATTAGGGTATCCTGAACTACTGTTACTTCCAGGTGGTCCGTGTCGACGGCCTAACACCTGTTTGTCACCAATCAGTGTTATGACCATGCTTATCATTATGGTGCCAGTTGGATTATTATGCGTCCTTCGTGGATTGAGGTTCACCTGTGATTTCTCTTCTTTTTCCGTAATTCTTTTTTTCTCTCTCTCTCTCTCTCTCTCTTTCTTGTTTTTGGGTATGTGTAGAAAAATAATTGAAATAAATTAATGTTTTTATACTATTTAAAAATATTTGGGCACAAATGGCTGCTATCAATTTTTGATTCGTAAATGTATATTTCATTTAACCAAAACACCGCCTTGAAACAATGCAGAAATTTAAAAATATTATAAATTATTTAATTAATCCTTTTATAAAATGAAAAGATTTCTTGTAAAATTTAAATATTAATTAAAAAAAAATCTTCTCAAGACAATCGTGTCCTTAATAAATCTTACTTATCAAGCAACTAAAAGCTTTTCTAGTTTAATATTTTTAAAATTTAATTGCATTTTTTATTTTAAAATTCAGATCAGATTTTCGGTGAAATGCGTAGGTGCTTTATAAAAAAAATAATTTATTTTTCCAAGCAGTCATTGTTTTAACTAATAAAAACTCCCAGACCTAGAAAAGTAATTTCTATAAATTTCATAAAATTGAGTAGCTGGTATATGTAAAAAAAAAAGAAAAAAAAAAAAGAAGTTTTTCTTTAAAAAATGCAAAAATAATTTTATTCATTTCTGAATATATCCGGTGAGTTGCATTAAAATCCGACAGTTATTCGATTTTTGCAAAAATATCAAGTTCTGTGTGTTTTTCCCCGGAAAAATCGGTAAAAAAATATCGCTATTATTATCTCGACCGATTACGTAAGAAAAACAAGATTTTTAAACAAAATTTAAAATGTGGTAAAAAGGTTTAAAAACATTCAAAAATTAATAAAAATACGTTGTTTTTGTCCTCTTAATAATAACATAAAATATTTTGATATTAAAACATTTATTTTATTGAGTTTTTTCATCATGTTATGGTGGGGTTTTTTTCCGTGAATATGTAGAAACGTTAGGGAAAATACACCGAATGCAATATAAGCAACAATTGTAAAATATTAATTGCAAAAATTGTTTGTGTTTTCCGTTTCCTCTCAGGACTATATTTTAGTGTTTCTCCCGATTGTCTATTTAGTCTATGTTCTTCGGAATATTCTTAGCTTCATAAACGCTTTGTCAAGATTAAGATCATTATATAAATTCTTCCTTGGATTCGTGTATTTTTCACTCTCGATTAAACTTCGAAACGGTCCGGTATTTTTCCATCTTCTTAAGATCAAATACTGTCACTCCATGTATAATGGATAGCGAAATGTCACCCAATTCTTCCGGGGGTTCGTATAACTTTCCCATTTTTCTTTTACCTCCGGGAGGGGGCCGATTTTTTTTTTATTGTTCCTTCTACGAATACTTTTAGTTCGTCTAATTTTCATACGTGAGAGGACATTTTTTTTTTTTTTTTTTTTGTCGTTCTTGAAATTAAATATGGTAACGCCATGAATAATTGTCAGGGAAATTACCCTGAATGGGATATAAAATTTTTTATCAAATTCCTTGTAAAGTAATTCACTTGCTATGAAAGCAATTGCTAATATAACAAGCAAAAATATGGCAGTGATGTAAGTTTCCCGAGGAGTTAACTGTCCGCTTACTTCAGAGATAGGCTTTAAAAATATTCGTAAACCTTTACGAATTGTAAACTTTTCACCAGTTGGAGTGTAACAGATTTGATTTCTGTCAAGACTCTGCTCACTGCGATCAGGGAACAAGTCTTCTTTTTCTTCTTGTTCGTCTTCTTCATCATCGTCATATTCTTTCTGTGACGAATTTCAGTTTTTTAACGTTTCCCTCTCTTTCAGTATGACCGTAGAATAGAAATTTTCAGTGTAATTAAGGTCCTGTTATTCCAAATGTATCACGGTTGGATGATCAATGTCGATCTCAGTTTCCGGGCTCTTGTCTTGCATTTCGCCCTCAACCGGATTAGGTGGCAAACTTGGAGGAATATCAATCACCATGGAAACCTGGTGGCTAATCTGCTTGAGATCTTCCAGATTCTCTGTATTTTCTCTGCCATAGCGAAAACCTTTTCTGTAGTATCTTCTGGAATCTGATTTCTCTGCATTTGTCTCTTAACAGAAGTAAAAACTTATGCACTATTATTTTATTTCGTTTGGTTAACCGAAATTATTTTTCAATGAATAGTAGCTCAGAAGTTTCCAGCTGCTATTTCCTTTTGTCAAAAACTAGGGATTATCTCTGGTTTTCGTAAAACTGATCTTTAAGTAAGCAAACACACCCTTGTGTTGAAATATATACAAAGGGTGTGTTTAACACAAAGGGACTGTTCGGAATTCTCCAATTCCTTTAGAAAATAATCTTAACACAAAAAATATTTTCTACAGGATTCTCAACTTTTTCTTTCTTTTTTTTTTTACAAATATATATTGTCGTTGGCGCACGGTACATATTTCTTTTACTCTCTTCGTCTCTTCTATTTGTCTTGAAGATCGAGGAATCTTCTAAAGTTCCAATGCTTCGAGAGTCAAGGTAGAGAAGTAAATTAAAAGATTGAGTTCGGCCACAGAAATTGGGCAGCCGCATGGGGCATTTTTCCAGCCAAGTGAAGGTGAAGTGATGGTGATCCTACCTTTTATAGGTTCTGCTTGACCGACAGGTTCATAATGACAGGTTCATTGGGCTTCCCACTAGTTCTCGCACGTAGAACGTAGCATTGTTCGTCTTGACCGGGTATCGGATCGTGCTTAGTCTGTTTCCTTACCTTATTCTTATTCCGAACCGTTATCCATTACACCACATGCACATTCCAAGATTACTGCCCCTGATATTTCCAAGCGGTCACCATTCTATGTACTGACCAAGGTTGGCGCTGCTTAACTACAGTGATTGATCGGGAACCTGTGTTTCAACGTGATATGGTCGTTAACCGTGTTCCTTAAGGATGTGGGCTCTTCTATTCCAATGAGCACTATGCACCTATACCATTTTACACCTCCTTTTGTGGACCTCGTCCTTTTATACACATTTATTATGTAGGTTTAATAACCTGGCAATATTAAGCGAAACAAATGCTGAACATCTCGACTTCAACCACTTTCTCAAAGACATGGCGTGGCTTCCCACTGTCTTTTCTAGAAATATCTTCACCGCAATTTTTATGATGAGCTTTTTTCTTTAATGCCTCGTTTTAGCATGCTACTAGATTGGCAGTTAGGTTTCACCGTTTTACTGTTGAACTAGCTACATGCAACCGTCAATTCTTTTCTAATTGTTTCTTTCCCACTCTGTGGAATTCCATTCCGATTTCTTGTTTCCATGTCCCCCACAAACTTCAAAAATTTAAGCGCCATGTCAATCGCAATCTTCTGTCTTTCTGAACGTTGTTTCTACATTGTTCTTTCTTTTACTTTTAATCGCGAAATTAATTTTCACTCCCAATAACCACTGCATCTTAGTGGCACCATCGCCTTCCTTGGGATGAAATGATTAAATAAAAAAGAAACGGAAAGAAAAATTGAGAAATTAAATTTCGAACTAGTGTTGGCCTTTTTAAAAATTGGCGGTTCAAATCGAAAACACTTATT
This sequence comes from Acanthosepion lycidas, assembly GCA_963932145.1. Taxonomy (NCBI): domain Eukaryota; kingdom Metazoa; phylum Mollusca; class Cephalopoda; order Sepiida; family Sepiidae; genus Acanthosepion; species Acanthosepion lycidas. The sequence continues at coordinate 46,811,384 of OZ010609.1, read as the reverse complement.
TGAACTTGTGTCATTCATGATCTGCTGTTTCCACGTGATTCTGCTCTTGTGTGAACATCCCTAGAAGAGTCCCAAGAACTCGTCAACCGTTTCTCTGTTGCATGCAAAATTTTGGTCTTAGCATTTGCATAATGAAAACAGAGGTAATTCACCTGCCACTTCCTCGTCCGAAGCAGATTCGCCATACAAGCAACACTTTATCATTTCTCAGATACTCCTATACAGATTGATGCGAAGAATTTGAAGCGTGTAAAGTCATTGACATATTTAGGGTGTAAGATGCATCTCTTTATTACAAAATAACAAATCCCATCGTCAAAGCTGCAAGTGCATTTGGGAAGCTTCGCTACTACCTATGGAATCGAGAGAGATATCAATTTGAACACCAAAATACTGGGTTTCTTAAACAAAAGTTGGCTCCGTGCGATCCATGTCTATAGTTTTGATAACAGTGTCTCCAATGCTTCGCGTAAAATGCAGCATTAGTAGAATTGAGACTTTCCTGTTGCAGTCGCAACTTGGCTGTGCTGGTCATGTTGCAAGGATAAGTAACGGCAACATACCTAAAGTGCTCATGCATAGCCAAATTGACAGGAGATAATGGATTAATATAAGCTAAATAGTAACCACTCAGCTGTGAATATGCCCCATACTAACTTCGAGCGTGTTGCCGTGAATAGAAATATATGGAGATATTTATGAAAGAGTAGATTCAGAAATTTCGAAATCAGTCGTATTGACCGGCTAGGAGACGAAAAACAACAGGAAACTTGTGAAACATTACACCACGTCGAATTGACCAATGATTTTTCGAAGCTTAGCTTATACATGGCACAAGACTGAAGGTGAGACGCGCCCAGTGAGGATCGAACTGACAAATTAGTCGTAATTGGACTAGCGAGAAACTTACTAACCAGTAACCCACGTCGAAGTGCCCGCTTAACAGATCAACTACACAAATATATATATAGGGGATACCCATATGTGAATAGAGGCTCCGTTGATTTTAAACTATAATATTTTGTATACCGGCTTGCAGATTCGAGAAAACATATTGAACGGCCTGCAGATTCGAGAAAACCTATTAAACGGCCTGCAGATTCGAGAAAAATTATTGAACGGCCTGCAGATTCGAGAAAATCTATTAAACGGCCCGCAGATTCGAGAAAACCTATTAAAATTTCCTGCTCATTCCTACAGGATTAGAACCTGAGTTACCATTGTAGGAGAAACCACCGTTTGATCTTACGTGTTTTGACCACTCAGCCACGAAGCACTGTACTATCAAAGAAGTTTCTATTTGCCAGTGAAGCACACATTCCTCGTTCGGACTTTATCGAATATCAGATTGTAAATGCAAACAAAGAAATTTCTAAAGAATTAAAAGATGTCAAATTATCATCCTGATAGTTTATAATACTTCAAACCTTACTTTAAGTGGATAAACACAGTTGAGCAATTTTATCGGTCTCTCTCTCTCTCTCTCTCTCTATATATATATATATATATATATATATATATATATATATATATATATAGATAGATAGATAGATAGATAGATAGATAGATAGATAGATAGATAGATAGATGCGTGTGTGTGTGTGTGTAATTTGAAATCTGCACATCGAAGCTCGCTTTTTGTGGTGTTTGAATTTTTTAATTAATTCAAGTATTTATTTGATATCATTCAAGCAGAATAATACAACACTTTCTTTTTATTAAATGAAAATTATTCGTAGTGTGATTATTAAATATCTTTCCTGATATGTAATAATCACTTCCAAAAAGGAACTGATTCCAGATGCATGGTTTACAAAGAATGAACACGCATATGTCAGTTTGAAGATATCGTTAATTGTTTCTATTATATAGCATAGTAATAGTCCAAGATACGAGCGATATATCGATGATATCAAAATCGAACAGGTACAGAAACTTAATTAACAGGTAAATAAAAAACAGACAACAGAAAATGTAACACAGAAATCCAAGGATTCTTTGGAATAGCAAAAGATGTACTTCAGAAGCTAAGGAAAGACTCAATAAAATTGCTTAGAAACAATAATGCTGAACTGTGACAAGATTGAATCTTGTATATCGCAGTGAATTCTGGACAATCTCCTTCGATGATCGTTATATCTAATCATATTTGAGTTGGTGAGTGCGCAGTTGGCTTATTAGACATCTCCACGCACGGAAGTATCTCTAGTTATATAAAAGAAAGCAGATGACAATGGCGGATTCGATAGCAACATCAGCTTGGCTCAAACGCAATAAATCTATTAGCTTCACATGTCTCGATCACTTTACACCCTATTGTCATTTATCTAGCGCTCTTTGGTCATATTGTTAATAGTTTTCTGTCAGCAAAACTTTCAGTGTGTTTATGCAACGTATTTTTTCTGGCCTCCTAAAGATCCTTTACATTTCAAGTGATGACAATAAATCATATCTGGTAAAAAGGCCTCTGATCGGGAGATTGGAAATTTTGAGAAGCGTCGGACCAGCTCTTAATTACATTTATGTTAAAATTATCAACATTATATATTTATAGTAAAGTTACCAACAGTACGATTTTAAAGCAAAATGAATAGGAATACAATTTAACTTTTGTTGAAGGCTTACAACTGCGTTGAAAATATACAGTAGCGGCCATACTATAAGGAACGGAAACAACAAAGACATAAATATGTGTATTACTTAAAAAGTAATGCATGATTAGCAATGAAATTTTTACCGAATTAAGATTAGGGTGTAATGCATAAATATTATACAAAGTTACAAAAATTTACATAATAGTTTCTTTTTGTAAATAAAGATTAAATGGAACAAAGGAAATAATCTACTGGGCAAAAGTTAAAGAACGATCTTCTTAATACCTGACTGTGAACAAAATATCAACAAAATTTAATATTTGGTAAACGTCCCCTTAAATTCAATGACTTCGGCAAAAATGTCATTGCTAATCATACATTACTTTTTAAGTAATACACATATTTATGTCTTTGTTGTTTCCGTTCCTTATATTATGGCCGCTACTGTATTTAGTTTAAACGAATGAAATTGTGTTGAAAATAATTTCATTATTAACAACCCATAGAAGTTGATAATGCAGCTGAAGAAAATCAAATGATCAACATGAATGGAATCTTTCAGGACATTAGTCCATATAATGTCCTACAAGTTCTTAAAGAAGCAGTCTGTATGCATAATCATGACCACAGAAACATTTATATGAAACAAATCTCCGTATCATCTACCATGTATTAGACTGTGATAGCAGGATAATATATATTATATATTTAATATTACAAAGCTCCGAAGAAAATTAATTTGCGCATTAATTGATCCATAAGTAGTTGATGTGCCGTTAAACAATAAAACAAATAAAAAATGATATTTTACTGTGCTGAATGTCCTGTCGACTAGTTTCTTTTGAAGAGAGTGATCTGACATGCAAACTAAATGCCCTATTCAGCGCATCTGTCAGTGTAATGGGATTGTGTTGATGCTAGCTACTTCAACACAAGCGAATACCTCTGATTCAGGAATATTGTCTTGTTAATTCATCCCAAGAATATATCTAAGGTAGATATAGAAATGTCTCAACTTCATTACTTAACATTTGTATACTGTCCTTAAATCACAAGCATAGAGCAGTGTGGGGAGAGCTATAATTTGATAAACCTTGACCTTTGTTTCTGGTGCAGTATTTCGCAACCATTTTAGATAAAGGCACACTTTAGAGCAAATAAATATATCACAGCACACTTAGCAAAATTTTTAAAGGGTATGCACTTAAATGTTACAAAGTAAAACCATCTGCTCTAGAGTGATATTCCTCTTGTTCTATACACTCTTGCGCAATTTTTCGAAATTGTTTACTATGTATAAAAAGGTTGTGGAAATAAAGACACCGAGATTTCGTAACTTCTATTCTTACATTCGAAATAAATAATTATTAAATGAGAAAATCTAATCTATTATTAAATGAGAAAATCTAATCTGATCACAAAGATTCAGATGAGCACATTTCTTATTTGCCAAATTTAACATAAAATTCTATTTCGGCTACATGCACAACATACAAATTATTTCTGGGTATGCATATGCACATCATCCGGCTGCATTGCTACTGATCGGGAGATTGGAGGCTTGCTACTATCTCTCTGTTGTTCCCAGATCTACGTTGATCCGGGTTAGTAGCACCTGTTATGGTTCCATTTGTCGGCCAATACTGAACTCCCTAGCTAAAAAAAAACCTATCTGAAAGTATAAAATTACATTGTTATAGTAAAAATACAAGCAATATATTTTTATATAAAAACTTACCAACAACACCTATTAATAGTAAAATTACCAGAAGTTCATTTAATGAAATGGTTGAAAGTATACAATGGCGTACCATATGTTCTGTTTTCCGCATTAAATAACCCGTAGCGTGTGATATCCCGCGAAACAAAATCAACCAAACATACAGGTGAACGTGTTTGTGTTGCTATTCCTAATATCTATTTTCTTATTAATAACACTCGGCCGAGAGTGGGAAGTTCTACCAAAGAAAAGATTGTTGTCGCGACAGGAATCTAACCTTGCATTCTTTTGTTTTCAATGGAACCGATTCTATAGCCGAAATATGCCTACATCATTTCGCTCACGGAGACCGCGTTGATAGAAAAAAACTTGATTTTCCCTATTTTAAAAATGCACATTTCTCAATGGGCCCTCTACGAATTCACTATAGGCTAACTTCAGTTTAATACTCGAAGCGTAAACAACAGTAATCATTTGAATGAATATTCTATCCAACATTATTCTTTATCCTTATAAACAGTATTACTAAAAATAAGTGATAAAAATCATATATATATATATATATATATATATATATATTTAATTTCAATAAAGGTCCAATTAATTTACAAATTCATGAATTATTCATACAAAAAACAAATACAAAGGTTAATGATTTAAATGGCGAGAAATCCATCTTCGCGAACAATTCAAATAATATACAAAAACCCCGAACCTGTTTATGAATGAAAAGATCCTGTTTTATAAATTTCAGTTGCATAAGGTCTTATTATTTTTACAAGCTTTCGTCTGTTCCTACAGACATCATCAGGTATGAAATCGATTTTGTTCTTGTTTTTACTCTCAGTAATAAGTGGACAACGAAAATAGAGTTGTAATTCGAAAAATGCTATGAGAAATGTGTTATTGTTTTGGAACGTGCAGTCGCAACGCTGAGTTTGAATTTAAATTTTAAGGTTCTGCGTTTATGTACAAATATAGTGATAAGAGAATTCTTTTTTTACTGGTAATTTGTAAATTAATTGCACCTTTATTGAAATTAAAATAACTGATCCAAGTGCAACTTTCGGATAATAAGTGCGGCATTACTGTAATTATTGAACAATATAGTTCATACCACTTTGACGGAAAATCTACCAGTAAAAAAGAATTCTCTAATCACTATATATATATATATATATATATATATATATATATATATGAATGTATAAATTGGAAAGGTTTCCTGGCGAGGTTTTTGGTCCTTAAGGAAATTTTGTTTATAGGTGCGACTACATATAGACATGAACGTGGGATGCTGGAGTCTTTAGAAATTTAAATTTATTTTCTTTTTAAATCTCATCGATTTATTTATATTTTTTTCTTTATCTTTTTATCATGAAGTTAGTAAATTTGACGCACTGTGATGATTTAAATTGCCAAATTTAAACCGATGATGTCTTGATGGACAAAACGCATCACATGTAAAAATTTCACACTTTACCTTACATTTTTCCCAATAGATTTCTTGATATATAAAAATGTTATATATATTTCTCTTGCTTAGGTTCAGAGTCATCTGATATTAAAGACACGCCACTATCATACTTTATTCTCTCATATAAAATACGATTTCTATCTGCGTAGAAATATGGTTAGAACATTTCCTTTTTAACTCTAAGACACTATTTTGATCTCACCATCATCAATTTTCAGGGGTCTTGACAGACAGATGTTATAACACTGGAGACCCAATGTCAGCCTCTATAACCGCTGATGCCTGAAAGACCATATCACCTAAGGGTGGACTCCAAGCGCATTCAGCTAAGCCACTTTCGAGGATTTTAATCATATTAATATATTCAATGTTGCGTCAGTACGATATCAGACAAACTAAAAGTTGTTGATGCATTAGGTTCAACGTCATCTGATATTAAAGACACGTCACTACTTTATCCTCTGATATAAAATACAATATCAATCTGCGTGACAATATGGTTAGAACATTTCCTTTTCGACCATATGACACTGTTTCGATCTCACCAGATTGAGGGAAGGAGTGTTTGGGATAAATAAATTAAAAGACAAAACATATTAAAAGATACAGTGGAATGTGGAGGGTCATGATCATCTACGTCCGGAAAGAACACGGCATAAAAAAGAAGATCTACATCTAAACTGGTAGACAATTGTACCAACTTTGATAGACAAAATATTTGACGTTAACAAAATGTGATAGGCTCTTCTTCTATATGCCGTGTCTTTTCAGAACGTGGTCGACCATGGTTCATCACTACTTCCTGCCTTCTCATGAGCTTTTTCATCTGTAAAAGCGTAGGTGTGATTATCAACGGATTTTTTCACGAATTTAATGAAATTATTTTTTTCTGTCATGATTTAGTACAATTCACGGGTTATATAAAGTCCTCTCCTTTCATTTGTGTTTAAGTTGGCTGGAGATCGCGTGTGCGTGAAACTCGAGGTACGATAAGGGCCGTCCTTTCAGAGTATTTAATGTTAAATAAGCGATTTTTACTCGGTCTACTAAATTTAGAATTTCGATATTAAATTATCGATTTATGTTTCAAATCACTATAATTTTACTCATTACTATTTTTAGAATGCCAAACTAGAAGTGAAAGCAAGTTCATGGCTTTCGAAATCATCTTGCTAACAGTCTCTGATAAGTGTCTTACTTATATTTGAAAACAGATAACACTGCGATTAACACCGTGGCGTATTGAGTCATCTTCTGTGATATAAGATTATTTATTTTATTTTCATTACTTCATTTGAGATTTCCAATTGAAGACACGGGTAGCTGGTGGCTGTCGGTGCACCATCTGAGTCGATTGACGCATAAAATCTTTGACAATCAATCACACATTTAGTTTGGAAGCTCAAATTCCATCCTGTGCACAGGTGCAGGCGAATTTTTATCTATTTGAAGGTCAGGCGACAAACTCGCTGCAAGCGAAATAAGATGAACACATGATGCATTTATACTTAGTGATCCCACAAAGATATGTATGACTTCTGTTGTTTGTAGATGTTGTAGGTGAGTTCAGTATCTAGTAAAATCAACATATGTTCACCTATTCAATGAATACGGCATCGAGACATTTATAGAGGCCGAATAATTCTCTCTTGTGTCCTACCGTAATGGGTAGGACGATAAACCGGATCCGGCAGTAAGGCTTTTGATCGCGAGGGTTTGAGGACCGTAGAACCATATCTTTGTTGTGGATTCCGTGGTGAAATTCGGTCTCCAATGAATGACAAACGCAAGAATTAAATATAAGAAATTAAATGTATTTACACAATAATACAAAAGTCAATACTGTTAGTAAATCCAGGAACGCGGTTAGTAGCAATAATAATATATATATCTATATACAGTCTCGAAGTAGGACTTCCTTCGAGTCTACGTGCTTGCAACTGTGACTTCTACAAGCGGTTACCTAACATTATTACTCTACCTCCAACTCAATCACAATCTCTGCTAACTCTTTCCCAATGTCTCTCTCTATATTCTGCCTGGCTTTGGGTATTTAACGGCAACAGTCCAAGCAACACTCTGGTCGAGTCCACTTATATGAAAAAGAGTAGGAACCCATAACAATCTTAATTGCTGTTGTTCCCAGCTGCACCATGACCCGGGGTGGTAGCACATATCGTCAAATAGTTAACACTAAAACTGGGGTCAAAACACTATGAAAGTATAAAAAAAATATTCATCGTAAATATACCAGCAAGACACTTTTGAAAATAAAAAAATATTACCAGCAATTCATTTGACTCGCAACAAAAACCCACTTTACAAAAATAAGCCAAACCAATCTCCTGTGTCGTACGTTGGCCTTGATCCATCAGATTTTTTTTAAATATTCATCTGTATAACAGTTTATTTAGATGAATATGGTAATCTTCTTACGTGCAGTTAATAAACATCGATAACACAAAGCTGAAACCTTAACAATGTATCACTATAACGTTTCCTGTAAAATATTTGAGAGTTGTACCCCAACCCAATTGCAGAAACGGTCGTTGTGTAGAATATAGAAACATGTAGAATGAAAGAGCGCTCCTTTCATGCTATATTTTATTCTGTCTTTACTTAGACCGTTTGTCCTGCCAAACCTAAAATATTCCAATCTCCACTAATATTTCTTTCATCTTTTCTGTGCCATGTCCCTTGAAGACGTAAGCGCTCATAGCCCTCTACACCTTCCTGTCCGTTGCAGATTATTAGTTAGTACTTTTTGTTATTTATTCCAAACAATATTCTGCCCATTAAGTGTGTCACATGTTGCATTTCCAGTTACCCTTTCCCTGTATCCGTCCTGTGAATATCAGATTTTCCAACCCTTCCTTCCTGATTACTTGTCCCAGAAATTTCAAACGAGGATTTAAATTGTGAGTTATCCGTTGCTTAATAGAGTTAACCTAAAATGTCAAAAGGCCACTGTAATGTTCCTGGGACTGAATTCAGTTTGAATCTCCTAGACTGGCTACTAGCCAAGGTCAGGGACCTCAGTCTGCCATGTTATTTAGTGCATAACAAGAGGAAAATAGAAATGTCATTTATAAGGGTATTAGAGAAACATAAACGAAACGGAGTCGTTCCGAATTTGAAGTCAGCAATCTGATTCAAATTTCCTCGAAGATAGCCATTCTTTTACCCATGCATTCACTGTTACGCCAGGTTACAATTTTGTTGGTGTTGAAATGTAATTACATTAGGTTGATGCAAAAATAATGACGTAATAATGTCGTTTTTTGACGTTAAAAAATGCGTCAAAAAACGACATTATTACGTCATTATTTTTGCACCAACCTAATAAATACTTTATCACACGCCTGGTATTCGCGTTGGTAGTAAATTTAACAACATAATCTGACGGCAGTGTGATGTGTCTTCTCACTGGATTTATTAAGTCTATACTACGAAGTAATTCTGAGACTGTTAAAAATAATACAAGAATTCTTTACTGTCGGACACAATCTTAAGGAATTAAAGTACTCAGATGACACGGTGTTGATAGCAGACAAGGAAACGAAAGTATATTTTTTCTACTGAATCTACAGAACAAAACATAGAATATGAGTCCAGCAGATATACAAACAAAAATGAGTTGTAAGAAAAGGATGTTTCTTCTCACTGGATTTATAAGATCTATACTTCAAGGTAATTCAGAGACTGTTAAAAGTCATACAAGAATTGGCGGACACAATTTTAATATCTTTGGGGATACAGATGACACAGTTTTACTCTCAGACAAGGAATCGAAAGTACAAACGATCCTACAGAATGTACAGAACCAAATATAGAAAAATGAATTCGACAGATATACAAAACAAAAATGGCGTGTAAGACAAGGATGTGTCTTCTCACTGGATTTATAAAATCTATACTGCAAGGTAATTCAGAGACTGTAAATATGATACAAGCATTAATTATTGGCAGCTTCATTCATAAGAACAAATGATATGCAGATGGCATCAACTACCTGAAGAGAGAATGCAGGGTCATCAGCAATAGGATGAATCGTAAATTACAAACCGGGGATATTAAAATCCATCAGGTTCAAAAATATTAATATCTGGGCCATGATTGCTTAAGCTTTGAATGAACAAGATAGAGTAATATTTGTTTTATTCACCCCCAGACTTCGTTATTCACTATCAGCGAATTGATATGTCGCTTTGGTAGATTTCTCCGAAAGTGGATCTCCTCCCGATGACAGTGTTTCTTTTTAACATTTTCGGTCGATTAGAGTTATCGGGGTTGCTTATATAAATACCATTCATCCGGTTGTCCTATGTGGGCACATTCCAAGTGCATTTGTGTCGACTAACTGTTTAGATACTGGAAGCAGTACTGGCGTCCTCTGTTGGCTAAGAGGAGATCTCACTTAGTCATATGAGTCATCTGACACTCTGCTGTGGCACCAAGAGCAAAACGTCGTTTCGTATCGGAATCATCGCAGATCAACTCTTAGCATAAAGGTTCTTTGTTGACATTGAAATCGACGTATTTTTTCCATATTGTCATTATTTTACCAAACACTCCTTTAGGCAGTTATTTTTTTGTTTAACAGCATATCAAATCCTTACGGGTTGAAATTTTTGTTGCTAAGGAACTACAGTAATTTTTTTTTTTTTAACAAAATCTTTGTTCATAACCCTTTCATTCTAAAAACAGCGAATGTTAAAAGACGTGTAAATGTGATGGAAACACTTTTTATAAAACGGTTTCTTGCAACCCTCAATAACAGTGCTATGAAATAAACAGGAATTTGTTGAAAATCATTTGAAGGCAATCTAAAATGGAATTACGATTAATCCTATAAAATATGGCTTGCAATTACTACCACCTCTGTAAAACATTCGAACATAGAAACAGAAACATATGCTAACAACAAACCCTTTGAAAATGTCAAATGAATGAGCCGAAACTGATTGAGAAAATGAACACGATGAACAATGTCCACAATCCCGTAGTCCTAACATAAAAACGAAAAATCACTAGAAAAACGGAATGTCAATTATCAGAAAAAAATGCCATAAAAATCTAAATCTAGGCTCCCATGACTTGCAAGATCCCTTTAGTAACATGCACACACACATACACATAACATATATATATATATATATATATATATATATATATTATATATATAAAAATTAGAGTTCCAAAGGTACCCCTAGAATTAGCATGAGATGAACTTGACAGAAAAGTGAAAGAAATGAAAAAGTAATTGAAGAGTAAATGAAAAATGATTGGAATCATTTGTCAATTTCATACTTTGAGAAAACATTGCAACGAAAGCCAAAAACTTGGGCTTCAGTAATCACGGCGAAAGTACGATATTTTGACGGGAGCAAAATATAATCATTTTTATGATTAAATTTTCTCTTTTCTTTTTCTTTTTTCTCCTTTTTGTCATAATAAAATTTCTAATAAAAAAAATCATGGCCCTCTTTTTATTTTAAACAAGTATAATAATTTCATTTTATTTCAAATATTAGGTTGGTGCAAAAATAATGTCGTTTTCTCACATAGTAACAAATGTGAGAAAATGACATTATTTTTGCACCAACCTAATACAAACAAATTTTCAAAAAATACCATTGATTGCAACAAACATTTGAACTCTATTTATATATATATATATATATATATATATATATATATATATATATATATATATATATATATATATATATATATGGGCGAGAGAGAGTTTGTGAACACTTTCCAAAAATCAAAATTTCCATCACCGTTTTCATGTAAGTATATTTTTATATCCTATACGAACGGAGTCTATAATTTTTCTCTCTTTGTCTGGTCAATATTGGTTTTGTTACCCGTTCGCTAATATCCCTTAAAAGTTATCCAAAATCGTCATAATTCCGTGCAAATGTACATGCTGAATTCGAATTGACAATTAAATTATGAAGAAACCCGTTTTGGAGTTATCGAAAAGAAAAAAAAAATCGGACTTGTTTTTGGTCATTCGTTCGCCGCTCGATTCAATGCGGGATACCTACGCCGGCGTAATAAGAAAATTTGGCCTATTTACTTCTTTTATTGAGTTTTCTTGCAGAAAATCACTACGCACGGGTAACAAAACCAATATTTACCCTTTGTCTTTAGTCAAAATGTGTTTCTTGATCCATTGGAGAACTTTTCCATAAGACGTATCTATAATTCAATTTTTTTTTTATATTGTAATACTTCACATTATAAAACAAATTAGTGTTCCCAATATTTGTTTCTGGTCTTTTTACGTCCAGGCAGATAAATATCTGTGCATTCAGAGATAAATTAGCAGTCAACCTGAAGGATTGTTTCAAATCTTCGTATCACGTGCATATTCCAGCACGTTAGCCATCCGAGGCGATACTGAACATGAAACATTTCTACGACTATAACAGACCCCAACCGCTAGAAGCAACTGAACCGAGTTAGGAGCAATGATTTATTCTTCAATACTATTTTCTCAGAATCTCAATGACGCTTTACATTCAAAAGTTTTGATGTAAATATATTTGCACAACCCTCTCTTCTTCATCTTCTTTCATGTAAGAAATATGCGATTATGCATCTCCTCTTTTTCAAATGTCTTCTATCTCTAAATAGTATTTGGCCCCTAATTATCTCTCCTTGATAGGCTATCTAATTATACAAGCTTGTTAATTAGTTTATATTCTATTTCTACATTTTAACCCTCTATATGTCATGCGAGTCTCATATTATCCAATCCTTCTTTCTAGAACATAAACCCTTTCAATTCAAGCAATAGCAAGATGCCTTGAACAGCATGGGATCACATCTTAATTGCTGATGTTTTCAGTTCGACATAGACATAGATGATAGCACCTCTTACGTTCCCACCTATTCAATTAAATAGATTGGTTCAACAAATAATGAGTCGTCTGATTTCATCAGTTAAGCTTTCTAAATAAAAAATAATGATGGTTCTAGTGTACTAATAGAAACTATTGCAAAAACGGTCGGGGAATTTGAAGTCATTGATCAATTTCTTCGTCTGCTGAAGAAAACAATCTACATTTACCTCTCAGGATATTTCCCACTTCTCGAGGATATAAACCATAAAAAAAGAAAAGAAACAGGTTCAATTTATGCTATTTTTTTCTTTTATAAATGAATTTGTTCTATAAAGGAATTTTTCTATGAAGATGTTCTATAAAGGAATTTTTCTATGAAGATGTTCTATAAAGGAATTTTTACTATGAAGATGTTCTATAAAGAGAGTTGTTTCTAACGATAAGTTAACGTCGTTAGAACAAATATATCTATATATCTGCAAATTTCTACAAAGCCAAAATTTTAACCTAAAAACTCAGGTCATGATTTTAAATACTATATTCAGATCGTGACTTAGCTTCCCTCTGTCTTAACTACAGCTATGTTCAAGATAACATTTTTTACTTGATGCCACAAATCCCTAAATTTAAGGGTGCTAATTCGCAAGATGATAAATTACATACTGCAGCAAGCGGTGAACCACGTCTTAATTGCTGTTCTTTGCAGCTCCACTCTTACCCGTATGTTAGCAGCTGTTATATTCCCATCTATTTCATTAAAAAGATTGGTTCAGCAAATATGAGTCGTCTGATTTCACCGGTTTGTATTAAGTTGAGCTTTCTAAATATAAAAGAATGACGGTTCCAGTGTATTAATAGAAACTATTGCAAAAACGGTCGGGGAATTTGAAGCCATTTATAAATTTCTTCGTCTATCGAAGAAAACTATTTTCCTTTAATTGTCAAGATCATTCCCACTTCTCCGGGACACAAACCATAAAGAATAATGAAACAAGATAATTTTCAAGATAATTTATCGACGTTAGAACAAATATAAATATATATATATATATATATATATATATATATATATATATATATATATATATTCATCTCTGAAAATTCCGGCAAAACCAAAGCGTTAACATAAAACTCAGGTCATGTTTTTAAATACTATATTCAGATCTATACTTTAATATGGATGGCATTTATGGCGCCAAACCCTTTCAGAAATATCTAAACGCTCAGTTATAGAAAAACTCTTTGACAAATTGATGAGTAAAAATGGTTTTGTTCGTCGGAAGCATATAGATCTCAGTGATGACCATCTGTCTTCAAAATTTGGGAAATGGTGCTACATGAATTTAAGCGTGCTACTTTAACAGGGTTCTGGATCATCAGACTTTACTTCGAAAAATTGAAAATTTAGTTTGCATAAACTAAATATTAGCTTCTTATAAAAATATCATCCTCCTCGTGTCTACCCATACGGATTACCTAAGTTTGCATAAACTAAATATTAGCTCCTTATAAAAAACATTTCAATTTTTGGAAGTAAAGTCTGATAATCCAGAGCCCTGTTAAAGGGGTTATGGTGAAATAATTTATTACATGGAACCTTAACGTGGTCTGTTTTTATTCAAATATATATATATATATATATATATATATATATATATATATATATATATATATATATATATATATATATATATATATATGCATCTCTGAAAATTCCGGCAAAACCAAGACGTTAACCTAAATTTTTAAATACCATATTCAGATCTATATTATAAATGAAGTTGTTCTATAAAGGAATTTTTACTATGAAGATGTTCTATAAATGGAGTTGTTTCTAACGATAAGTTGACGTCGTTAGAACAAATATATAAAAAAAAAAGTATATAAAAATATGGATGACATTTATGGCACCAAACCCTTTCAGAAATATCTAAACTCTCAGTTGTAGACTAACTCTTTGACAGATTGATGAGTAAATTTTTTTTCGTTCGTCGGAAGCATATAGATCTCAGTGAGGACCATTTGTCTTCAAAATTTGGGAAATGGTGCTACAGGATAACAAACAGAAACAACAGCTGTGGAATAACAACAACATCAACCAGCTAAAATGCATATCACATGTCACTAGGAGAGAAAATACTAACATAACCATGATGTTGACATTCCACATGACTTCAAATAAAATGTTAGGAAGGAAAGCATCCTCAATATTCAAAAGAGCGATAACAACTCTTGAGAAATTGTCTCAGATATTTTTTATAAATTTCAACCGATAACTGCTCTTCGATTAAATAATATTTTAACATTAATATATATATATATATATATATATATATATATATATATATATATATATATAGTTTATGCAAACTTAGGTAATCCGTATGGGTAGACCCGAGGAGGGTGATATCCGGAGAGCTCAATGTAAAATTCAGAGCAGATATGTTTGAATAAAAACAGACCACGTTAAGGTTCCATGTAATAAATTATTTCACCATAACCCCTTTAACAGGGCTCTGGATCATCAGACTTTACTTCCAAAAATTTAAAATTGTGTTTGCATAAACTAAATATTAGCTCCTTATAAAAATCATCCTCCTCTTGTCTACCCATACGGATTACTTAAGTTTGCATAAACTAAATGTTAGCTCCTTATAAAAAACATTTCAATTTTTGGAAGTAAAGTCTGATGATCCAGAGCCCTGTTAAAAGGGTTATGATGAAATAATTTATTACATGGAACCTTAACGTGGTCTGTTTTTATTCAAATATATATATATATATATATATATATATATATATATATATATATATATTTATGTTTGTGTGTGTTTTGAAAAATATATATATATGTTTGTGTGTGTTTTGAAAAATAAAAAATATTAAATAGTTAAATTTTCAGAAACACTGGGTTTTATATTAATATATTTGTTCAATTATTTCAATTAGGTTCCTGGACCAGTTTCGGCCACAATGGCCATCATCAGGAGAAAAAATTTCTGCATGTTAGTAACAGTGAAGTATAGGAGTTAATGACTGAAGAAAGTGAAATTTATCAGTTGTATTCATTTGTTTTTTTATCTTTCATTCTGGTCAGTCCTTTATACGGGTTAAACCGCCTCTTTCAAGTTTTTTTTTTTTTTTTAAATACCCTTGTCTCAAAATTCTCTCCGTCGTTTTGATAATTTTATTGGTTGCTGGAAATGGGATGTGGCCGTCAAGTGTATGATGCCTTTGAATATTTTGGTAGTGTGTTATGTGTGTATGTTTATATATTTGGGTGAATGTGTGCATATGTGTGAGTCCTCAATATCTCTTCAAGCATATCTGCCTTGTTTGGGTGGGAAATGTGTAGGCATTGATTTATGGGATTATATATTAATTTTATTTTTGTTGTTAAATTTTTGGCTAAGTCTGGATGTTTTGAGGCACATAATCAATTTGTCTTCATGTTCCTCTATTATTTTTCTTTTCTATCTTTTCTTTTTTTTTCTTTTTTTTTCTTTTTTTTTCAATTATAAGGAATTTTGCATGGCTTTTAAAATCATGTTTTTCTAGGCGTTAAAGTTGTTCTACACGTAATAATAATTTGATGGAAAGCCAACCGATAATTATTAATTCTGTAGCGAAACTAACATTTAAACTTTCTCACATATTGTTTCTTCCATGTTGTGCATTGTAATAAGTAAATTATGTTATGAATTCTCAAATAAGAGTTATGTTTAATTTTGAAAGTATATTTAGTGACTGAGCGATTAAAGGAATTGGTATGTCTAATGTAGTTAAAAGAAAGACTACTTTTGTTGTTACATTGTTAGGAAAATCGTATTATTTTATTCTTGGTCTGTTATGGGGTACCTTTCATCTGAAATTTGGTTACTAACTATAATATACTAAACGTTCTTATGTCTACGTTATTCTAAAAGGCCGGTTTCCTCAAATATACCAATTGGTTATTGGTAGGGATTATTCCGCGGACATGAATACAAAGAGAGGTCAATGTAAGTAACAGAGCAACTTTATAATAATAAGTAAATACAATCATTAAAAATCTATTCTGGTTAAAATTTATTTCATGAATAAATTTAAATATTCACCTCTTTAGACCGAATTTTTTAAAAATGAAATTAATTTATCCAGACGAAAGGAAAAAGGATAGGAAAAAGAAAGAAACATTTTTACAATAAAGGAACATGAAAGGAAAATAAATATTTCAATATTTTTTTTTAATTTAAGGAAGAGAGAAAGTGATGGGAAGAGAGAGGTGGAAAAGATTGGGAGAGAAGTGTAGGGAGAAAAGTATAGAAAGAAAGTAGAATTTAATATGAGTCGACTGACCTAGAAGATAATTATCCTTAAAAGGATGAAGAAGTTAATATAGAGTTTAAGGGATAGGGGCGATCAGAATTAAAAGAGACGTTCCTTTGGGCGCTTATAACTCCGCTCAAATTGTTCATTTGGGAGGTATCTATGTATTAGACAGGCCTTAAAAGAATATTCATCCAAAAGAAGTAGGTCTTTACAGAGATAAATGATTTTTTTCATAATGGATATTAATGCTCCTTTAAATTCTAGAATACAGAAGATCATAAGGGTTTTCTAATTCCTGGGTTTTAAAACTGAAATCTCATCTAACATTAATATAATCAATTTCTTATATATCACTTTCAACCTCTCTAACAACATATTTAAGCCATTTCATAAAGAAAATCAACTTCTATATATATATATCAATGTTAACACAATCACCCTAATATTTAATTAAACAAATCTATCACACCGGAATATAGGCACCCCCACTTTGGTTTAAAAATGAAATTTTAAAAAAAAGATAATCCTTCTTGAACCTATCCTTTTGCCTTTAGTTGAAAGTTAAATGATTAAATTTATGATTTCCAGTAAGCATAATATTTTGGTGTATTTAAAACAGAAATTATAAAGATTGGAATGCACGCTTTCATAAAACCTTCTTCCAAGCGGCCATTTTCTCACTTTATAAATAATTTGTAAGCGAAACAAAATTATCGGTTTTAAAAATCTTCCAAAATAATATTTGTGATTGGTTATTTGAGTAAAATGAGCAAAATTAATGTTAAATTAATCTGATTTGAAAGAAATATTACTTATAGGATAAAAAATAATATACAAGGAATTCTTAAACGACGGGTCCTATTTTTTTCATGTTTTTATTGAAATTATCTTGTTATCGATAAGTTACGAGGTATTGACAGCTAATATGGATGACCATCGAAGTAAACGCATTAACATATTTTCAGCAATTGTTTAATATTTATTGACATTTAGTTACGTTTCAAGATTCTTCAGATAAAATAGCTGAAGTATGACCAAACTAAAATGAATACATAAAATAAAATTATTTAATGAAATATGTGGAAAAAGAAGTCAAGTGTGCTTATTGAGCAGCGGCCGGACGTGGAAACTGATTGATTGACGGATTCTGGTTTATCAAAGCGAGGCTACTGCAAGGCATTAATTTTGAAGCCGTTTTTGCCAGAAACAGTCGATGCGCAGGTCTGCTCTTTGTTATTTAAGGTCTGCATTCTTTTTCTTTTCTCTATCTTTTATTTTTTGAGAAGGATATTACGTCAACGGTGTCGTTTTGCGCGCTCTTGCCTCTATTATTTGATCCCTGTTGGGATGAAATAATAGAGAGAAGAGCGCGTAACACTTACTGCTGGACCGACTTTGATTACCATTGTGTCGTAGAAATTTTTGACATTTTGCGAAACATCCCAATCGTGCCGTGTTAACTTCTTTCATTACTGTTGTTCCTGCAATGTGGTAATATGACGGACAGCCATGATGACTTGCTCAAGCGAATCTCTATTTTAAAGATGAAAATCAAGAGAAGGATGAAAGACTCGCGTGGATAGGATGTTACTACTCGTATATAATCTGTATTTCGAGGCCAAATACAGGAATATGTGACGGAGATCGAGATTTTCGTGAGCAAATTGGAGCTCTCTTCTTCCTCCTAGAGTGAATGGGAAATATTGAAACGGATTGTCTGGCTCCCCTGCTGGCTTTTCATAAGGAACTGGAAGAGCATGACTCGATCCTATCTCCATTTGACTCTGTTGATTTACTGGATTAGACTTCCTATACACTAGCATAGATCCTGGATTTCCATCTGGCAGAGGTGTGACCTCCTTTACTGTCAAACCTCCGCAGGTGCAGATAGTGGGGCCTGCCTTCAACGGTCTGGATATTGACAAAGACCACATGAGCTTCAGAAACTTCTTGTCTTGCTTTGAGAACTGCGTGTCGGACATGGCTAATGACTCAGAGAAGCTGAATTTCTTAAAGTGTTCCCTCCCTGATAGACCATTACAGTTGATCAACCATTTTAGTGTGGTCAACAGGAATTACCAAATCACTCTCAAAAATCTCAAAACTGAATACTTGAATATGGATGAAACCATCGACTAAGTCTTTCAGCACATAACTGACTACCGTCCTAAATGTGAGAAGTCTTTTCCGACCTGAGGATTTTTTAAAAATCTTCTTCGTGAGCTGGTAAGCTCTTTTATTTGTGACTTCTACGATGATCTTTCAGCCGGAGGCTGTCTCATGGCAAAATTATTTTTATCTAGTGTCTTAAAGAGTTGAAGGGAGAAGTGATTCAGCTATTTGCAAGGAGGATACCACTATTGTCATCAATTTTACAAGAGATCGCAAAGCCATTATTGACCACTTATAAGGGAAGGGAATTCCCTGACTTTCTCTTTAATGTTGATACGTTTCCGATAGACCTACCACTTCAAAGAGCAAGAATTCCTCATTTCAAGTTACCTCCGATTCTTGGTGCCTCTGATGAGGACTCATGTGCACTGCCTCGTATCGTATGCGTTACTTTCGTTCGAAATGGCAAAACAGTTTCCACTATCTGTTTACTGGTTACAGGGAGCAGTTGTACGTATATTGCCGGGGATGTATAGCTTCCCTTCGGCTGCTTGGAGTCATTAAGTCTTGATTGTGACCTGAGGCTGTCATCGCTTCTGGTAGTGTGCGAGAGGCGGTTTAAGGAGGTGAATCTGGAGACTGATTTGGACACCAGTAATATGCCTCCCTTCCCAGCTCTGGTGGATGAAGCATTAGATCTGTTTCTTCGGGTAACCTATTTGGGCTCCCTTCCGCATAATTTTCAGAAGGCCAACTACTCCCTGGTTGTGAGATTTTCCGAAGGTGCCAGCCTTGTTTCTATCAGGGCTGTAATTGAGTTTGCTCTTTTTCGGCATTCGGAACTATGTTTTCAGGTTCGGGTTTGTTCCCTTCCGGTAAGATTTATTCCTTCCGGAGAGGTGAAGTCCTTTTACCCGACTGACCAATCACCGGCTGGTGAAAATAATCGCCATCCTCTTTCCATCCAGTTCTCAATTACTTGTTTTGTGTTGGAGCCCGAAGGAACTTAAACGGGCACAATTTTTGATTTTTAGAAACTACTCGGAGATTATTTCATTATTTAATATAAAATCAAATCATTTCTATTGCCTTTTTCTCTGCATGAAAACCTAAACTATCAATTGATAAAAAAAATGAACGAGAGTAGAATATACAATAAATAAATTGATAAATATAATTTTGAATAAGCAAAAGGAGAAAGTAAAAAGACAAATGTTCTTTCAGGTTATATTAGGTTGGTGCAAAAATAATGATGTAATAATGTCGTTTTTTTACGTATTTTCTAACGTCAAAAAACGACATTATTACGTCATTATTTTTGCACCAACCTAATACAAAAAAATAAATACTAAAACAGATAAACTCGGTTACAGTGGAAAAAGTTGAAATAAATAATAATAATAATAATAATAATAATAATAATACATATATATATATATTTGTGTGTGTATGTATGTATGTATACCTTCAAGAATAATGATAATTATAATATATAATAAATGAAATAATGTTTGCTAACTGTATTAAATTATTTATTATATTACTTTTAGCAATATTTACATTTTTCATTTAAACTTAAAATCCGTTAATTTATTTTAGGGTGTCGTCAAAACACGTCATCTTTTCTCGAGTCCAAAACACGTCATCTTTTCTCGAGTCCAAAACACGTCATCTATTCTCGAGTCCAAAACACGTCATCTTTTCTCGAGTCCAAAACACGTCATCTATTCTCGTGTCCAAAACACGTCATCTATTCTCGAGTCCAAAACACGTCATCTTTTCTCGAGTCCAAAACACGTCATCTTTTCTCGAGTCCAAAACACGTCATCTTTTCTCGAGTCCAAAACACCTAAGTTTTGAATACAAGGAAGAGTAATGGATAGTGGCCTGGATTGTGGAATCGGAGAGCCGAGTTCATTTCATTCACTTACTTGTTAATACCACATGGAAAGTTTACGAATCCAACTTTTCTCTCTCCAGCTATGGGTAAATTAGCTGAACAGAATGGGTCGTATAGCCTTTGCTGGTAACCGGACTAGGAGAAAGAAAAATTCTTAATTCAAAACCAGTCTGGATAGGTTTGGTCAGTGTATCTTGCTCGGGAAACACCAATGCTACTTCTGTGGCAGTATATATATATATATATATATATATATATATCCTAGTGGATTGCGGCTCACGGGATAGTGATACAAGTTTACTTATATCTAAAAATTCGAGGAGTGTAATTACACGCACACACACACACACACACACACACACACACACACACACATATATATATATATATATATATATATATATATATATATATATATATATATATGACAAAGTGTAAAGTTTTTATAGCGACGTGTTTCGTTTTTTAGGACTGCATCGGACGAAATTTGCCTTATAGGTGTGACTACATATAGGCATGAAAGTTGTATGCTGGGAACTTTAGAAATTGAAATTTATTTTCTTTTTAAATCTCGTGGATTTATTTATATTCTTTTTTCTTTTTCTTTTCATCACTTTTATTAGTAAATTTGACGCACTCTGATAATTTAAAATTACCAGTATGGTCGCAAAAACGTAACAAATTTACTCCAATGATGACATAATGGAATACACGCGACACATGTAGAAAGTTTGCAGTTTGTCTTACAATTTCCCCAATACATTTCTTGATATATAAAAATGTTTCTCTTTATCTTCATATATATATATATATATATATATATATATATATATATATGAAGATAAAGATCAAATACAAATCAAATATGGATCAAAATCCAAAAGGATGACAAAATAGAGATCAAATAGGCAACATATATCAATATAACATGTTTTCTCTTCCTTAATTTCAGAGTCATCTGATATTAAAGACACGTCACTAATATACTTTATTCTCTGATATAAAATGCAATGTGTGTTTGGGTGCAAATATGGTTAGAACATTTCCTTTTCGACCATAAGACACTGTTTCGGTCTCACCATCATAAATTTTTAGGGGTCTTGACAGACAGGTGTTATAACTGTGTAGACTCAATTCCAACCTCCTTCACCGTTGGTTCCT
Organism: Acanthosepion lycidas; assembly: GCA_963932145.1. Taxonomy (NCBI): domain Eukaryota; kingdom Metazoa; phylum Mollusca; class Cephalopoda; order Sepiida; family Sepiidae; genus Acanthosepion; species Acanthosepion lycidas. The sequence goes on along the minus strand of OZ010609.1, from coordinate 46,789,252 downwards.
GGAAAACCATATCACCTATGAGTGGACTCCAAGGACATTCAGCTAAGCCACTTTCGAGGATTTTCATCATATTACTATATTCAATGTTGCATAAGTACTCAAAATTAAAGTTGTTGAATAGTAGATAGATCATTAATCTTCAAATACGGACACTTCATTTTGGCAGTCTTCGTAATAGATGTTATTCAGCTTTGAATTATATAAACTTCCATTATATTGAAACGCTTTTACAGTTGAAAGAGCAGATCAAGTGGCAGGAAGTTGCGCTGAACCATGATGGTCTCCGTTCTGTAGGGACAAGACACATACCAGAAAAAGAGCCTGTTACATTTTTGATATCGACAAGGTTGGTACAATTCCTGCTGGTTTAGATCTAGAGTTCCAGCCTGAGATGCGTAGGATCTTCATTTATTTGCTGTAATCCTTCAGAAGCTCCCACCATCCTCCTGTAGTTCTTAATAAGTTTTGTCTTTCAATTTATTTATCCCAGAACCTGTTTTGCCGCCATTTACTCCAGGTCATCATGTATATTACGTACTGCTTTTCTCTGTCCCTCTGTCCGTCAGTCTGTCACGTGAGTATCAGATTTTCCAAGCCTTTCTTCCTCATTATATCGCCGAGTAATCTCAACTGCCTCTTCCAGATGTTAGATATAAGTTTTGTTTTGGTCCAGTTTTCTCCAAAACCCCGTCGTTGCTCACATCCACGATCCATGGTATACTCAGCAACTTTCTGCATAACGTCGTCTCTGTTGAATTGAAATGATTGTCCAGAACTCGCCGCAATACAGGGGGAAAGATATCACTCGAACATTCACTACTCTTTTCTTTGTTTCTATCGAAATTTCTATGTCTCTTAATACTTTTCTTAGCTTTTAGAATATATCTTTGCGCTCCCAATACGTATCAGACTTTCCGTCCACTTCCCACATTTTTAAAATTCTTCACTTGTTTCCTTTTCGTATCCCCGATTTCTAACTTGCATTTTGCTCTCATCTTTGCTCTCATCGGCGAGTGTTAGTGTGTCCAATGAAATATTTTTATTTGAATTTGATTCCCCATGGAGTAGTAAATAATGTTAATCTGATGTAGTTTTAATCTTGTCGATAATGTGTGATTGCTAATGATATGGTTGGATATTTTTAATTTTCTATAATAGGTAATTATATTTCTTAAATTAATTATCTCTTTAAAAAATACAGGAGTAAATAAATACCAACAAAATGTTCTTTGTTAAAGCTTTCTTTATCTCGATTTCAGTCGGACTTTTCTTTCACAACATATAGAAGAAGAAGAGCCTCTCAAATTTTGTTAACGACAAATATTATGTGTTCAAAGTTGGTACAATTCCCTGAGAGTTTAGATATAAATCTCTTGCTTCAGATGTGTAGGATTTTCTTTTATTTGCCGTGTTCCTTCCGGACGTAGGTGATCATGGCCCTCCACATCTACTCTAGCTTATATATGTTTTCTATTTTAATATATTTTTTATCCCAAATACTGTTCTACCATTCATTTTCTCCAGCACATCTGTAGAACCACATTTTTCTTTCAGGCTTCCGGTAAAAATTCAAAGTAAATTTATCAGATGCCTAATTACATTCAACGTTTATATGTCATTGACAAAGTGTTTTTATTCATAATATTGTGTTATGACTTGTTAAAACGCGATATTTGAAGGAAAAAACAATTAAAATAAGGCAACAACAAAATACAAACACATCATATGATCAACAGATACTCTTGATAACGCTTTATTAAAGCCTAAAAAATGCTAGAAAATCTCTTCAGACATGTAACAACAGAAATGTGGTTTTACAGAAAGATGCTGAGGATACCATTGGCCGAACATATGAGAAAAACGAGGTTGAGAGAAGGGAACAGAAAGAGGACTTATCCTTAACATCAGGAAGAGGCAGTTACGGTTACTCGGATACGTAATGAGGGATGAGAGCTTGGAAAATCTTATAGCCACGGGACAGATTGAAGGAAGCGGGTACAAAGTAAGGCAGTGTGTAACAGACATAATGTGCGGGAGAAAATGAATGGTAGAACAGTATTTGGGATAAAAAAAAATATTAAAAGACAAAACATATATAAGCTAGAGTAGATGTGGAGGGCCATGATCACCTACGTCCGGAAGGAACACGGCAAATAAAAGAAAATCCTACACATCTGAAGCAAGAAATTTATATCTAAACTCTCAGGGAATTGTACCAACTTTGAACACATAATATTTGTCGTTAACAAAATTTGAGAGGCTCTTCTTCTTCTTCTATATGCTGTGTCTCTTTAGAACCTAGACGACTATGGTTCAGCATTTGTCCCTGCCCCTTGATACACTTTATCAACTGTAAATAACGTTTCAAAATAATGGAAGTGTGTTTTTCGTTGTATATTTTCATTGTTTCACTGCGTAAGTGTAATTACCAACACATTTTTTAACGAATTTAATGAAATGATTTTTTTTTCTGCCATGTTTTAGTACGATTCACGGGTTATATGAAGCCATCTCCTCCCTTCCTCTATTTCCGTTTAAGTAGTCTGAAGATGTTATGTGAGTGAAACTCGAGGTACGTCTAAAGCCGCCCTTTCAGAGTATTCAATGTTGGTGAACGATTTTTCTCGGTCTGTTTAATTGATGTATTCGATATTAAATTATTGTTCTTTTCCTTCAAAACACTATAATTTTAACTTGTTTTAGAAACGCTAAATTAGGAGTGAACGGAAGTTCCTGATCACGTGTCATGGCTTTCGAGATGATCTTGCTACCAGACAAGTGTCTTACTTATACTTGAAAACAGATGGATAGATAAATAACACTGCGATTAACACCATGGCGTATTGAGTCATCTCCTGTGGTATAAGACTATTTATTTTCTTTACGTCATTCGAGATTTCAAATTGAAGACACGGGTAGCTGGTGGCAGTCAGCGCACCATCTGAGTCGATTGACGCATAAAATCTTTGACAATCAATCACACATTTAGTTTGGAAGCTCAAATTCTTTGAAGTATGGAACACTGTCAGTTCCATCCTGTGCACAGGCGCAGGCGAAATTTTATCTATTTGAAGGTCAGGCGACAAACTCGCTGCAAGCGAAATAAGATGAACACATGATGCATTTATACTTAGTGATCCCACAAAGATATGTATGACTTCTGTTGTTTGTAGATGTTGTAGGTGAGTTCAGTATCTAGTAAAATCAACATATGTTCACCTATTCAATGAATACGGCATCAAGACATTTATAGAGGCCGAATAATTCTCTCTTGTGACCTACCGTCATGGGTAGGACGATAAACCGGATCCGGCAGTAAGGCTTTTGATCGCGAGGGTTTGAGGACCGTAGAACCATATCTTTGTTGTGGATTCCGTGGTGAAATTCGGTCTCCAATGAATGACAAACGCAAGAATTAAATATAAGAAATTAAATGTATTTACACAATACAATGTGTAATACTGTTAGTAAATCCAGGAACGCGTGTTAGTAGCAATAATAATATATATATATATATATATATATATATATATATATATATATATATATATATATATATATATATATATATATATATATATATATATAGTCTCGAAGTAGGACTTCTTTAGAGTCTACGTGCTTGTAACTGTGACTTCTACAAGCGGTTACCTCACACTATTACTCTACCTCCAACTCAATCACAATCTCTGCTCACTCTCCTAATATATCTCTATATTCTGCCTGAGTCTGGGTATTTAACGGCAGCAGGCCAAGCAACACTCTGGTCGAGTCCACTTATATGAAAAAGAATGAATACAGCATCAAGACATTTATAGAGGCCGAATAATTCTCTCTTGTGTCCTGCCATCATGGGTATGACGGTAAACCAGATCCGGCAGTAAACCTTTGGATCAGAAGGTTTTGAGGAGCGTGGAACCACCTCTTAACTGCTGCTGTTCTAAGCTCCGACTTGACCCGGGGTGGTAGCATATGTTCCGGTACCTGCGATGAACAAATACATAGGATCAAAACTGGGATTTAAACAGCATTAAAGTCTAGAAATAAATTTTAATTGTAAAAATGCTAGCAATATGCTTTTGGAAAAAGAAAAAATATCACCAAAACAATCTTCTGTGTCGTACGTAAGCTTTGATCCATCAGATTTTTTCTAAAGTTTCACCTGCATAATAGTTTATTGAGACGAATATGGTAACCATCGTAGGAGTAGTTAATAATCATCAATAAAACAAAGCTGAAACCTTAACAATTTTTAACTATAATGACTCTCTTAAAACATTGATGTTGTACGCAGAAACGATTATTATGTAGAATATAGAAAAATATAGAATAAAAGAGCTCTCCCTTCACGCTATTTTTAATTCTGTCTTTCTCTTAGACATTTTGTCCTACTAAATCTAAAATATTCTAATCTCCACTAATATTTATTTCTTCTTTTCTGTGTCGTGTCCCTTCAGGACGTAGGCGATCATGTCTCTCCACCTCCTCCTGCCCGTTGTAGCTCTTATTAAGTTTTGTATTTTTGTTATATATCCCAAACACTCTTCTGAAATTTGCTCAAGCCTATTAAGTATCTCACTTGTTGCTTTTCCCGTACTTCTTTCCCTCTATACGTTCTGTGAGTATCAGAATTTCCAACCCTTCCTTCCTCATTACTTGTCCCAAAAATTTCAAACGGGGTTTTAAATTCAGAGTTTTCCTTTGCTTAAAAGAGTTATCCTAAAATGCCAAAAGGGCACAGTCTGTATTTTTATGTACCAGGGTTTGAATTTAGTTTTCATACCTTAGACTGGCTACTAGCCAAGGCAAATGACCGCATAAGAGGAAAATAGAAATATTATTTAAAAGGGTACTAGAGTAAAATGAATTGGAAGTCGGCAACACCAGGTTATAATTCTATTCGTGTTAAAATGTAATTATAAATACTTTATCACGCGCCTGGTTTTCGCGTTGGTAGTAATTTTAAAAACATAATCGGATGACAGAGTGATGATGCTGAACTTAGACAAACAATTGAAAAAAACTCCGATAGATGATATCAAATGATAGCGAGATAGAATGACTAAACACAAAGTATAAAGAGACATTTGCACTGTTGCCAGCCAAAGATATAATGAAAGGTTTGATCTTCAAATTGGAGGCATGAGAACAAATGTAGTACAGAAATCTACCTAAATTGATAATTTAGTAACACACGAAGCAAAGCGCGTGTGATACAAGTCGTAACGGCAAAACGAAGGAGGACATGTAGAAATTAACAAAAGTTTTCAAAAAACAGAATTCTGGAGAAACGTAGAATTGAGAGAGAGGGTGGTTTTATATACAGGGGATGTGAATAATATGGACAAAATATGTGATCAGATTTCAAGTACTGCGATAATGGCTCATGTGTACATTTGCATTTGTACAATGGCATGATTGCGTTTATTGAAATTCTTTAAAAATTTCAAAGCATTCAGGATTTTTAGGAAAATGCTATGCATATTAAAAGCCAAGACACAATCTTAACAACTTAATGAAAATGAATAATGGAAATGAGTTCAGCCGATATTCAAAAAATTGTTCGAAAGACGAGGATATGCCTTCTGATTGGATTTATTAAATCTGGACTGCAAGACAACCTTTGACTGTTAAAAGTCACACGAGGAATCATTATTGTAGGATGCAATCTTAACACATTAATTAATGCAGATGACACAGTGTTGATAGCAGACAAGGAAACGAGAGCACAAAAGATCCTACAAAAGTTACCGAAATAAATATAAAAAATGAGTTCAGCAGATATACAAAAGGAAATGGAGTGTAAGACAAGGATGGGGCTTCTCACTTGATTTTTAAATCTAAATCAGCATGTAATCCACGATTGCATCATACACGTATTCACTATTGTCGGACACAGTAATGCAGATGATTCAGTGTTGAGTGATGTAGTGAAACGAAAGTGCAAAATATCCTACATAAGGTACCGTACCAAAAACTGAAAATGAGTTCCTTAAATATAGAATAACAAGAGGTGTAAGACAAGGATGGGTCTTCTCATTTGATTGATTAAAGATATACTTCGAGATAATAGTTAATCTGTTAAAGGTCATACAAGGATTCATTATTGCCGTAGACAATTGTAATAATTAAGGTAAGCAAATAGCATTGTTGTTAGCAGAGAAGAAAACGAAAATACGAAGAATCTTGTAGAAGATACCGAACGAAATAGAGAAAATGAGTTCAGAATCTATACAAAAAAATGGAGTTTAAGACAAAGACATGTCTTATCACTGGAATTATTAAAATTATATTGCGAGGTAGTCTGTGACGTTTTAAATTATACAAGATTAAATATTTTCGTAAACAATGCTAAAACTTTAAGTTTTGCAGTTGAAACAGTGTTGATTGCTGTCAACACTGTTTCAACTGCAAAACTTAATGACAAGAATGTGACTTTCCACTGGATATATTAAATCTATAATGAAAGGCAATTCAGAGACTGTTAGAAGTCATACAAGTCTTCATTATTGTCGGACACAATATTCACAAATTAAGGTATACAGATGACACAGTGTTGAAAGCAAACAAATACAAGTACAAAATATCCTACAGAAGCAACAGAATAAAAAATAGAAAATGAGTCCAGCACATATACAAAAAGTGGGGTGTAAGACAAGAATATGTCTTCTCACTGGATTCGTTAAATCTATACTCCGAAGTAATTGTGGGATTGTTAAAAGTAATACAATAATTCATTATTGTCAGACACAAGCTTAAAAACTTAAGGGATACAAATGACAGTGTTGATAACAGAGAAGGAAATGAAAGTACAAGTGATCGTACAGAATATACAGGCCAAAAACTGCAGATGAGTTCAGCAGATATACGAAAAAATGCGTTATGTCAAGGATGCTTCTACTCCCTGGGTCTATATTGCGAGATAATTCTGATATGGCTAAAAGTCATAGAATGATTCATTATAGGCAGACACAATCTTAACAGCATACGCTATTCAGATGACACAGTGTTGATAGCAGACAAGGAAACTAAAGGAAAATGATCCTGCAGCAGTTATCTTAGAAAAAAAAAACAGAAAATAAGTGCAGCAGATATTCAACAAAAATGCTGTGCAAGAAACGTGTGCGTCTTCTCATTGGATTTATAAAAGCCATATTGCGAAGTAATTCTGATACTGTTAAACGCCATACAAGTAGTTATTATTGCCATACACAAAACATTAGGATTTAAGTTATGCAAGGAAGGTAAACACCATCCTACAGAATATACAGAATCAAATATGGGAAATGAGTTCAGCAGATATTCAAAAAATTGTTCGAAAGACGAGGATATGCCTTCTCATTGGATTTATTAAATCTGTACTGCAAGACAATCTTTGACTGTTAAAAGTCATACGAGGAGTGATCATTGTAAGATGCAATCTTAACACATTAATTAATGCAGATGACACAGTGTTGATCGCAAAGTGGTAAACGAAAGCACAAAAGATTCTCCAGAAGGTACCAAACCAAAAATATAAAATTAGTTCAGCAGATATACAAAAATATTGGGTGTAAGAAAAAGATATTTGTTCTCACTGAATTGCGAGGTCATTCTGAGTCTGTTAAAAGAAGACGTACAATGATTCATTGCTATCTTATAGACTCTTAACAACTTAAGGAATTCCGATGACAAAGTTTGGATTGAGAGAAGAAACGAAAGAACATAAGATCCTCCAGAAGGTACCGAAGAAAAAATAGAAAATTAGTTCAGCAGATATAAAATATATGTTGCTATCTTGTCACTAGATTTATAGTGATTTTCCAAGCGTATCTTAGATGTGGCACAAGGCCGAAAGTTTGGGGTACCCAGTGAGGATCGAATTCACCACTCAGGCGTAACTGTTATAGCGAGACAACCCTGCTAACCATTACACCGCCTGGGGGTGCCCTGACACTAGATTTATTAAATTTTTACTGGGATTTAGATCTTAGATTATTAACTAATTTTTACTGCGATTTAAATCTTAGATTATTAAAAGTCATACAAGGATTCCTTATTGCCGTAGACAATTTTAACAATTAAGGTATGCAAATGACATTGTTGTTAGCAGAGAAGGAAACGAAAGTACACATAATCCTGTAGAAAATACCGAACGAAATATAGAAAATAAGTTCAGAATTTATACAAAAATGGGGTGTAAGACAAACGCATGTCTTATCACTAGAGTTATTAAATCTATGCAGCCAGTTAAACCTGAGACGGTTAAAAGTCATACAGGAATTCCTTATTGGCGGGCCCAAACTTAACAACTGCATATAAATGTTGATAGCAGAGAAGGAGACGAAATTACAAATGATTGTTTAACGAACCAATAATAGAATATTACTTCAGCAGATATACAAAAAATGGCGTGTAAGACAAGGATGTGTCTTCTAACGAGATTAATTAAATCTATACTTCGATGTAATTCTGAGATTGTTAAACGTCATAGAAGAATTCATTACTGTTGGACACAATTTTAATAAATTTAGGGGTGCAGATGACACAGTTTTAATTGCAGAACAGGAATCGAAAGAACAAATAAGTGAATGAGTTCTGCAAATATACAAAAAGAAAAAAATGTGTGTAAGACAAGGATTAACGGTATTAATTATACCTATACTGTGAGGTAATACTGAGAGTTTTAAACATCATACAAGGAATATTTAATGTTTAACACAGTTTTAATATATTTAGAAATGCAGATGACACACTGTTAATCGCAGACAAGGAATCGAAATTAAAATGAGCCTATAGATATTACATAACAAAAAAATGGGGTGTAAGACAAGGATGTGTATTTTAACGGTATTAAATCTATAATGAGAGTTAATTCTGAGACTATTAAAATCATACAAAGATTCATTTTTTGTGCTGCAATTCTAAGATACAGTGTTAATCACAGACAAAAAATCGAATATAGAAAAAGCCTACAGAAGTTCAGGAAACAAAAATAAAAACTGAGGTCTTCACAAATACAAAAATTAGTGCGTAATACAAAGATGTGTCTTCTAGGAGGATTAACTAAATCTGTATTGCGAGGTAATTCTGAGAATGTTAAACGCCATACTATGATTCATAAATATTCGACACAATTTTAATATTTTTAGGGATGCAGATGACACAATCTTAATAGTAGACAAGGAATCGAAATTACAAATGAAGTAACTGAACTAAAAATAGTATATGTGTTCTTCACATATACGAAACGATAGGAAGTAACACAAGTATGTGTTTTCTAAAGGGATTTATTAAATCTATACTGCGAGGTAATTTTGAGACTGTTTAACATCGTAGAAGGATTCATTATTGTTGGATACAATTTGAATGTCTTTAGAGATGCAGATGACACAGTTTTAATCGCAGACAAGGAATCGAAATGGAAATATTACATAACAAAAAGTGAGGTGTAAGACAAGTATGTGTATTTTAACGGTATTAAATCTATAATGCGAGTAACTTCTGAGACTATTAAAAGTCATACAAAGATTCATTTTTGTGGGGCACAATTTTAATATATTTAAGGATGCAGATGATACACTGTTAATCGCAGATAAACAAATCGAATATAGAAATGAGGCTACAGAAGTTCCAAAACCAAAAATAGTATATGTGTTGTTCACATATACAAAAATGGCGAAAGGCAGGGATGTATCTTCTAACGGTATTAATTAAATCTATACTGGAAGGTAATTGAGTGCGTTATACGTCATTCAAGGATTCATTATTTTTGTACACAATTTTAGTATCTATAGGGATGCAGATGACACAATCGTAATCGTAGACAAGGAAAAGAAAATTACAAATGAGCTTACAGAATGTGCCAAACCAAAAATAGTTACTGAGTTCTGCACATATACAAAAAATGGCGTGTAAGACAAGAATGTGCCTTCTAACAGGATTAATTAAATCTAACCTGCGAGGTAATTCTCAGACAATTAAATGGCTTACAAGGATTAATTAATGTTGGACACAATTTTAGTATCTTTAGGGATGCAGAAAACACACAGTTAATCGCAGACAAGGAATCAAAATTACTAATGAACTTACAGAAAGTACCGTCCCAAAAATAGTAAATGATTTCTTCACAATTACGAAAAGACGTTGTGTAAGGTAGGGATGTGTCTTTTAACGAGATTAGATAAATCTATGCTGCCAGGTTATTCGGATAGTGTTAAACTTCATACAAGCATTCATTATTTTGGGACACAATTTTAATATATATTTATGTATGCAGATGACACAGACAAAGAAGACAAAGTACAAATGTGTCTACAGAAGGTAACGAACCAGAAATACTAAATTAGTTCTCCACATATATATAAAATGGATGGTTTCTCCTATGAATTGTACTTGAGTCCATCGCACATCTTTGTCCCGATTTTGACTGCACTGTTTATCAGCTGGTTCCAGCAGGGGTCCATGCCCAACTAGATTTCCAGGGATGTGATCACGATGTTGAAAAAGAGCAAGGATGTCGGGCGGAATTTAGATGATTATAGGCCCATAACTCTGCTAAACACAGAGTTAAAGATGTTGGCCAAGATCCTGCAGGAGCGTTTGCAGTCAGTTGCCGAATCTCTGTTGGGTCCTGAGCAGACTTGCTCTGTGAGGGGCCAAACAATTCAGAGCAACCTGCATCTGATCCGCACGATCATAGTGGATGTAAAAGTCAACGATGAAAGAATTTAGATCAGTCCAAGGCATTTCATAGAGTTGACCATCGCTTCCTTGCGGCTGTCCTGCAGGCCGCCGGATTCGAAGCCGACTTCTGCCGCTGGATTAGCCTCCTGTATCACTCCCCCAGTGCTGTGGTACTGGTGAACGGGAAGCTGTCGGGCGCTTATGCGCTGTCTAGGTCGGCTCGTCAGGGTTGTCCGCTATTGCCCCTACTCTATGCTTTGGTGTTGGAGCCTCTCCCTCGCCGGCTAAAGGATAGGGCGTGCAGTCCGGCCCTACGTGTATTCGCCGTTCCTGGAGAAACTAGAGCGAGGGTTTCCGCGTACGCCGCGACATTAGGTGGTACTGAAGGTGCTTGATCGGTATGAAAATGTGACAGGGGCCAAGATTAACCCCGACAAGTCGTCCGGCTTCCGGTTAGGTGCCTGGTAGGGGGTCGATCTTCCGGGTCCCTTCAGTTAGACGCATTCTTGGAGTGTCGTTTAGACCCGACCCCCAGCTGGAGAAAAATTGATCTGAAGTACGAGGAAAGGTCGATGCGGCCGGTCAGACTTGGCGTCGATGGATGTTGTCCGTGAAGGGCAGGGAGGAGGCATAATCCACTAAAATTTTCCTCATTGTCCTTTATCGATTGTCCGTACTTCCTCTCTGTAAAGACCATAGGAAGCCGCTCGAGAGATAGGGTTAGCTACCCTCTATTTTACTGAGGGGACGCAAGCATCAAGTCGACAGATGCGTCTGTGCACAGCGTCCCTGTCATTGGGGGCTGGGAATGCCACACTTGGTGAGCTACAAACACGCCTCGAGGTTGGCTTTCCTACGATGCGCATTGACAGCAGATTCGATTATGGTGGGGATTTCCTTACTATTAGTCCCCCATCACGCGGTTTGAGCTCAATCGTAATCCCCGGGATCAATCGGATTTCTTTCGCGAATGTCGATCGACCTTGTTGGCTGTTCCTCGGTCCAGTGATATTTCTAAGCCTAGGAAGGGCTTCTATCGTCATCTAGTGGAAGGGGTTGCGAAGGATTCTTTACGTGATCGGCTCGACTTATCGGAGGAGGAGTTTTGCTCTTTCTGGTTTTGGGCGCCAGTAACCCTGAGTTTCGCTTACCTGGCGATTGCCTCGGGATCGGCTGCCTCTCAATGACAAAGTCTTCATATAGTGCTTGGTGACCTTCCTAGACTGTGAACGGTGTGGCCTTGGTTTAGAAGAAACGGCTTCACAGGCCTTCTACCATTGTCACCGGGTCCGCCCATTATAGGATAAGGTCGGCTAGTTGACAGCTCGTCTCTCTCCCGAAAAGCTTGTTCTCATCGATCGCACATACGCGTGTGACAATATGTTGCCTCCGTTTTCTGGAGTGAAACGAATGGTGTTTCTGACGCTGTTGACTACGACCCGAATGGTGATTTGGACGACGCGACAGGAGGAAGTCTTGCGAGGCAACCGTCTTTCTCATCAGGATCTGATTCGATTCTTTGAGCATCAGCTCAAGATGAAGAATTTAACTGATAGAAAACGCTTGCATTCTACAGTCTTTAGCGAAACGTAGATGACTGAGGGGAGCTTGGTTCGTTTGAACGTGGTTAGCCTCTATTTTCTCTTTTAGGTCAAGCCTACGTCACATCGGGGTTGTTTCCTGTGGAGCCCTCCCTTTGGTTAGTTAAAACAAGCCTTGTGTACCTAGTTAATGTGTGTAAGTGTTGTTCATGGCCTGTCCCAGGCCACATCTTTGATATTATCCAGGTTGAGATTCACAACCTCCCTAGTTTTTTTTTTTTTTTTTTTTTTTTGGGGTCCCGTTTTAACTTGACTGCTTTATATTTCCCATGACCGTATAAATTTTTATATCCTTTTCTCACTCCCTTAACGAGAGAGCTTCTTATTTTGTCCAATGGGCAGAATACAGCAGCCTCTCATTTTTGAGGATAGGACAGGCCCTACTAACGTCAGTTATGTTTAGTTTATTTTGTGTTGATATTTAGTTTATTATTGGGTTCATCTCCATCCCCTCTCATTGTTCATTATTAGATATTTTTATTTATTTATTATCATTAAATTTTTATGGCATGGGGCGCGTTTTGTAGGTCCCCCTTCTGAGGAGGCGGTATTATGGTGCTTGGAGGATTGATTGGTGATGGACGAGTTTTTGTATGTTTGTTTGGGTTTTATGGCATATCAACCACTGTGGGTTATTTAATGCCAAATCCAGCTTATATGAATTTTAAATGCCTATTTTGTACGGAATAAAAAACGTATAGCTGGCAACATTATTGTTTCAAAAACGTATAGCTGGCAACATTATTGTTTCAAAAACGTATAGCTGGCAACATTATTTTTTACAAAAAACGTATAGCTGGCAACATTATTTTTTTACAAAAAATGTATAGCTGGCAACACTATTTTTTACAAAAAACGTATAGCTCGCAACATTATTTCTTACAAAAAACGTATAGCTGGCAACATTATTTCTTACAAAAAACGTATAGCTGGCAAAAATTGTTTCTTACAAAAACTTATAGCTGGCAACGTTATTGTTTCAAAAACTTATAGCTGGCAACAATAGGATTTCATAAACGTATAGCTGGCAACATTATTGTTTCAAAAACACATAGCTGACAACATTATTGTCTCGAAAACGTATAGCTGGCAACATTATTTTTCCGAAAACATTATCTGAGGCCTTGCAGTTGGATGTAGTTTATCGCCATACCCAGGACGCGGATGTAGTTTATCGCCATACCCAGAACGCGGATGTAGTCTACCGTCATACCCAGGACGCGGGTGTACTTTATCGTCATACCCAGGACGTCGAGTTTTTGTGGTGAATGGGTAAAATGTAATGAGTGAATGGGTCGTGAATCGGATTAGCTCGGTATAAGGTAGTTAGTGAAGACCAGCCTCGGCCCCTCCCATTTTCGGCTTTGTGCCATAATTGTATTTGTTAATACAATAAATATAGTCAGCTTCGCGTTTTTAATTCGTGCATACGTATATGATAAATGTGTTAGGAAATAAGTTGAGAATCCTGTAGAAAATATTGTTTGCGTTAAGATTATTTTCTAAAGGAATTGGAGAATTCCAAACAGTCCCTTTGTGTTAAACACGCCGTTTGTTTATTTTCAACACGCGACTGTGTTTACATGCTTAAAGATCAATTCTACGAAAACCAGAGATATTCCTAGTTTTCGACTTGATCATCGCAAAAGAAATAGAAGCTGGAAACTTCTGAGCTAATATTCATTGAAACCTATTTTCCGTTAACCAAACTAAATTAAATATTAGTGCATCAGGTTTTACTTCTGAAGACAAAATCAGATTCCAGAAGATACTAGAGAAAATGTTTACGCTATGGCAGAGAAAATACAAACAGAGAATCTGGAAAATCCCAAGGAGATTAGCAACCAGTTTTCCGTGGTGATTGATATTCCTTCAAGTTTGCCACCTGATCCGGTCGAGGACGAAATGCAAGACAAGAGCTCGGAAACTGGGATCGACATTGATCATCCAACTGTGATACATTTGGAAGAACAGGACCTTAATTACACTGAAAATTTCTATTCTACTGTCATACTGAAAGAGAGGGAAAACGTTAAAAACGTGAAATTCATCACACAGAATAAAAGAAGAAGAACAAGAAGAAGAAGAAGGACAAGAACAAGAAGAATCTGTTACACTTCAACTAGTGAAAAGTTTATAATTCGTAAAGGGTTACGAATATTTTTAAAGCCTATCTCTGAAGTAAGCGGACAATTAACTCCTCGGGAAACTTACATCACTGCCATATTTTTGCTTGTTATATTAGCATTTGCTTTTATAGCAAGTGAATTACTTTACAAGGAACTTGATAAATTTTTCAACATCCTATTTGGGGTAATTTCCCTGTCAATTATTATTCAATTGGCCTCTAACGTATGAAAATTAGACGAACCAAAAGTATTCGTATAAGGAACAATAAAAAAAAATCGGCCCCTCCCGGAGGTAAAAGAAAAATAGGAAAATTATACGAACCCCCGGAAGAATTGGGTGACATTTCGCTATCCATTATACATGGAGTGACAGTATTTGATCTTAAGAAGATAGAAAAATATCGGCACCTGAGCGCCCAAGATACCTCCCCCTGGGGATCAGGAGGTATTCATGGTACCAAATGCGGTGGAAATCGTCTAGCCAAGCATTACACAGTTCCATGGATTGAATCAGCCTTCTTCGACTTGGAGGTACAGTGGGAGAAAGATCACCTCCTTCTACGCGTAGCAAAAATATGGTGTTTCTGTTTGTTTTAAGGAACACATTTGGAGTTATTTTCTCCAATTTCCTGTTTTCAGACTCACAGACTCACAGTAAGTCAGAGGACGGTTTTTGAATGGCCTCTGAATTATCCTCGGGAGAATGAAAATAGTTCGCCTTTTTTCTGCCGATAACTTTGTATGTGTAAGTATGTGTATGATTCTCTCCCACGTACCGAGGAAGTTCAGCTCAGGAGAAATTGTGAATTATGCGCCGCCATTATAATTGAGGAACGAGATTTCTGTATCGCGTATAACCAAGGAACAAAGATTTGGACAGAAGAAGAGAAGTGGACATTAAATAAAGCACTTGATCAAATGCGCAACACCGTTGCGGAATATACGGTGTGAAATAAGAACAGAGCTGCCTACGAGAGCGAACTGGAGACGTGGATCGCGAATGGCTGTCTGATACCATATCCGCAATACCTATTGGCGTCCCTAAGAAGATTAAGTCCCTTAATGGCCGTTGCACAAGGAACCAAGGCTAAGGTACAGCCAGTGATGGGCTATAGGGAGATAAATCAATATGTAGATGCCTTTACGGTGGATGCAGACGTGTGTGCTGAACGAATAAGGGAATGGCGACAGCAAGGAGCCAATGTTGCTCTGCTTGAGCTGCAAAAATCGTATCTTCAAATACGAATCCATGAGACGTTATGGCCTTTCCAAACAGTTATCGTCAAAGAAAGGAGGTAGTATTTGACGCGTTTGGGGTTCGTTCATTATGTGGCTCCCCTAATTATGAAACCTATCATTAAGACAGTGCTAGATCAGGATGATCTGATGAAAAGACCTGCGTCGGCATATGTCGACGACATATATATAAACGAAGACATACTTTCGGAGAATGAAGTCAGGCGCAGATTAGAATCCTTCGGTTTGTCTAGCAAAGACCATATTCAATTAAAGGATGGGGCCGATGTGCTTGGACTTAAAATCTGGTGGGAGCACAACACATTGCGGTGGAAGCGAGGGAGGTCAGTTCCTGAATACCCCTCTACACTAACGCGAAGCACAGTATTTTCCGTATGGGGGGGGGGGTTAGTGGGTCACTTTCTCGTCTGCGGTTGGCTCTGTGCAGCCACAGGAATGATAAAAAGACGAGCGAGCATGATAACAAACGGGTCGCATCACGATATAAAAGACGCTTCTTTTACGTAGATGATTGTAGAAACGCTGACTAGAGTGCACCAAGACGACCCCGTTCGGGGAGATTGGTACGTGACTGGAGAAGTAGTCAACGGATGGGTTGATGCAAGCTCCCTGGCAATGCGTGTGGTGCTGGAAAACCGGCGTCTTATACTAGGAGATGCGTGCTGGCTTCGACTAAGAAATGACGTGCAACATATAAACCTGGCCGAATTGGATGCCACATTGAAAGGTATAAATCTGGTATTACAGTGGCGGGCCAAGGTGGTACACCTATACACGGAGTCGGTATGCGTGTACCTATGGCTACAGAATATTCTGACAGGCAAGATCAGAGTGAGGACGAAAGCTTCGAGAGAAAGGCTAGTGTGCAGGAGACTGGCCAACCTACAGCAGCTAATTGAAGAATATGTTTTGGTAGTTGACGTCAAACAGACTACGTCATAGAGGAACCTGGCCGATAAGTTGACTAGACTACCAAAAATCAGAGTCACCAACGTGCGGGGCTGTTACGAGCCAGCTGACCATCGAACAAATCCGCGCCATACATAGCAAGACCGGTCATCCTGGCAATCGACGTTCGACTTGAGAAAGTGTGTCCTGCATTGACAAAAGCGAGGGTTAGGTCGGCCGTACAAGGTTGCGGGAAATGCTGTGCAGTGGACCCTGCCCTAGTCCAGTAGAACAAGGACAAGCTCGGGTTAGACAAAAACTGGTGTCGACTGGGCATGTACGTGACACATCACAATGGCAATCATTTTCTAGATTTGACGGATTGCGGGCCCGACATATTTCACTGTATGTCGTACACTGGTGCGACAAGATGCATTATCGATTATACAACAATTACGAGCTATCTTCTATGAACGTGCCCCCCCCCCCGTTGAAATATTAACAGACAACGTCCCAACTTTCTGTAACCGAGATTTTCAAGACTTTGTGGTCGAATGGGGAGTGCGAGTAAGGTGCAGAGGCGCATACACTCCAGAGTGTAACGGAATAGCGGAACCGTATCACTGCAACCTTGAAAGGATAGCAGCCAGAACACGGTGCTTTTTTCAAGAAGCTGTATGTTGGTACAACGCCACGTCCAAGGAAGATATAACCCCATCAACTGCGCCGGCCAACGGAACATATACAAAGAGACAGCGGATAAAGGGAATAGATCGAGTTATGCCAGATATTCCGAAGAACAATATTAATTGGAGATCTCGTATGGGTCAAGCCCCCAAATGGACGTCGTACCATTAGATTTAGCAGAGAACGCGTTGATGGAGCTATTAGCTCCCAAACAGTCCTGGTCAATGATGTGCCACGCCATGTGAAAAACCTTCGGCTGCGACAGAATTAACCGTCTCAGAAGAAGAACGTCACAGCGAAGATACGTCGTCTGATAGTGATTCGGAGACAACAATGTTTTGCTCAATGCAGTCAGATAGTTTACCCCCTGTATCAGAGAGTAAAGATTCGGACGATAAGAAAGGTCGTGATGACACCGAAAATGCCAAGAACCCTCAGAACTTAGACGTGGCAGTACTGCCACCGGAAACATTCTCTTCACCTCTACGAAGGAGTGTTCGTAGAAAGGCGTTCTCCCCCACTGTCATCTGTGTGACCATGAGATCAGGGTGGAGTGTGATGCACGAGAACACTTAACTCCCGCAAAGCGAATTTGTTTGGCGTGTCACGTCGTGATGAAGAGAGCGACCCACATTAAATGTGAAATGGATTATACCGAAATCCCTATCTCGCGGGCAGACGTACAAAAAAGTAAAAAAATAGCCTAAGAATTCAAACCATCTTGAATTTATAAAATAAAAAGTCTCAGGCGAACGAGAATTAAGTCTCATGTGTTCATTTTAGTTGCGCCCGACGCAGACATAAATAGCGAGTCTGTGAGGAAGACGGCCGAACTTTTGCTAGCGTGACGGCGTACTAACGAGAACGAGAGAATAAGGAAGAGGTCACTCGCGACAGCTCAGTTGGTAGAGCTGAGGACAGGAGAAGAAAGCAAGCACTTTATTTCATTTTAGTCATCGCAAACGACAGGCGAACTGAATTACCTCCAGTAACTAAATATCAATAAAATATTAAATAATTGCTGAAAATATGTTAATTTTCAAAAAATACTAAAAGGAGAGTTTTTGAAAGCGAGCATTCCAATGTATATAATTTCTGTTTTAAATACACCAGGAATTTTTTACTTACTGAAAATAATACATTTAATCATTTAGTTACACGAAAGCTTAAAACGATAGCTTCAAGATTGATTTTTCATTTTTAAAATTTAATTTTTAAACCAGGGTATCTAAACTGAGTGAAGTTGCCTAGTTTACAGTGTGATGGATTTGCTTAATTATTATTGTGATTGAGTTGACATTAATATATATATATATATATATATATATATATATATATATATATATATATATATATATATATATATATAAGTTTAATTTTCTTTATGAAAGGGCTTGCATGTATTGTTAGAGAGGTTGAAAGTGATATCTGAGAAATTAATTAATTAAGGTTTGATGGGATTTCAATTTTAAAACCCAGGAATTAGAAAGCTCTTAGAATTGTCTGTATTCTAGAAGAGAGAGGACTACTAATATCTGTGATGAAATGAATCAATCATTTATGTAAAAATACTTGTTTAAGATCAATATTCTTTTTAAGTAGTGTATAATATATAGATACCTACTAAATAAATTTGAGCGGAGTCATTAGCGCCCAAATGAACCAGTCTTTTAATTATGATGTCCCCCCACCCATCACTTTAAGGATAAATTTGTTCTTTGGTCAATTTATCGACTCTACTAAAATGTTCCTTCTTTCCATTCTTTTAACCATCTCCCTCAGTCTCTTCCCCACTCTCTTTTTCTCTGTATTTTTCTTTAATTTAAAAACATAAAAATAAACTTTATATTGATATATTCATTTTTCTTGTTCTCTTATCATAAATATTTTTCCTTTTCATTTTTCTTTCTTTTTCCTCTTCCTTTTCTGTTTGTCTGGTCAAATTGATTTCATTCCTAAAAAAAATTCTTCGGGCTGAAGAGATGAATATTTAAATATATTCATGAAATAAATTATAACCGAAATGGATTTTTAAGGATTGTATTTACTTATTAATATTATGTTGCTCAGTTACTTACATTGATCTCTCTTTCAAAAGGAAACTTTGTTGTAATCAAAGACATACTAATTCGTTTCCTCGCTACGTCACTAAATCTATTTCCAAAATCTACCACAACTCTTACTGGAGAAGTCATAACTTATAAGAATGCACACTACGCAAGTAACAATAAATGGGAAGATTTGAATGTTTATTTTTTCACTAAAGAATTAATAATTATCGGACTCGGATCAAGGCGGATCTCCACGAAAGATTATTACGGGTAGGACAACATTTGCGCTTAGAAAAAAAACATGATATTAAAAGTCATGCAAAATTCACTGTAATTAAAAAAAATAGAAATAGACAGAAAAGATAACCTAAGAAAAATAGTGGAGGAACATGATGATAAATTGATTTTGTGCCTCAAAACATAATGTCGAGACGGACTTAAGCACAAATTTAACAACACAGATAAAATTAATATATAGTCCCATAAATCAAACCCTACACATTCCTCCCACACACAAGAGAGATATGCTTCCAGAGGTGTTGAAGTCTTACAGATATACACACACGCACACACTCCCAAATAACTAAATGATAACATACACTTAACAAACACATCCCCATTACCAGCAACAAATAAAATTATCAAAACGACGAAGGAGGGCATTCTGATACACAGGTATTTCCCAGCCTCTATTTAAAAGAACAACTTAAAAGAAACCGTTTAACCAATATAAGGACTGACCAGAATGAAAGATAAAAAAAAAAAAATAAATAAATAACTACAACGGATAAATTTCACTTTCTTCGATCATTAATGTTGTGTCGTGGCACAATAGTAAAAATAAGAAAATCAAGTCGAGGTTGATTTAAGGAACAAGTGTATTTAACATCACAGATACAAAGGTAGGAAACGGGTACTACTAGGCAGTTGTAGTACTGTCGCTGCTTGGTATTTATCAATCCACCCACGAGGACCGAATATGCACAAGGCCGGTTTAATGTGGGTCTCTCCGAGCCCGTAGGCTCGGCCAAAAATATAGCCTTTGAACCCACCTAGACGGGTTCAGGCCCTGTCTACCTCCCGGAAGGAAACATTGCCCTTCGGCGAAGCTTCCTCCGAGTTCCTCTCCGTAATACAGAGAGTTCGACAGACTCCGACCCGGAAGCTCACAAAGGCAGCGTACTACACTTTGATCCTCGCGACCGGGCCGAGCAGTACTGTCGCTGCTTACACCGGGTAGGTATTACTGGCACTATATATAGTGAGAACCGGTGTAATTCCATTGTGTTAGGAGGCCGGTGTAACACCCCCCTTTGAAAATATCCCGTCTGGGGATTAATAACGTTTTTGTTTTGGGTTCACCCTAATCAACTTCGTTGATTTCCGTTTTCTTTTTGACCTCCTATTCTCAGGAGCTGTCTCTGGTATCTCGGGAGCTGTCTCTGGTATGGGCACCTGAAAAGTATCAAACACCGTGTGCATGATGTCCTCCTCGGGCGATCTGGTCACCTCACTGTTCGAGTATCTTTTCCGGATTTGGTTAGTGTGACGTTTGTGCACGAAATCTGGTCCCTTAATCATATAGACCATGTTGCCTATTTGTTTCTCAATAGTGCCGGACTCCCAAAAGGTCCTATTATTTCTATGAATCTTGTAGAAAACTCTTTCGCCAAATTTATACCGTTTTTTTGTTATCAGTTTTTTGAGGTTTGGCCTATCCTGGTTTGGTAACAACTTGTGGAAAATTGATCTAACCTTGCGTCCGAACATGACCTCAGCAGGTGTCTTCGACGTTTCGATGTTTGCATTCGGAGTGACCCTGTACACTCGTAAGAACTGTTGGATTGACTTATCCGTCGGTGATCCACTAGCTTTTCTCAGGGCTCTCTTGAACGTATCTACGAAGCTCTCCGCTTGCCCATTACTTCTTGGGTGGTATGGTGGAATGGTTATATGCTCGATTAGATAATCCTCGCAGAGATGTTTAAATTCGGTAGACGTGAATTGCGTTGCATTGTCTGTGAATTGCGTTCCATTGTCTACAACTCCAAACCTAGCGAATAGCTCATACAGGAAGTTAATAGTTGCCTCGGATGTGGGGTTCTTGCATTTCAGTACTTCCGGCCACTTAGATAGACTGTCTATAACAATGAGATAGTAGAAACCATCTAGCGGTCCAGCAAAATCCAAGTGAATTCTCGACTAAGGTCGGTCCGGTTTTGCCCACGATCCGAATTGAGTCGGAGGAGCTTTCATAGCTAATGCGCATCCTCTACACTCCCTGACTTTTTCTTCTATATCCTTATCCATGCTTGGCCAGAAAACGAAAGAGCGCATAAGGCTTTTCATTCTCGATATTCCTGGATGTCCTACATGGAATTCCTTGAGCATTCTTTTCTGTAATGTCATAGGAATTACGACCTTGTCGCTATATAATCGCTTGCAACTATAATATCACGCTTGGGATTATAATGTGCCAGAAACAAGTCAGACGTTAATATATCTTTAATTTCCTGAAATGCTTCCTCGCACTCTTGCGTCCAGACCCATTTTTGGTCCTTCCTTAACAATTCATTTAAGGGTGATCTTAGTTTATGTATATTTGGCACGAATACATTGTAATAATTCGCCAAACCTAAGAAACTTTGTAGAGACGCAATATTTTCTGGAGCAGGCATGTCCCTTATTGCACTCGATCTATCTGGATCCGGCCTTCTTCCATGTTCATCGATGATTTGCCCCAAGTATTTTATTTTTTTCGATGAAAAAGGTACATTTTTCCTGTTTCAGTTTAAATCCATAATCCTGGATCCTTTTGAATACTTGGTTTACATGAGCTTTGTGTTGTTCTTTGCTAGCGCTGTTCATTAACACATCGTCCAGGTACCCTACTGCGAAGTCCAACCCACTTAACATCATGTCCATTGTTTGCTGAAAAATCGCAGGGGCGACTTTGACCCCAAAAGGAAGTATGTTAAACTTGTACAATCCCTTATGGGTATTGATGCATAGCAGCTTTGAACACTCCTGATCGATTGGGATTTGTAAATATGCGTCACTGAGGTCGATTTTAGAAAAATATTTCCCTCCACTCAGTTTCGCGAATATTTCTTCAGGGCTCGGAAGGGGATTATGGTGATGCTTCTATACATTGTTTAAACCTGTTGAGAAATCGGCACAAACCCTAATCTCCTTGTTCTTCTTTTTGATGTAAACTGTTGGCGTAGCCCACTCACTGTGATCAATTTTTTTTTAGGACACCCATGTTTTCGAGTCGTTCTAATTCACCGTCTATTTGTTCTATAGCGGCGTATGGAACCTTTCCTTTCTTTTTGAACACTGGCTGTTCATTCTCTTTGACTTCAATTTTTGCTACCGCTTTTGTACACCTTCCAAGACCGCCTATAAATACGTCTGGAAAATTCTCTTTTAACTCCCTCTTAAGTTTTTCTGCCTCCACATTCGAATCCTCAACTTTTTGATAAAAAGAGCTTAAAGGCAGATCCCATAGTCTAAATTTTTCGAACAGATCAGTTCCAAAGAGGTTATTTGATTTTCGCATGACAAAAATTTTCACTTTTTCGGTCTTATTCTGAAAAGAAATATTCGTCAATAATTCTCCTTCGAAGGTGATTTTTTCACCACTGACGCTTCTCGCCGTTTTATGTGATTTAATCATAGTGGGTCTCCCAAGCTTCTTCCATGTCTGTACATTAATGATGGAAATATCAGACCCACTATCAAGCTGTAGTCTTACTTTCTTTTTAAACATTTTGACCTGTACAAATTTCCGGATATTTTGTTCCTCAGGTTCAATTTTCGTTAGTTTAATGGATGTCTTCTTTCTACCAGATTTTTTCTTACAGTGTGATGCCTTATGCCCCTTCTGGTAGCAGTTGTCACATTGTTTGAATTTGTAGAGACACTCATTGTAGCAATGTCTATCTCCCCACCTCCAACACAGTCCACGTGGATCTTTTCCCTGTTTTTTCCTCTGGTTATTTTTTGAAGTTAAATTTTTCTTCTGATGGACCTTTTTAATGTGCGACACTCCGCTTTCCTCTATGTCACGACTGTCCTGTTTCAACGCAACAAACCGTTCACAGTCTTCCGCTAAGCTTTGTAGTTTTAAATTCGGCTCGTTTTCGAGTTTATTTAAAACACGACGCCTGATCTCAGCGTCTTTACCTAAACCCAGCCCTTGCACAAATATTAAACATTTAAAATTATCTGATGATAATTCCTCCAGTTTAAAGTCGCCGCAATGCTTGTTTACAATACTTGCATAAGTAGTGTAATCATCTTCCTCTCTTCTAGTGACATTCATACACTTATATCTCCTGTGAAAAAGAGAATTTTTTGTAGAAAACAGTTCTGTTAGAAGAGTAACTGTCTCTTGGAAGTTCGACTCACTGGTCTTTTTTGGAAGGATAAAATTCACGAACTTTGTATGCTCGGCAGTTCCCAATTTTCTTAGCAGAAACCTAACTTTTTTAGCGTCTGTCCATGTACCGCAATCCGATACAAAAATATCCTCATATCTTCTATAGACATGAGCAAACGTGACATCGTCTTCTGGATTATAATTGAAACTTTCAATAGCGTTCCACACAGCCGTCTGGGAGAATGCGTTATGATTCTCGCTTCCATTCGTTAACTGTGTTGCCTCCAGAAGTTTCCTCTGTTCCTCCTGTGTTTTCATAAAGATTTCTTCGACGCGTTTCTGTTGTTCCAACAACTCTTTTTTAAATTTCTCCTCACTTTCAAGTTGTCGTTGAAGTTGTTGCTTTTGCAACGCGAGACTTTGTTCCGTATGAAATTTGAACAATTGAAGAAGAGACTCTTAATTCTGCGTCCATGGTACGAATTCAATTTACGCACCATACAGTTTACACTTGTATTAAACAAATCAGTTTTCCCAAGGCTTGCTTAATAAAATTAGTTTGCTCAACTAATACACCAACAAGAAATATGTATTTCTCGTAAACAAAAAAAAAAAATCCGTCGCTTTAAGGAGTGTCGACTAATGGGAAAGTCACAAAATTTTTTTCAACTTCTTTGTGGTTTTGCACAAATATGACTCGAATATTTAACAGTCTTTGTTAAGCACAAATGACTTACGCGAATATATATTTTTCTTTGAAGAGAAAAAAAAAATCTTACCGTGACAAAAAAATCTGGTTTCTTGTAAAGAAACCAAAAAAACAGTGAACCTTTTTTTTTTTTCGAAACACTTGGTGTCAGTATTTTCAATTATTTTAATAATTGACAATATTATTCGCGTTCTCACGCTGTAGACTTTTGGTAGAAAATTTTTGGTTGTTTTTTTTTCTTTTCTTTTTACGTCGCCAAATTACTATTGTAGTAATTAATTTGCTATTAATCCTTGCGTATCCAAATATCTGTTTGCAATGACGAAGGTGTTTTGCCGTAAGAATATTGCGAATCCTTGTATTTCAATCACTTTAGGTGATTGTCTGCAGTGGTATCGTTTCGATTCCGACGTCGCCAATCTGTTGTGTCGTGGCACAATAGTAAAAATAAGAAAATCAAGTCGAGGTTGGTTTAAGGAACAAATGTATTTAACATCACAGATACAAAGGTAGGAAACGGGTACTACTCGGCAGTTGTAGTACTGTCGCTCCTTGGTATTTATCAATCCACCCACGAGGACCGAATGTGGCACAAGGCCGGTTTAATGTGGGTCTCTCCGAGCCCGTAGGCTCGGCCAAAAATATAACCTTTGAACCCGCCTAGACGGGTTCAGGCCCTGTCTACCTCCCCGAAGGAAACAGTGCCCTTCGGCAAAGCTTCCTCCGAGTTCCTCTCCGTAATGCAGACAGTTCGACAGACTCCGACCCGGAAGCTCACAAAGGCAACGTACTACACTTTGATCCTCGCGACCGGGCCGAGCAGTACTGTCGCTGCTTACAATATTCAACCCCCCCCCCACGAGGGCGTCATGCGGCACAAGGCCTTTTTAACGTGGGCATTCCGAGCCCGTGGGCTCGGCCAAAAATATGCCCATTGAACCCGTATAAACGGGTTCTGGGCCGGTCTACCTCCCCGAAGGAGACTCCGCCCTTCGGCGTAGTCCTCCTTCGAGTTCCTCCCGTCCGTAGGATGAGAGTATAACCGATCAGCAGGTCAGAAAGTAAACAACTGACTGTCGCTGCTTACACCGGGTAGGTATTACTGGCACTATATATAGTGAGAACCGGTATAATTCCCTTGTGTTAGGAGGCCGGTGTAACAATTAACACTTAGACTTCACTGCTACTATCATGCAGGAATTTTTTCTCCTGATGATGCCATTGTGGCCGAAACTGGTCCAGGAACCTAATTGAAATAACAAACAAATATATTAATATACAACCGAGTGTTTCTAAAAATTTAATTATTTATCATTTTGTATTGTTCAAAACATACATACATATATATATATATATATATATATATATATATATATGTATGTATGTATGTATGTATGTATAAATCTATACATGAGTGTGCCTCTGTGTGTGTGTGTGTATATACCCAT
Source organism: Acanthosepion lycidas (assembly GCA_963932145.1). NCBI lineage: Eukaryota > Metazoa > Mollusca > Cephalopoda > Sepiida > Sepiidae > Acanthosepion > Acanthosepion lycidas. Next base: position 46,763,433 of record OZ010609.1, on the reverse strand, counting down.
AATAAAAATATTATTAGTCTGAAGATGTTTTTACTTGAGACGAAACACATAAGTCAGTTTTTCTCCATTCAGTTATTCGATTTCAGACACACACGCACACACAAACACACAGAGAAGCACACACATACAAAAGACACACACACAGACATATATATGTATATAGACACATATGTGTATATATATGTGTGTGCGTGTGAGTGTGCGTATGAGTTAAAGATCAAATGCAGATCAAATATGAATCGAAAGCCAACATGATGACAAAATAAAGAACAAATAGGAAACGTATTTCACTTTTATTAAAGCTTCGTCAGAGGTTCATAGAAGACAGATAATTGAGGGAAACATTTATTTTTAATTACATTTGGGTCAGTCCTCATTGGTCAACAACGTGTCACGTGCATTAATGCTGTAGGTAATTCTATATGTCTGTACGTTTGTAAAGATTCATGTATGTCTAAGTGGGCATCGGATGCTAATGTGCGTTCGTAATTGTGTATTAGTGTCTGTCTAGTTGGTATTCTGTGCGTTCAGCCCATGTAACGGGGTGTCACATGCTTCTAATTTATGGCTGAATACATGTTTATGGATGTTAAGTAAAAATGTGAAAAAAATTCTATAAGATTACAAAAGGGCTACTCAACGAATAAGATTTTCTAGATCATTAGTTTGATCATAGATAATAATTTTTTTTAAAAGTGATAAAAATGCATATAACATCATAATATTGCTGGGCACAAATTATAAGATAAAATGTTTTAAATTTGCATTCTTTATTGAAAATCATACTGAAACTACATCACTATATAAGATATATATATATATATATATATATATATATATATATATTGCAACATAATATAGGTAAATTGTACAGGATAATTTTTCTTTGAAATAAATGAAGGTCCTACTTGATGACACAATAATTTAGTAATAATGTTCTTGTGCTGTTCATCTTGTCCGTATACAATTTGTAAAGTTTCAGTAAATTATACATTTTATAAGGCTATGCTGTAAGGCTTTCGCTGATCCCCGGAATGAAATTCCAACTCTATGATTTAGAACCTAGACTTTGTCTTTAAACTCGTTTCCCACCGAAATAACTATCTGGAAAATATTTTGTTTCTTATGTCAAACTGAGTGCAATACCAAGTTTCCAAAATCGATTTTCCCCACTATATATATATATATATATATATATATATATATATATATATATATATATATATATATATTTGAATAAAAACAGACCACGTTAAGATTCCATGTAATAAATTATTTCACCATAACCCCTTTAACAGGGCTCTGGATCATCAGACTTTACTTCCAAAAATTGAAATGTTTTTTATAAGGAGCTAATATTTAGTTTATGCAAACTTAGGTAATCCGTATGGGTAGACACGAGGAGGATGATATTTTTATAAGAAGCTAATATTTAGTTTATGCAAACTAAATTTTTAATTTTTCGAAGTAAAATCTGATGATCCAGAGCCCTGTTAAAGTAGCACGCTTAAATTCATGTAGCACCATTTCCCAAATTTTGAAGACAGATGGTCATCACTGAGATCTATATGCTTCCGACGAACAAAACCATTTTTACTCATCAATTTGTCAAAGAGTTTTTCTATAACTGAGCGTTTAGATATTTCTGAAAGGGTTTGGCGCCATAAATGCCATCCATATTAAAGTATAGATCTGAATATAGTATTTAAAAATATGACCTGAGTTTTATATTAACGCTTTGGTTTTGCCGGAATTTTCAGAGATGCATATATATATATATATATATATATATATATTTGTTCTAACGGTGATAAATTATAATGAAAAAAAAAAGAACTTCCGTTGCTGAACATCTTCCTCTATAGAAGAACTTACTTTATAAAAGACAAAAATACAGCAGGAAAAGTTTTTTCATTATTCTTTATGGTTTGTGTCCCGGAGAAGTGGGAATCATCTTGAAAATTAAAGGAAAATAGTTTTCCTCGATAGACGAAGAAATTTATAAATGGCTTCAAATTCCCCGACCGTTTTTGCAATAGTTTCTATTAATACACTGGAACCGTCATTATTTTATATTTAGAAAGCTCAACTTAATACAAACCGGTGAAATCAGACGACTCATATTTGCTGAACCAATCTTTTTAATGAAATAGATGGGAATATAACAGCTGCTAACATACGGGTAAGAGTGGAGCTGCAAAGAACAGCAATTAAGACGTGGTTCACCGCTTGCTGCAGTATGTAATTTATCATCTTACGAATTAGCACCCTTAAATTTAGGGATTTGTGGCATCAAGTAAAAAACGTTACCTTGAACATAGCTGTAGTTAAGACAGAGGGAAGCTAAGTCACGATCTGAATATAGTATTTAAAATCATGACCTGAGTTTTTAGGTTAAAATTTTGGCTTTGTAGAAATTTGCAGATATATAGATATATTTGTTCTAACGACGTTAACTTATCGTTAGAAACAACTCCATTTATAGAACATCTTCATAGAAAAAATTCCTTTATAGAACATCTTCATAGAAAAAATTCCTTTATAGAACAAATTCATTTATAAAAGAAAAAAATAGCATAAATTGAACCTGTTTCTTTTCTTTTTTTATGGTTTATATCCTCGAGAAGTGGGAAATATCCTGAGAGGTAAATGTAGATTGTTTTCTTCAGCAGACGAAGAAATTGATCAATGACTTCAAATTCCGCCACCATTTTTGCAATAGTTTCTATTAGTACACTAGAACCATCATTCTTTTTTATTTAGAAAGCTTAACTGATGAAATCAGACGACTCATTATTTGTTGAACCAATCTATTTAATTGAATAGGTGGGAACGTAAGAGGTGCTATCATCTATGTCTATGTCGAACTGAAAACATCAGCAATTAAGATGTGATCCCATGCTGTTCAAGGCATCTTGAACAGAAGCTTTGCTGCCGTATTTAGATTATCGTCATACCAAGGACGAAGTAGCACGCTTAAAGTCATGTATTTGTAGCACCAAGTAAAAAAGAAAAAACTCGTCTGAGCAGTTGCCATGAAGATAGTTGTTGAAAAGTCAGAGGGAAGCTAAGTAACGTCGGTAAAAAAGTGATTGAGTCGGAGATGCCCGAATTCAGGCCATCACTCTCCACATCTCCCTATTCCTTTTGCTATACAGGCTCTATTTTTAAATATTTAGCACTACTTATAAATATTGCTTGAATTGAAAAGTTTATGTTCTAGAAAGAAGGATTGGATAATATGAGACTCGCATGACAGAGGGCTAAAATGTAGAAATAGAATATAAACTAATTAACAAGCTTGTATAATTAGATAGCCTATCAAGGAAAGATAATTAGGGGCCAAATACTATTTAGAGCTAGAAGACATTTGAAAAAGAGGAGATGCATAATCGTATATTTCTTACATGAAAGAAGATGAAGAGAGGGTTGTGCAAATATATTTACATCAAAACGTTTGAATGTAAAGCGTCATTGAGATTCTGAGAAAATAGTATTCAAGAATAAATCATTGCTCCTAACTCGGTTCAGTTGCTTCTAGCGGTTGGGGCCGGTTATAGTCGTAGAAATGTTTCATGTTCAGTATCGCCTCGGATGGCTAACGTGCTGGAATATGCACGTGATACGAAGATCTGAAACAATCCTTCATGATGACTGCTAATTTATCTCTGAATGCACAGATATTTATGGACGTAAAAAGACCAGAAACAAATATTGGGAACACTAATTTGTTTTATAATGTGAAGTATTACAATATAAAAAAAAATTGAATTATAGATACGTCTTACGGAAAAGTTCTCCAATGGATCAAGAAATACATTTTGACTAAAGACAAAGGGTAAATATCGGTTTTTTTACCCGTGCGTAGTGATTTTTTGCAAGAAAACTCAATAAAAGAAGTAAATAGGCCAAATTTTCTTATTACGCCGGCGTAGGTATCCCGCATTGAATCGAGATTCATGATGGCAGTAGCGGGGAACGGATGACCAACAAAAAGTCCGATTTTTTTTCTTTTCGATAACTCCAAAACGGGTTTCTTCATAATTTAATTGTCAATTCGAATTCAGCATGTACATTTGCACGGAATCTTGACGATTTTGGATAACTTTTAAGAGATATTAGCGAACGGGTAACAAAACCAATATTTACCAGACAAAGAGAGAAAAATTATAGACTCCGTTCGTATAGGACATAAAAATATACTTACATGAAAACGGTGATGGAAATTTTGATTTTTGGAAAGTGTTGCAGACTGAATAGTTTTCAGCACAAACTCTCTCTCACCCATATATATATATATATATATATATATATATATATATATATATATATATATATATATAAAATAAAGTTCAAAAAGTTTGCTGCAATCCATGGTATTTTTTGAAAATTTATTTGTATTTTGAATAAAATGAAATTATTATACTTGTTCGAAATAAAAAGAGGGACATGATTTTTTTATTAGAAATTTTATTATGACAAAAAGGAGAAAAAAGAAAAAGAAAAGAGAAAATTTAATCATAAAAATGATTATATTTTGCTCTCGTCAAAATATCGTACTTTCGCTGTGATTACTGCATCCCAAGTTTTTGGCTTTCGTTGCAATGTTTTCTCAAAGTATGAAATTGACAAATGATTCCAATCATTTTTCATTTACTCTTCAATTACTTTTTCATTTCTTTCACTTTTCTGTCAAGTTCATCTCATGCTAATTCTGGGGGTACCTTTGGAACTTATATATATATATATAATATTCATATACATATATAATATATTTATGAAGCCAAAGAGGATTACCCCAGTTTTTGAGTTAGATAACCCGAATCTGAAGAAATTAAGACATTTTTGTGCTAGAACGGTCCCTGTGTTACTCCATCTCTCACTATATAGGGCACTCAAGTTAACGTACCCCACAGACGTCGGGGGCATTGTCCTGGATGGTCGGATGACGACGGAGTTGAGAACAGGGAACCTGGGACAATCCGTCGGGGTCCTATTCGCCGCAGATTTCCGTCATGGATGTGAGTAGGTCTTTTCTAACTTTTCTATTTTTTTCAGGCCTAGAAGATGTCAATTAAGATATCCAGTCTGAATGCGAAGGGCTTGAGGGATCAGGGTAAGGCGACCCGCCTGTGCCGGGATCTCTTGTCTGTCAGTGTGGATGTCGCCGCAATCGAAGAGACCTACTTAGTTTGCAGCGTCGATATGTGTGTGCTGTGTAGCGACTTTGTCGTTTATTCAGCATATAGGGACCGACATGCCAGAGGAATTTCTTTGCTGGTGAGACGTACTCTTGATGCAAAGGTGGAACTTGTGCATACCGATGCCGAGGGCCAGTTAATCGTGGCCGATATTGCCGTGAAAAGTGGTTCGTTCCGAGTCCTTGCAGTTTATGCGCCCAGCGACCAGGAGGAGCGAGTCTTGTTTTTTTGGTGGTTGGGGCATTCCTGGTGGATTCAACGCGCCTAGTCTGATTGGGGGACTGGAATCCCATCCTGGATCCCAAGTTAGATAGAGAGCGGGGAGCTAGGGGGAGAAGGTGTGATCGTACCTTGGTTGATCTGATCGAAGAGTTTGGTTCCGTCGACAGATACCGGGTCGATTCCGCCGGGGGGGAAGGGGGAAGATGTGAACGTGGGCTCTTAATTGGCCTTTTGCCCGTGTGGTTAGCTACCTGGATATAATGTTACTTAGAGGAACCGACGTAGACTTGTTAGATTGTCCCAAGTTCCACTGAGTAGGCTATTCGGATCACAAACTCGTTTGTGCCCGGATGGCGTTAGATCGTAGGCCTAGAATGGCTGGGTACTGGAAGTTCAATCTGTCTGTACTGGACAGGTGGGACTTCCAGGAGAAGGTAACTAGCTTAGTGCAGCAGGAGCTAGTGGGGGCGGTTATTGAGAATAAGTGGTTTGAGAGACTTAAGGATAGGATTCGGTCTTTCACAACTGATTTCAGAAAATGACACACCCTAGATATAGCTGAGAAGGTGAATAGGCTTAAGGATAGTTTATTCCCGTGCGGTGGTTGGTGGATCCCCTCGAGATAGCCTTAGCTAAGGAAGCCTTAGAGCGTTTGACTAGCAAGCGCTACATGTGCCAAGTAATTACACATAGGTTAAGCAAGATGTCTTCCGAAGAGGTGAACATCGGCACAGAATTGCGCAAGGAAGAGATCCGTCGAGATTCTGATCGGCACATTCGTGTGGTCAAATCCCCGAAGGAGCACACTCTTCGTACCACTGACGAGATGTGCGAGGCATTTCGGAGGCATTTCGGCGGCATTTCGAGAACCAGTTTACCAAGGAGCTTGGTTTTCGTGAGGACGAATTTCGCAGCTATTTGTCTGACTTTCCTCGGCTTTCGTCGACTGAAGCGGCTAGCTGCAAGGGAGAGTTACGGAGGGCAAAATCTACGCGGCATTGAAGGTCGGCAGAGGCAAGTCGCTCGATCTGGATGGTTTGTCCTATGAATTGTACTTGAAGCTGTCGCACATCTTTGTGTCGATTTTGACGGCTGTATACAACAGCTGGTTCTGGCGGGGGTCTATCCCCAACTAGATTTCCAGTGGTGTAATCACGCTGTTCAAAAAGAGCAAGGATGTTTGGAGGGATTTTGATAATTATAGTCCCATAACTCTGCTAAACACAGAGTTAAAGATTTTGGCCAAGATCCTGCAAGAGCGTTTGCAGTCATTTGTCGTGTCTCTGTTGGATCCGATGCAGACTTGTGCTGTGAGGGGCCGAACAAATCCGAGCAAGCTGCATCTTATCCACACGATCCTAGAGGCCGTAAAAGACGATGATGAGGCCGCCCTGATCAATTTGCATCAGTCCAAGGCATAGATAGGGTCGATCATCAGTACCTGGCTGCTGTTCTGCAGGGTGCCGGGTTCGCACCGGACTTCTGAAACTGGATTAACCTTCTGTATTTATTTAAGGTCTGCCTTCTATTCCTTTTATTTTTTTTTTATTTTTTGAGTAGGATATTACTCGGTGTCGTTTTGCGAGCTCTTCTCTCTATTATTTGATCCCTGTTTAAAATTGGGTCGCGAAACTCGACGTGTTTTGCAACACTTACTGCCGGACCGACTTTGATTACCCTTGTATCGAAGAAATTTTCGACATTTTGCGAAACATCCCACTCATGACGTTAACTCCTAAAGATGAAGAGCAGTGGAAGGCTGAAGATATCACGTGAATAGGATGTTACCACTCGTATATACTCTCTATTTCGAGGCCAAATACAGGAATATGTGACGGAGATCTGCTTCAGTAAATTGGAATTCTCTTCTTCCTCCTAGAGTAAACGGGAAAAGATTGAAACGGATCGGTTGGCTCACCAGTTGGCTATACATAAGGAACTGGAACAGCTTGACTCAATCGTATCTCCATTTGATTCCTGGGATTTCCTGGATCAGACTCCCTGAATCTCCATCTGGGAGAGGTGTGCACCCCTTAACTGTCAAACCTCCGCAAGTGCAGATAATGGATCCCACCTTCAACGATTTGGATATTGACAAAGGCCACATGACCTGGATATGGAAAATACCACATGGGCTTCCGAAACATCTTGTTTTGTTTCGAGAACTGTGTAGCGGGCATCGCTAATGACGCAGAAAAGCTGAAATTCTTAAATTATACCATCTCTGATAGAACCTTGCTGTTGTCAACAGGAATTACCAAATCACTCTCAAAATTCTCAAAACTGAATACTTGAATATGGATGAAATCATCGACTAAGTGTCCCAGGACATAACTGACTACCATCCCAATTAGTCTATTCCGACCTAACGATTTATTTATCCAGATCTCACTTCTTGGGAAGCTCTTTTATTTGCGACTTCGACGATCTTTCAGACAGAGCCCGCCTCATGGCGGGATTTCTTTTATCAAATTTCCTAAAGTGTTTAAGGGAGATGGGATTCAGCTATGCAGAAGGAGGATATCACTATTGTCATTCATTTTACATGAGACCGGCGAAGCCATTAAGTGATTTGCCTGACTCTCCCATCAAGGTTGATAGGTTTCTGGGAGAACCCCCCAACTACAGAGATATGGAAATGCTTCTACTCGCAAGGATTCCTCATTTCAAATTACCTCCAATTCTTAGTGCCTCTGAGGGTGACTCATGTAATCTGCCTCGTGTCGTATACGTTACCTTCGGTAGAAATGGCAAAACTGTTTCCTCTATCTTACTCGATACAGGAAGCGGCTATACGTATATTTCCGTGAATGTATTGCTTCCCTTAGGCTGCTTAAAGTCCTTCAATATTGATTGTGATCTGAAACTGTTAACGCTTCTAGGAGTGTGTAAGAGTCGGATTAAGGAGGTAAGTCTGAAGACTGATATTAATGCCCGGCTCTTCCCCGTTCTGGTAGATGAAACATTTGGTTCGGGTATTCCATTTCGACTCACATTATTATACAGCATATAATGGCAACTACTCCCTTGCTGGGAGGTTTGTCCAAGGTACCAACCTTGGTTCTATCAGAGGTCTTGTTCGACATTTGGTACCCTTGCAGTTAGTACTCTATTTTTTTTTTTTTAGGTTTGGGCTTGTTCCGTTCCGGTAAGATTTATTCCCTTTCGGGAGGTGGAGTCCTTTTACCCGACTGACCAATCACCAGCTTGTGAAAATAATCGTTTTCTTTTCCGTCCAATGCTCAATCGCACTGCCCCGGTGAAATCTTTTCAGTTGTGTTTTGTGTTGGAGTCAGAAGGAAATTATACTGACCCACTTAATTGTTATTTTTGTTTTTTTTTCCTGACAGACAGTTGCAACGTGGGCTGGAACTAATGTTCAGCGTTTAGTCCCTAGGATACACTGAGCAGGAAGTTGTTTCGGATTATGACAAAGAAACGATAAAACAATTTCAGGAATCTATTCTTTTGAGGGATACTAAGCATTATGTGCGTTTCAGTCGGCATAAAGTGAAACAGGCTAAGGTTCCTTCAAACCACGTCGTATTCTTGTGAATTTTGGACCGTGTAGCGCAAAACTTGGAGAAGAGAAGAATTTATCAGGAACTAACAGTATGGTACGGCGTTGCCCGTGCTTGATTCAAAAATCGTACGACTCATACAGCAATCCCTATCACTTGATCACTTATTTTTGCCCTTCCTTGCCTTTAAAGGAGTGCCCTTTGCCGTGCTAATGTTTCTACATGCCTTACTTCTTGCGTATCTCACACTGCGATTTTTTTCTAAGGTCTATACTAAACATTAAATCTGTTACGAAAAAAGAACTAAACAAAATGAACACGATCCGCTTTAAAAAAAAGGACTCGTAACTGGAAAAACCGAATGAAAAAAGAATGTTAAAAACAAATACTTTTTTACACCCAACCAGTTCTGCGGAATCAGAATCAACGTTGAATTTGAGCAAGCGAATGAGCCAAGTGGAGTAAAGTGCCATGCAGATTTAAATTTTTCCCACTTGTGACGAATGCAGCTATCGATTTTTTTTTGCATGCTAGCATGCTAGTTAACATTCGTGTCAGTCAGCTGTTGGCTCTCACGCTGGCCAATAGAATCTTCCTGCCTATTCGTGGCAGCCAGCTATAGGCTCTCACTCTGGCCAGTAAAAAATGTCCGCAAACCACATGAAAACTGCCGTAGAAGCAGGAAAAAGTCGATTATTTCTACTATCGATGAGGGTTGGAAAATGCAACGTGCATTGTATTGGCCTTCCCGCTAACTTGGAGCATGTGCATGTAAATTTTGGTGCAAATCCGTCGAAAATTGCGGCCGTGCATTCGTTACACACACACACACACACACACACACACACACACACACACACACACACACACACGCACGCACACCCTGCCTTTTATAGATGGAGATATTTGGAAGTATTTTACCGGCAGGAGCGATATGGCATCATCAACGAAATCTTTGTGTTACTTAATCATATATGAACTATAATTGGGTCTCGAGTCGGGTAACCTATTTGGGCTTCCTTCCGCATAATTTTCAGAAGGCCAGCTACTCCCTGGTTGGTAGATTTGCCCAAGATGCCAGTCTTGTTTCTATCAGGGCTATAATTGAGTTTGGTCTTTTTCGGCATTCTGGACTATGTTTTCAGGTTTAGGTTTGTTCCCTTCCGGTAAGATTTATTCATTCCGGAGAGGTGAAGTCCTTTTACCCGACTGACCAATCACCGGCTGGTGAAAATAATCGTCATTCAATTGTGAACCTGAGACAGTCAACATTTCTGTGAGTGTGTGAGAGGCGGTTTATGGAGATGATTCTGGAAACTGATTTGGACACCGGTCAATGGTGAATGAAGCATAGGGTCTGTTGGTTTGGGTATCCTATTTGGGCTCCCAGCCGGATAATTTTCAGAAGGCCAACTACTTCCTTGCTGGAGGTTTGCCCAATGTAACAGCCTTTTATCTATCAGGAGTATAATTGGGCTTGGTCTTGTTCCGCATTTGGGGCCCTTGCAGTTTGTACCCTGTTTTCAGGTTTTAGTTTTGTTCCGTTCCGGTAAGATTTATTCCCTTCGGAGAGATTGAGTCCTTTTACCCGACTAATCACCGGCAGGTGAAAATAATCGTCTTCCTCTTCCCGTCCAGTGCTCAATCGCTTTGCTCGGTAAATTCTTCTCGATTGTGTTTTGTCTTGGAGTCCCAAGGAACTTATACGGACACACTTGCAGATTTCTTTCCTGACAGTCAATTGCAACGCGACAGGAACTAATTTCCAGCGTTGAGTCCCTAGGGCAGGAAGATGTTTCGAATTATGACAAAGATAAAAGAGTTTCAGGAATCTGTTGTTCTGAGTATTACTACGTATTTTCTACGGTTGACATGGCATAGAGAGAAACTGGCTGAGGTTCCTTCAAATCACGCCGTATCCTTGCGCATTTTGGAACGTGTAGCGCAAAAAATTGAAGAGAGGAATTTATTAGGAATATCTGGAAGTATTTTAAGAGATGGCATCATCGAAGAAATCTTTGTGCCTCCTAATCACTTTAAGAACTATACTTGAATCTCGTACCGGCCCATTACCGAAATGTGACCGGTGTTTAACTGCAGCTTATATAATAGCAACACTGTCTCATTGAATGAGTCTGCTTATCCCGCAGTGAATATGACTAGTGATATGCAGAAATTGCTTCTCTCTTTCCGAACGGATGAGTATGTCCTGTTGGCGGATTATCAAGAAGGCATTTTTTAATCTTTCGCCTTGAACTAGAGTCTGACAATAACAGATTCTGTTTTTCCTTAAGGACGGGGACCGGCTGCCCTGCTTCTGATATTCCAGCATTATCTTTGGGTTCACCTCCAGCCCAGTCATACTGAGTTGTATACTGAAGTACCATGATGCCTAATTTCCACTTGACCCATGTCGATCAATGATGGAGAATATTTTTTTATGTGGAAAACTTGGTAATAATTGAGGAATAACCTGCTAAGTTACTTGAACTGTATTCCATTTCCAGGGAGAGACTGCAGAGAGATGGGTTTGAGCTACAGTCTTGCAGCTCTAATGTCCCTGATCTCAGGGATAAGAGCCTCGATGGTAACCAAATTAGCCCACGTTAGTGTGTGGGGTAATATTTTGGGTTACCGGTACTGTCCCCTATTGGAGAAAATTTGTCTGGCTCCTATTAGGTTGGTGCAAAAATAATGACGTAATAATGTCGTTTTTTGACGTTAAAAAATACGTCAAAAAACGACATTATTACGTCATTATTTTTGCACCAACCTAATATTTCATGCAGTCCCCATGCAGACAGATCCTTTCTGAGACGACCATATTTTCAACTCTCTCTGTTTCTTTGTGACCTTGAGGAATCGAGAGGATTGTGGAAGAAAGGATTGGGATGGGACCGAGATGTTATTGGAGGACTTCCAGTCTCAATAGTAGAGTCCTCGCTGCCTGAGTTCCATTCATTTCAACCGGTGATCACTTGAATAGCGCCAGACGAGAGACCTATTCGTATTCTGCGAACCATCACTTGGAGTTGATCATTGCAAAGACTAAGGTTTCCCCTTAAAGCGTAAGAGTCTTCCTACCTTGGAGCTGTTGGTGGTGTATCCGTATCTAAATTATCTGCCTGTTATCTTGAACAGCTACAAAGACATTGTACCTCACAAATTGTACGTGGCAACGGACGCCTAGGTTTCATTTTCCAAGATTTTCTCTCGGTCTATGGCCAGGTAGAACATTTTTGCTAGGAATAGACTGAAGGATATTCTCCAAACGAGTGGCGAATTGGAGACTCATTTTGGCCTGGCACCCTCTTTTGACTACCCAAAATCCAGCGACACTCATCACTAAAGGATTGTCGCTGAGGGATTTTAAATCTAATCATAAATGTTGGTGCCATGGACCTTCTTGTTTGAGTGGCGGTAGGGCTCATTAGCCAGCCCAGGAATTACCTTGCCTAAGCAGATGCAACCAACTACTCGCTCGTGAGTCCGTGAACACCTCGTTTTTGAGGAAGAATATCCTTCCGTCATTGCTCGGGATCTTTTTTCGGGATTTGCACGTGTGGTGAGACTTGCGACCTTGGTCTTTAAATTCATTCAATGATTCTCCTTTAGCGACAGGCCTTCGCTGAGGAGCTGGAAATCCTGCTGGGGTTCCCCGGGCAGTCGTTGCCTCGTCTGGTTTATGGACTGGATCACCTCCTCTATCAGAATGGTTTCTTCCGTTCTAGTGGTAGGTTAAGTAGGTCCTTCCATCTTACCTACAAGTTGAAAAAAAAAGAACAACTTTTTCCTGGGAAAATATCACCCCATCGTAAGGCTGATTACCGAGGATTGCCCCTTGCGATGCTCACGCTTGAGAGATAGGTCAACGCAGATAATACTGGGTTCCCCAATAAAGACAGGCGGTCAAGAGACTCTAGCAACCTGCGCCTTGTGCAGAATGTTCAATGCAAGACGTATGCTACCTTCCAATGTTGCCAGCCAATTTTGGGAGGGAGCCTCAAATTCTACGCATGAAATAAATTCTTTTTTGTACTGTTTAAAAATATTTGGGTACAAATGACTGCTATCAATTTTCAATTTTTGCTTTGTAAATGTATATTTCATTTAAACAAAACTCCGCCTTGAAATATTGCAGAAATTTAAACGATTTTTAATATTATAAATCATTTAATTAAATTTGTTATACAATGAAAACAATTCTTGTAGAATTCATTATTAATTGAAAAAATGATTTCTCAAGATAAAGCAAAAGATTTTCTTAAGAAAAATGTAAAAATAATTTCGTTTATTTCTGAATAAGTCTGGTAACTTTCAGTAAAATCTGACAGTTATTCGATTTTTGAAAGGAAAATTTCACATTCTGTCTGTTTTCACGGAAAAAGCGGTAAAAAAACCGAATCGCTATTATTACCTCAATCGATGACGTAAGCAAAATAAGATTTTTAACCAAAATTTAAAACGTAGTAGAAAGGTTTGAAAACATTCAAAAATTAATAAAAATATGTTGTTCTTTCCTCTTAATAATAACATAAAACATTTTGATTTCAAATCTTTTTATTTTATTGAATAAATCATGTTATGCTGTTTTGTTTTTTTTTTTTTTTTTTTTTTTTTTTTTTTTCGCGTAAATGTGGAGGTAACTTTTTCCGTTTTCTCTGAAGACTATATTTGAGCGTTTCTCTCGATTGTCTATTTAGTCTATATTCTTCGAAATATTCTTAGCGTCATAAACATTTTATCGAGATTAAGATCATTATATAAATTCTTCCTTGGATTCGTGTATTTTTCACTCTCGATTAAACTTCGAAACCGTCCGATATTTTTCCATCTTCTTAAGATCAAATACTGTCACTCCATGTATAATGGATAGCGAAATGTTACCCAATTCTTCCGGGGGTTCGTATAACTTTCCCATTTTTCTTTTACCTCCGGGAGGGGCCGATTTTTTTTTTATTGTTCCTTATACGAATACTTTTGGTTCGTCTAATTTTTATACGTGAGAGGCCGATTGTCTTTTTGTATCGTTCTTGAAATTATAGACGGCAACGCCATGAAAAATTGACAGCGAAATTACGCCGAATGGGATGTAAGAAATTTTATGAATTTCTTTGTAAAGCAATTCACTTGCTATAAAAGCAATTGCTAATATAACAAGCAAAAATATGGCAGTGATGTAAGTTTCCCGAGGAGTTAACTGTCCGCTTACTTCAGAGATAGGTTTTAAAAATATTCGTAAGCCTTTACGAATTATAAATTTTTCACCAGTTGAAGTGTAACAGATTTTATTTCCATCAAGACTCTGCTCACTGCGATGAGGGAACAAGTCTTCTTCTTCTTCTTCTTCATCATCATCATCATCATCATCATCGTAATATTCATTCTGTGTGATGAATTTCACGTTTTTAACCTTTTCCCTCTCTTTCAGTATGACAGTAGAATAGAAATTTTCAGTGTAATTAAGGTCCTGTTCTTTCAAATGTATCACAGTTGGATGATCAATGTCGATCACAGTTTCCGGGCTCTTGTCTTGCATTTCGTCCTCGACCGGATCAGGTGGCAAACTTGAAGGAATATCAATCACCACGGAAACCTGGTTGCTAATCTCCTTGGTATTTTCCAGATTCTCTGTTTGTATTTTATCTGCCATAGCGAAAACTTTTTCTCTAGTATCTTCTGGAATCTGATTTTGTCTTCAGAAGTAAAACCTGATGCACTAATATTTAATTTAGTTAACCGAAATTATGTTCATTTTGATTAACCGAAATTATGTTTCAATGAACAGTAGCTCAGAAGTTTCCAGCTGCTATTTCTTATGCAATGATCAAGTCGAAAACTAGGGATTATCTCTGGTTTTCGTAAAGCTGATCTTTAAGGAAGCAAACACAGTCGTGTTTTGAAAATAAACAAACGGCGTGTTTAACACAAAGGGACTGTTTGGAATTCTCCAATTCCTTTAGAAAATAATCTTAACGCAAAAAATATTTTCTACAGGATTCTCAACTTATTTCATAACACTTTTATCAAATACGTCTGCACGAGTTAAAAACGCGAAGCTGACTGATTTATTTCTCTCGTATAAACGGAAGCATTATGACGTCATTTTCTCGTATAAACAGAAGCATTATGACGTCATGTAAGTTTCAAAGAAAGAAGAAAAGGATTTTCCGCTGCGTATATTTTTTTTAATTTTTACAAATATGTACTGTCGTTGAGGCATAGTAAGGTTCAGGGTATGGAGACCTCTGGTTTTTCTTTTGACTCTCTTCGTCTCTTCTATTTGTCTTGAAGATCGAGGAATCTTCTAAAGTTCTAATGTTTCGAGAGTCAAGGTAGAGTAGTTAATTAAAAGATTATGTTCGATCGCAGAAAATGGTCACCCGCAGGGAGCTTTTTTCCAGCCAGATGAAGGTGATGGCGTTGTGGCTATCCCACCTTTTATAGTTCCTGCGAATTCTTAGAGGTGATCCATGGGTCCCTACTCCATGGCGCACACACTTCAGCTGACATCATCCACTGCGACAAACCAGTGCTTGATAAAGAGGTTCATGATGACAGCTTCATCGGGTAGCCGACTTGTTCTCATACGTAGAACGTAGCATTGTTCGTCTTGCCCACATATCCACCGGGTGTCGGATCGTGTTAAGTCTGGTCCCTTCCCTGAAAACTTACTGCCGTAGAGGACCCTACAGGCGACAGAGATCCCGATGGCAATGCATTCCGGTTCTTCTAGATCAGCAAGCTACTCCACCACGACGCATTATATCTAGGTAATTCCCCACCACCAATTAAAGGCTTCTCTAATTAAATAATGTAATAATTTTATTGCATTTTTATTTTACGAATTCTCGGGAAATGGTTAGTTGTTAAATGATGATATATATTTTCCAAGGAGTCCTGCTTTTAACTAATAAAACGGATTTTGAGATTTCAATTTAATTTCTCGAATTTAAGTAAGTTAGTGTGGAGTAACATATGTACAACTAATTATCAGATCTTTCTAAAAAAAATAATTCAAAAGTAATTTAATTCATTTTTGAATAAATCCTGAAATTTTCATTAAAATCTGAGTTATTTGATTTTCGCAAATACATACAAATGAATTTTTTTCAGCGCAAAAGTCTTATCGTTAATTATTACTTTAATCGTGGCGTAAAAAAAAAACCAAGTATTTTAATAAAAATTTCGAACGTTTTCAGAAATGAGTAAAAATAATTTTAAAATAATTTATTCTTCTCTTTTCATAATAGCATCAACATTTTGACCGTAAAACTTTCTTTTTATTAAGTTTGGGGCCTTTTTTCATCATGCTATGCGAAAACCTTGCGGTACATTTTAATATACACTAGATATATTACCTCTTTTAGAAGCTAAACAAAAACTATTGTTCTTTTTAAATATACAATAATATTATGTTCATTAAACTTAAACCTTAGAAAAAATACAAATTACGACATAGTACATCAATAAACAAACACAAACATCGAAAAATTTGTTTATCTTTTAAAAAGTTATTTTTTTCATTTTTAGAAAATACTCTAAGATTATATTATTAATATAAAATAAAATCATTTCTATTGACTTTTTCACTGCACTAAGACCTAAACTAGTTACCTCGACTATTCCGACATAAATTTTCGATACCTAAAGTTTAAATAAATTTTTAAAAATGAAAAAAACATACCTGAAGATTTGATTTTACCTTTAACTTATTTTTGCACCAACCTAATGTTTCGTCCAGCCAGTTTCATCTAATTACTTTGAGCTTCCCCTGTTCCTTGTAAAAATAATGTCGTTTTCTCACATAGTAACATATGTGAGAAAACGACATTATTTTTGCACCAACCTAATGTTTCGTCCAGCCAGTTTCATCTAATTACTTTGAGCTTCCCCTGTTCCTTGTAAAAATAATGTCGTTTTCTCACATAGTAACATATGTGAGAAAACTACATTATTTTTGCACCAACCTAATGTTTTGTACACCCAGTTTCATCTAATTACTTTGAGCTTCCCCTGTTCCTTGTAAAAATAATGTCGTTTTCTCACATAGTAACATATGTGAGAAAACGACATTATTTTTGGCACCAACCTAATGTTTCGTCCAGCCAGTTTCATCTAATTACTTTGAGCTTCCCCTGTTCCTTGTAAAAATAATGTCGTTTTCTCACATAGTAACATATGTGAGAAAACGACATTATTTTTGCACCAACCTAATGTTTCGTCCACCCAGTTTCATCTAATTACTTTGAGCTTCCCCTGTTCCTTGTAAAAATAATGTCGTTTTCTCACATAGTAACATATGTGAGAAAACGACATTATTTTTGCACCAACCTAATGTTTCGTCCAGCCAGTTTCATCTAATTACTTTGAGCTTCCCCTGTTCCTTGTAAAAATAATGTCGTTTTCTCACATAGTAACATATGTGAGAAAACGACATTATTTTTGCACCAAACTAAAAGATAGAAATTATATAGATTGGATTGTCAAATTTTATTTCGATTTATTAAAATTTTCTTTAAAGCATCCATTTTCTTAAATTTATAAACAAAGCAAATTTATCGATTTAGTTAAATAATGCCGAGTTTTATTGCATTTATTATACAATTCAGAGCAGACTTTCAGTGCAAGTTTGAAAAAAATTAGACGATTTACATTCTCCAAGGAGTCCTACTTTTAACGAATAAAAAAAATCAGAAAATAGAATTTTTATTGTGAAATTTCATTAAGTTAAGTAAGTGTGGTGCAACATATGTAATAAAAAGTATTTTTTACCAAAATTTTCTTAAAAATATTTAAAAAATAATTTCATTTATTTGTGAGTAAGCTCTGAAAAATTCATTAAAGTTGAACAATTATTTCATTTTTTACAAGTATTTCCAATCAATGTGTTTTCAACGGGAAAAAGCGCGAAAAAGTCAATGCTATTATTAGGTTGGTGCAAAAATAATGCCGCAATAATGTCGTTTTATGACGTTAAAAAATACGTCAAAAAACGACATTATTAGATCATTATTTTTGCACCAACCTAATATATAGCCACTGCGAGGGCGTAAACCAAACAAGATTTTAACCAAAATTTCAAACGTCTTAGAAAGGATTTTAAAAATTTCAAAACATAATACTTTGGTCTTTCAACGTAATAATAACATAAATATTTTCACCATAAAACTATTTTTTAACATAAATATTTTGACGATAAAACTTTATTTTTATTAAGTTTGTGGCCTTTTTCATTACACTGTGCTGTTTTCCTGGGGAAAGTAGAGGTACTTAGCCTAAACTATCAATTGATAAAAAAATGAACGAGAGTAGAAAACGCAAATTTGATAAATATAACTTTAGGTAAGCAAAAAGAGAAAGTAAAAATGAAGACAAATGTTCTTCAGGTTATTCAAAATCAAATAAATACTAAAACAGATAAACTCGGTTACAGTGGAAAAAGTTGAAAGAAATAATAATAATAATAATAATAATAATAATAATAATAATAATAATAATAATAATATGATATATATATATATATATATATATATATATATATATATATATATATATATATATATATATATAAAATATACATTGAAGAATAATAATAATTATAATATATATAATAAATGAAATAATGTTTGAAAATTGTATTAAATTATTTATATTACTTTTAGCAATTTTTACATTTTCAGTTGAACTTAAAATCCGTTAATTTCTTTTCGAGTTTCGTCAAAATAACGTTGTTTTCTCGAGACCAAAACACCTAATTTTGAATACAAGAAGAGTAATGGATAGTGTCTTGAATTACGAATTACGAGAGCCGAGTTCATATTCAAGTCGAGATCATTCCATTCACTTAATTAATTTAAGTATTTATTTGGTATCATTCAAGCAGAATAATACAACACTTTCTTTTTATTAAAATTATTCGTGGTGTTTTTATTAAATATCTTTCTTGATATTTAATAATCACTTCACATAGAATCTGATTCCAGAATGAACACGCATAGGCGAGTTGGAAGTTATCGTTATTTCTTTCTATTCTATAGCATAGTAATAGTCCAAGATACGAGCGATATATCGATGATATCAAAATCGAACAGGTAAAGAAACTTAATTAACAGGTAAATAAAAAGCAGACAACAGAAAATGTAACACAGAAATCCAAGGATTCTTTGGAATAGCAAAAGATGTACTTCAGAAGCTAAGGAAAGACTTAATAAAATTACTTAGAAACAATAATGCTGAACTGTGACATAAGATTGAATCTTGTATATCGCAGTGAATTCTGGACAATTTCCTTCGATGATCGTACTATCTAATCATATTTGACTTAGTGAGTGCGCAGTTGGCTCATTAGACATCTCCACGCACGGAAGTATCTCTAGTTATATAAAAGAAAGCAGGTGGCAATGGGGGATTCGATATCAACATCAGCTTGGCTCAAACGCAATAAATCTATTAGCTTCACATGCCTCGATCACTTTACATCCCATTCTCATATATATATATATATATATATATATATATATATATATATATATATATATATATATCGCGTGTTTTGGTCCTATTCTTTATAGATTCCTGCCAGCAAAACTTTCGGTGTCTTTATGCAGCGTATTTTTCTGGTCTCTTAAGAATCCTATGCAGTCCTGGGCATAACATTAAACTACATATGATCGGGACACTGGCGATTTTGAGAAGCGTGTAACCCGCTCTTAATTTTATTTGTTATCAGGCCCACTCTGGCAGCACCTGTTAGGGCGGGGGGTCCCAGTTATAGGTAAATAGTGGACACCAAAGAAAAAACAAACCTCTATGAAAGTATAATATTTCATTTTTTATACAAAATAATACGAAGGGTACTTATTTATAGTATAATTAACAATATATTTTTAAATCAAAATCACCAGCAATACACTTTAACTGTAGTTGAAGGCATACAATTGCGTTGAAAATATATTTAGTTGAAGCCTTGAAATTCTCTTCAAAATATTTAGTTTCCGGTATTAGCAAGACATGGCGATTGATACTAAAGAATATCAAACAACCAACGCGAATGAAATATTTCAGGACATTAGTTCATATAATATCCTGCAAGTTCTTAAAGAAAGATTCCAAAATATAACCTATCAACCCCTCTCATAATCATGTCCACAGAAACATGTATATGCAAAAAAGCTCTGTATCATTTACCATGTATTCAATTGTGAAAGCAGAATAATATATATTATATATTTATTACTACAATGCTCCTAAGAAAATTAAATTTTGGTCATTAATTAACCCATAATTAGTGCGGTTAAAGAAACAAATCAAATAATAAAAAGAAACTTTTATTGGAACGTGCAGTCGACTACAACCGCCCTTGAATGGGAAGTTCTACCAAAGAAAAGATTGTGGTCGCGACACGAATCCAACCTTGCATTCTTTTATTTTCCAGGAAACAGTTTCTATCGGTGAAATATGCCTTTTTCAATTCGCTTACGGAGACCACGTGGATAGAGAAAGGTTTGATTTTCCCTATTTTAAGAATGCACATTTCTCATTGTGACCTCTACGAATTTACTATAGACTAACTTCAGTTTCATACCCGAAGCGTAAACAACAGTATTAATTTGAATGAATATTTTATCCGACATTATTCTTTATTACTATATAAATTATTAATAAAAGTGACGGATAAAAAATCAATTCAATCTGTGTATATATATATATATATATATATATATATATATATATATATATATATATATATATATATATATATAGTAAAATTACTAAAAATATATTTTTATATAAAAAAAATTACCGACAACACATATTAATTCATTCAGCTCATTTTATTTGTAGTTGTAGGCATACAATGGCGTTCAAAATGTTTTGTTTTCGGCATTAAATAACCCATAGCGTATGATAGCCCGCGAAACAAAATCAACCAAACATACAGAAGAACGTGTTTGTGTTGTTATTCCTAATGTCTATTTTCTTAAATAGTGAAATTATTAACAATCGGTCTTCATTGAGAAGTCCAACAAAAGAAAAGATGGTTGCCGCGACAGGAATCCAGCCTCGCATCCTTTTTCTTTCAAGGAAACCGCTTCTGTTGCAGAAATATACCTTTAACAATTAGCACACGGAGACCGCATTGATAGATAAAGGCCTGATATTTCCTATTTCAGGAATGCACATTTCTCTTTGGGACTTCTAGGAATTTAGGCTAACTTCAGTTTCGTATCGGAGGCGTAAACAACAATGTTCTTTTGAATTGATATTGTTAATGAAAATAACGGATAAAATACCCATTCAATATGTGTGTGTGTGTGTGTGTGAAGGAGGGAAAAGTTTTCTTGTCACGTATCTCGTAATTTAGGACTTCATCAGAGTAAATTTGTTATGTAGGTGCGACTACACATGTGCATGAACGTGAGATGCTGGGAACTTTAGAATTTTAAATTTATTTTCTTTTAAAACTCGTGTCTTCAGAATATAGGTAACCGTGGTCCTCCATATCTCCCTGTCTCTTGTAGCTATTAATAAGTTTCTTCTAAACTCTGTTCTGCCATCGATTTGCCTAAGACCATCGAGTATGTTAGACGCTTCTTTCCTTTATCCTTCTTTCTCTCAATCTTTTTCTTTGTTTCTAACGAATTTCTTTTATGTCTCTTATTATTCAGCCTAGCTTTTGGAATATACCTTTGGACATCTCGATACATTTTCGGATCTCTTTCCGTCTTCTCTTAGAATACTTCGCATATCTTTAAATTTCTGTATTTGTTTGATTTTAATATCCCAGATTTGTAATTTGCATTTTGGTCTCAGATTTTTCCTGATAATAGCGAGTGGTAGTGTGCCCACAAAATAATATATTAATTTGTTTTCGTCTAGAACACAGTCCCAATGGGTTATTAAATTCATTAAATAATGTTATTCTCATATACTTCTGATCTTGTCAGTAATGTGTTGTTGCTAATGATAAGGTTGGATATTTTTTAATTTTCTATAATACGTAATTATATTTATTAAATTAATTAGCTCTTATAAAAAAATACAAAAATAGATAATTACCAAAAAAGTTCTTTGTAAAGCTATTTTTCTCTCGATTTCGTCCGGCCTATTCTTTCCGGCTTCTGTGAAAGTTCAAAGTAAAATTGTCTCATGCCTAACTACTTTCGACGTTTATAGGTCATTGGCAAAGTTTTTTTATTTTTTTATTTATTGATAATATTGTGACATGATTTGTTAAAACGCGATATTAGAAAAATACAATGAAGAAAGTAAGGCCCAACAAAATAGATACACATAATCATCTAATCAACAAAAACTCTTTGATAATGCGTTATTAAACCCTAAAGAATGCTAGACAACCTCTTCAAAGATGAAGTAGAGACATGAAGCAACAGAAATGTGGTGCTACAGAAAGATGCTGAGGATACCATGGTCCAAATATGTGAGCAACAACGAGATTTTGGAGAGAATGGAACAAAAAGGAAAGTTACACTTAACATCAGGAAGTGGCAGTTGCGGTTACCAGCGCTGGTAATGTGGGAGGAGACCTTGGAAAATCTAATACTCACGGGACAGATTAAGGGAAAACGGGAGAGAGGAAAGTTGCGCGTTATATACTTGATGAGCTGGAGGAAATAATGGTAGAACAGTGTTTGGGATAAATGAATAAAAGGACAAAACTTATTAAGAGCTACAGAATGATGTGGAAGGCCATGATCCCCTACGTTCTGAAGAGACGTGACACATAAATAAGACATCCTACACATCTCAGTCCAGAGCTCTACATCTAAACCAGTAGGGAATTGTCCCAACCTTGATACACAACATATTTGTCGATAACAATAATATGATTGGCTCTACTTTTTCTATATGCTGTGTCCTTTAAGAACGTGGGCGGCCATGGTACAGTACAACTTCCTCTCCTTTGATGCGCTCTTACAAATATAAAAAGCGTTTAAAAATATTTGAAACCCCTATTATAAAATGCAACATCAGTTACGAAAACTGCCACAATTAAGTGGCCGTATTTGGAGATTAATAATCTGTCTACTGTTCAACAAATTTTAGTTTGTTATCAAAAGCACTGTAACACCATTTGTTATAGTAATATGACTGACATCGCCCAAAAGCGGCTTAGCTGTATTGAATTTCTAAGAGAGGCTTACACGTGGCATATGGTCGAAAGTATGGGACACCCAGTGAGAATCGAACTCACTATTCAGTTATAACAGTTTTAGCAATACCAGTTTGCTAACCATTACACCACGCTGAGGCGCCCAAAGTGGCTTAGCTGTAAGCGCTTGAAATCAGCTCATAAGTGATATGTTTTTTTTTTTCAGGTACCAACTGTAATGAAGGTTGGAATTGGTTCTTTGCGGACATAACATTGACTCTCAAGATCCGTGTAAGCTGATGATGGTGACATCGAACCAGTGTCTTAGGATTTACAAAAGAACGTTTTAACCAGGCGCATACACAGATGTATACCGTATTCTTTATAAGTGGATAAAGTATAATAGTGACGTATCTTTACTATCAGATGACTATCAAATAAGACAGCATAGTAAACATCTTAAAATATTAATTTGACTGAATCTAAACAAGGAAAATATTAATTCTAATATAATAAAAATTTCACTGTACGCACATACACACAAACATTATATATATATATATATTACGAAATGGACAAAGTCCGACAATTTATTTATTAAAGGCATTTTTATGTTTAACGTTATAGATACAAGTATTTAAGTAAATGCTCTGTTTATAATAAACAGTATTAAATAACATTTACCGGACCGAATGTTCGAGAAATTTTCATAGAAAATATTCGTTTTTTGACAGGATTCGAACCTGCATCCTATACGGAACCGTCATTTACGCTGACGTGCCTTACCGTTAGGCTACAAAGAAACGTTCGGTAGACAAGGTCGAATTTACTGCTTATAAACTCAATCTTCCATGAATCTCGAATATTCATAACTGCTCATGGTGTATCAAATGTAAACAAATGACGTCATATATTACGAAATGGACAAAGTCCGACAATTTATTTATTAAAGACATTTTTATGTTTAACGTTATAGATACAAGTATTTAATAATAATGTTTCTCGGACATTCAGGCCGGTAAATGTTATTTAATACTGTTTATTATAAACAGAGCATTTACTTAAATACTTGTATCTATAACGTTATATATATTATTATTATTAAACATTCGAATAATTATTGTTTGGCCGGTTCAAAGTATTGCATCAACAGATGTCATATTTACAACCTGCATAAGAAATTCTAAATAAAAGGCTATAAATTTTATTTTGAAAAATTCAGTTAGTAATGCATTCAATATTCAATTTGTAACGGATTCAAAAACCTTACAAGATGGAAATATTTAATTTTTGTGATTCGATATATTCTAGTAACGTATAACTGTTGATATATATATATATATATATATATATATATATATATATATATATATATATATATATATATATATATATATATGTGTGTGTGTGTGTGTGTATGTATGTATACTGAAGGTACCGCCAAAATTAGAATGGGATGAACTTGACAGAAGAGTGAAAATAAATGAAAAAGATTTCTTAGAGTCATTGAAAAAAGAATGGAATCAATTATCAAACTTATACTCTGAGAAACTTTTGCAACAAATACCAAAAATTTAGGTTGCAAGGCGAAAGGAAGATATTTTGACGAGAGCAAAATAAAACCTTTTTTTTTCTTTTTGGCATAATAAAATTTCTAATAAAAAATCATGCCTGTCTTTTTTTAACCATGTATAATAATTTAATTTTATTTAAAGTACAAAACAACTACTTTTTGAGTCAATTTAAGAAAATACTAAAGGTGTCCGCAAGTTTTGAGCTGTAAGATATATATATATATATATATATATATATATACATATATATATATATATATATATATATATATATATATATATATATATGTATGTGTGTGTGTGTTTGTGTGTGTGTGTATAAGGGAGAGAGTTTGAGGAATGCCTTCTTCGATTAGAACAAAATTCCCACCACAGCTTTTATGTATGTATTTTATGTCCGATAGGAGCGGGGTCGATAATTGTTCTTTGTCTTTGGTCTTAATGGGCTACTTGATCCATTCCAGAATTTTTCAGTAAACCGTATATATGATACAAACTTTTTTTTTCTTTTTTTTTTTTTTTACTTCTAATACTTCTCAATATAAGAAAGGATATAGATTAGTGTTTCCCAATATTTGTTTCTGACATTTTTTTTTTTTTTTTTTTTTTTTTTTTAGTCCTGGCAGGAAAATATCTGTTCTTTCAAAGATAAATTAGCAGTCAACATGAAGGATTGTTTCTGATAACAGATCTTCGCATCACGTGCGTCGTTCACCACGTTCGCCATCCGAGACGCTATTGAACATGAAATGTTACTGCGACTATTACAGGCCCCAGCCGTCTCAACTTGAAAGTACAAGACCTGAAGAGACTGAATTGAATCAAAAGTTTTCATCCATTAGCGATGATTTATTACTCAATACTGTTTTCTTTTCCTAGAATCTCAATGTCGCTTTACATTCAAAAGTTTTGATATAAATATATTTGCATAATTCTTTCTTCTTCATCTTTCATGTAAGAAATATGCGATCATATCTCTCCTCTTCTTCAAATCCCTTTTAGTTCTAAGTAGTATCTGGCCCCTAATTATCTCTCCTTGATATGATATCTAATTACGCAAGCTTGTTAATTACTCTATTTTCTGTTTCCTGCTTTTTAGCCTTCAATATGTCCTGGGAGTGTCATGTTATCCAATCCCTCTTTCTATTGCATAAATCTTTCAAGTCGATCAATCTTTGTATGTAGTGGTAAATATTTTTAAAAAATATAGCCTGAATAGCAAAAAGGAATAGGACGATGTGGAGTGTCATGTTCAGTCACATTCTTAGCTTCTCTCTGTCTTTTCTATTAGGTTGGTGCAAAAAATAATGTCGTTTTCTCACATATGTTACTATGTGAGAAAACGACATTATTTTTGCACCAACCTAATATAACTATGTTCATGGTAGCTTCTCAGACGAGCTTTTATCCTTGATTCCCCAAATTCACGAATTTAAGCGTGCTACCTCGTCCTGGGTTATGTCGATAAACGACATACGGCAGCAAGGTTTCTTTTCGGGAGGTTTTGAGGAGCGTGGAACCACCTCCTATTTGCTGTTGTTACCAGCGCTATCCTGACGCGGGTGGTAGCATCTGTTACGCTCCCAGCTTTGGGAAATTAATTAACCCCCAAACTGGGATCAAAACACGATTAAAGTATAAAATACAATTTTATAGTAAAAATACCAGGAATGCAATGTCATAGTTTAAAAAATTACCAGTAATATATTAAAAAATATCTGCAATATATTTTTTGTGAAAGAAATTAGTAAATTTTGTATTAAATGATCCATAAAGAGTTGATATACCGGCAAAGAATGAAGGAAACAATATTCAGTTCATGATATCCCCGGCATCATTCTCTAAAATTACATTATTTTTACTTTTTTAATTTATTTTTCTGATGATTTGATCTGATCCATACAAGAGACTATCAGGAGAATTTTCTTTTCTTCATGACTATTGTTTTAGGAATCTCTGGGATATAGAATTATTTTTCCTAATTCAACAACTTTCTTTTCTATCAACCAATAACGGATCATTTTATCAAGATATGGAGCGAGAAGTGATCGATGGAGGTCAAGTGTCTTGTCGCATTATTAGTTCATGGAACCTAAACATTCAGTTGTTTTAATTTTTGTATAGGTAAATATGTTAGGCTATTCATAATAAGAAAACATATAAGAGATGCAATCCTAGCATCAGTGATTCATTTTTAATCATCCATCGCAAGCAGGACGATAATGCCACTAAGATACAGTAAGTTAGTGACTTTGAAAGAGAATGAAGTCTTTAGAAGGATCCCAAAACACAATTCTTAACAGGAAACAAGGGATAAGTCTTTACCCCTGTTAAAAACCCTGGGAAAGAGTGTAAACTGGACGATAGGCGAAGATATCTCCTGGTTAATTCAATTGATTTTATTAACTGATATCTTATACAGCTTAAAAAGATGTTGCATAAAATAACCTCAACTTTCTTTTTAATTTATGCTTTCTTGAGAACCTTATTGCATGATGTCATGTAATCAATATGGGCTCGTGGCTGAGTGTTTAGAATGTTCGCTTTCCGACCATGAAACCCAGGTTCAAATCTCACTATGACTTGTTGATGTTATCAACCTCGTGAAGCGATCCCAGCGTGAGGCACCTTTGGAAAGTGCCTGAAAGCCAAAACTTGTGAGTGAAATTGCGTAGATGGAACTGTGAGCTATCATTGGTTGTGCTAACACAAAGTCACAAGTCATCGTGGCTGAGAACTTGAGCGTAATGAGTTTGTTCAAACTGTTGATCACGTCAGATAATGCGCTCAACCGCAGAAGCTGTAACAAAGATACGCTTGGCACAGTTGCAGTATAAACTACCGTTGGGCTCTGTGGCTGTGAAATAAATACAAATGTGCCTGAGCAGGCGTCTGCAAAATGGATTGACTAGTCGCATAGTAGACAGGCATCCTCGGTTACCAGCGACTAGCTATTGTTAATCTAATCATTTTATATAATAAGTTTTTTTCGCTATTGTTAGGAAAGTGTAAAGAAAATATTAAGCAAAGGTAGTAAATTTTTTCCTTATAGTTTAGTGGATTGAATCTGCGAACAATGAATTCAGAAATTATTTAAACAATAGGACTTTCATTTCTGACATGTCAACTACCGATGAGTTAATATCGGAAAATCTCGGCTTTAGATATCTCGAAAGCGTTTGACAGGTTTAATAAGGACTATGGTGTCTCTGGCGAAATATACTTAACAAATGCTGTAATGAAAATCTTGTTAGATGGCCACGCTTCTAGAAATGTCACGGTTAATGTGGCGTTCCCTCGGAGCTCTATCCTTAAAATTGTGTTGTTCAAATTCAAAAAGAAAACAAAAATAACAACTCTGGAATTGTTTTTTTTTTTCTGTTTTCTTTTTGAATTTATTGATCTGATGAATTGGATCGTATTTACGATTCCAATGGAATAAATTATGACCATGGAATATTAGTGTTTAAGTCTTTTTATTATATCCTTACTCTGCCCTGGACATTGAGTTCTACCTGGATTCTATCCTCTTGTATTTTTTTTTTATACAAAATATATATCAATGTGTATGCATGTATGTATATATATTTATATATTTTGCATACGTATGCGTATATTTACCACTAATATTATATATATATATATATATATATATATATATATATATATATATATATATATATATATATATATATATTGTTTTATTCGTTCTTCTCTCTGAAATGATTTTTCTCTTTTGCCACCAAAGTAAGATAATTTTAATAACATCACCTAGCCGTCACATAACTGAATGTGAGTATTTCTGGTTGAAAATTAACTTATCCACCTTTAATGTCTTCTGGAAATAGACTGTGTATTTTTTCCCTTCCATTCTCTGAACAAGATGAGTCGTTAGGAAGCAACAGAAATAGCGAAAATCAGTCAAAGTCATGGCTAGTGAGAAGCAATGAGGCAAACAGAGAGATCCTGCCTTTATTAGCCTTGCTAAAAACACTGTAGGTCACAATGAATGAATGATGGGCCGGCTTCAGCCAAGCGTTTTATTATTTTTCTTATTAGACGCCCAGGGTCTCTCTATAATATCTTAGTACATCCCCACTCTCCAACAAACTTATTAAATTTATACTGGATGAGCATTCGTTGTCGTCTTGGTTTAAAACACCATTTTAATTTGATTGTCTTCTTCGTTCTAGTGAATAGAAATATGAAATATAATTAATAATATATTTTGCATAGACGAGGTCTGTCTGAAAAGTAACCGGTCTGGCTGTGTGAGTTCGACGCGAAAGAGGGATGAACGGATTTTGTTATCATCTAACAGGATATCTTGGAATCATATAACTGCAATCTTAGTGTTTGATTCGCTCAGTTCTCAGGAAGAGACGAGAGTTGTGGCAGGATAAATAGTGGCTGCTTCACGACGACAATGCACTTGCGCAAAATGCTCCGAGCATCCGGCAGTTCCTGGCCGAGAATAACATCGCCGTACTGAAACAACCTCTCTATTCACCCGAATTTTTTTTTTTCCTAAAGCTCAAGGGCACCATCTAGGGGATCCGTTTTGAATGTGTAGAGTCCATCCAGAGGGCCTTAACAACGGAACTGGGGGGTATCAAAGAATAATCATTCTAGCAGTGCATAGAAGCGTGATAAAGAAGCATGGCAAAAGTGAATTAGGCACAAGAGAGATTGCTTTGATGGAGAAACCATTTAGTTTGTTTGTTTAGAATTAAAATGAATTGCGAAATCCGCTCTGTTTCTTTCCAGACAGCACAGAGGGGTCAACGAAACTTTCGTCTCCTTTTCCTTTTTCAGGCCACAATAGTAACATTTATTTTTAAGGCTCAACAAAAATTCGAGGTAAGAAAACCACAAACACTTCTTGTATTTTTCAACTCAATCGTCTGGACACTCATTATACACATCTATATCTATATCTATATCTATATCTATCTATCTATCTATCTATATATATATATATATATATATATATATATATATATATATATATAAACATACAAGAAAGACTGTATACACTTCGCTTATTTGTTTAGCCTGTCCATTTGTCGGATTCCGATTCATATAAGATCTACATTTGACTCCAAACTCAAAATTTACTCAGTATTACAGTCTCTCGTTTCTACAACACCACAATACAACCAGATAATAGATCATACTCTTTTTGTTGCTTTCCTCTTTTACTGTTTCTCATTTTTACGTGTATTTTTGTATATATAATGTTAGAAGCTTATAACTGTTTACACACACATACAATACATACATACATACACACACACACACACACACACACATATATATATATATATATATATATATATATATATATATATATATATATATATAAGCACAAATGTAAAGGAAACGAAACAAATATAAATTCAAACGCTCATAATATTAATTTAAAAGAGAGCTCAATACAAAAAGTAGAGCGATATTTATTATAAGTTTTCAAATTCGTACATCGACTTTACCACTACAAAAATGTATATTTGCTTCGATGCTCAATTCAAGCATCTGATTTGGTGGCGATCAAAGATATTTAACTATCAAGTTAAGTATTTTGATCACCACTCGATATAATATAACTATCTTTGATCACCAACACTTATATATATATATATATATATATATATATATATATATATATATATATATATATATATATATATATATTAGTAGTAGTAGTTGTAATCTTATAAGTATAAGAAATTATACTCGTTCGGAAATAATCAAACCAATACCAAAGGGAAAAAAAGGTATAAAAAAGAAAGAACCAAGAACATGTACGTTAGCCGAAAATAATCGTCTAGCATGCAAGTGCAAAGCCCAAAGAAAAAAAAACCGATATGAGTAAGCAAAATAACTAAATAAAGTGCTCGCTACAGTAAGTAGAGCAGACCTAGTTAAACCTAGAAAACCAGACAAACCTACCAAGGTTTCACCTAAGTGGATCGTCAGCGAAGGTTTAACTATATATATATATATATATATATATATATATATATATATGCAAAAAGCTAATTGATTAACCAGCCCGGAAGATATTTAGGGTTACCGTCAGGTTTCTGACATCAAATTATTAAACTGGCTGTTGGGATTGGACTCAAGACCAATTTTTGTACTTTGAGGAAGTGTTGCTTTTCTGGCGAGCTTTCCTTCCTTTAGATATCTAAGTGTTCTCATGCAAATGTTCTCCATGTACTCGGCTTTTGGCAATTCCGAGTTTTCTTCCAACAAAAGTGATTGCGAACCAAAGCCAAATCATTTGCTATATATTTCACTAGTCTGTAAGTATTAACACATCTTGAACATATAAGGCATGGGATTTCAAAAATGTTTTCCTACGAATTAATCATTATGACTTTCGGAACAGAAAATGAATTAAGATTACCACAACGATATAGAAATGAAGTAAAAATAAACCATTTTTAAATAACATGCTTGGGGAAAGAAAGTGTTGTTGTTGTTATTGATAAAAAATACCCTTAATGAAAAAAATAACAATTTTAATTAAAGGTGGAAATATTTATGCGAAAATCGATGGCTATAAAATGTCACTGGCACAAAAGTTACATAAATCGATTAGAAAGTTAATGAATAATTCAAAATTGATAGAATACCACTCAAAAATGAACAGATTCTATGATCTACTAAAACCACTTAAAGTGAGAATTTCTATGTGCCTCACCATAATTGGGATTGAAAGTGTTACGCACAAAAATTGGTATCCCTATTTCACGAAAAAATTGGCCTTGACCATATTAAATTTCATCAAACTTGTCGAAAAACGAAAGATGAAATTAGAAATACACACAAACAATATATACATTGTCATTTACAAACATACTGATTAGATGTACAAGAGCTCATCAGTGTGACTGGACATGCTATTTCTTCAAGGCGGGATCGAAACTCGACCGATTTTAAATAACTTGCAGGTACTTACCATCGGATCATCAGCGCACAATAAGGATAAAGAAATGTTTAACGCATTATATACAAGATATAAGCATTGCCGACTGCCATGGGGCTCAATTGATAGCGATGAGCTTTCAGCATTAAGCAGCAGGAGCCGACGAATTGCCTTTTTTCCAATGTACTCAAACTACAAAAGAGAGCATACACAAACAAAGAGACAAACCTGGATAGAGGTGATGGCCGCTCTCAATAGATTTTGCTTTCTTGATTTGTCATGTTTCGGAGGAAGAATTCTTCTGGCGCGTGAGATTATTACTTT
Organism: Acanthosepion lycidas; assembly: GCA_963932145.1. Taxonomy (NCBI): domain Eukaryota; kingdom Metazoa; phylum Mollusca; class Cephalopoda; order Sepiida; family Sepiidae; genus Acanthosepion; species Acanthosepion lycidas. The sequence continues at coordinate 46,731,541 of OZ010609.1, read as the reverse complement.
TAATATACATACACATATAATATAACATTTACTATATATAATATCCATATTACTACATATAATACATACTATATATGCTATATATGCATCTATATATGATTCTTAATATATGCTGCTCGGTCTCATGTTGACTTCTGACCTGAGATGGAATAAATACATTGAGTCAATTACTTTGTCCACCGCAAGGAAAGTTGGCTCCCTGAGCCGCGCCAGGAAATTTTTCCCCCCGGAATCGATCCTTCAGATCTACAAATCAACAATTCGCCCTTGCATGGAGTATTGCTGCCATATATGGTCTGGTGCTCCTTCTGTTTGCCTCGGGGTTCTTGATAAGATCCAGAGGCGGATATGCAATGTAGTTGACCCTGCTCTGGCATCTCGTCTACAGACGCGCCGTCGCCTCCCTGTCTGTTCTACAAATACTTTCATGGAAATTGCTCTGAGGAGCTGCATTCGCTGGTTCCCAGAGGTCATGAGTTCAAGCGCCCTACGAGGCTGGCATCCCGCTCTCACCTCTTCACTGTCGAAACTCCTAAATGTAGCCGTCTCTTCTACTCCAATAGCTTCATGTCTCGCACCTCTCGCCTGTGGAACTCCCTTCCCTATTCCTGTTTCCCTGTGAGCTATAATCTCCAGCTATTCAAGTGTAATGTCAATCGACATCTCCAGTTGCCTTGATCTATTCACTACCCACCTCCTCATCCTTTCTTCTATAACTCCTATCTGATCTTGCTCTAAATTTTCTGTAACCCCTTGCGTCCTAGTGGCTTCCCACCTTGCTTGGGGTGAAATGCTTAAAAAAAATTGTATACTTATATATATATATATATATATATATATATATATATATATATATATATATATATATATATAGTACATATTATACACATATACATTATACATATATATAATGTATATTAATAAAAAGAAAGAACAGTAAGATATATAAACCGGTGTTCTTATAGATATTTTTATTTTTACAAAATAGTGCTCAATGTAAATTTACAGAGCATTAATATTATAGGTTTATAGACTTAAAATATGGTAGGACGAGGCTCTCTCGTGACGAGAGAGCCTCGTCCTACCATATTATTAAGTCTATTAACTTATAATATTATATACATATATATATATATATATATATATATATATATATATATATATATATATATATATATATATATATATATATACTATATATATATACTATCTATATATATACCTAGTATATATATAGTACATAGTATATATATAGTACATAGTATATATATATATATATATATAGTATATAAATACTATATATATACATATATATCTATATTATATATACTATATTACTATATATATTTACTATATATAATAGATTAATATACATGTTATCTATAACAATCTATACACAAATGTATAGTGTTTCCACATTTTATATTTAAATTTTATCCATTGTTTCAAAAACTCATGCTTTCCAATGCAGTGGCCCTAGCAGTAGTTCTGCTCTTTATCAAAACACACTTCAAACTGCAGTGTTTACAACTTCAACTTAGTTTTACCAGCAATTTCCGCTCTTTTTTTCTGTAAGCATACATTTACGCTATTATGATGGTACCAAATCGTAAAATTTCTACAATGTAAAATTTATCACTAAACACTGCACTAGAGTTTTCTTCATAAACCCACCGTAACGATTCAGTATCCTCGCACATCCCTAGACACATATATCACACCACTAGTGGGTGCGAACACCCCTGGTTAAGAAACCACTGCTTTAGCTCTATATGGATGTATGCGTGAATGTGTGCGTTCTCATATGTGCTCGTGTCCGCGTTTACGTACGTAGTGGCTAAAGTCAGCCGAAACCGGGAGAAGAAACAAAATATTATCTTATTTGTACAGACTCTTGCCACGACCAGAAATAAGTGGAAATCTGAACCAATTAAGCATCTTGGCTAAGTTTGGCAAAAGCCGCATGTATTTCCAGCCAATTATATATAAAAATGACGGTATGTGCGCATGCGTGATTTCGGGTCAGAATAATAGACATATTTTCACACGCATACACGCAAACAGACGTACGAACTGATATATGGTTAAAAACTGCTAGACTTTTTAACTATAAAAAGAGAAATAGAGAGAAGTGATCTCATGACTATCTAACATGACCAATTACTGTCAGTATTATAGAGGAAACTACTTGAACGATGTCGCCATTAGGATTGTTTTTATCACTAAAATAGCGATTGGAGTGTCACAAGCACTAATTAACCAAGAAGAATTAAGTGATTCCAGATATTCACTAATTCATTATATATAGATTAGTGAATATACATTATATCCAACGTCGATGGCGTATATTCACTAATATAAATTTATAGCGCTGTTCCATAACATTAAACACTGTATTTATAAACTTATAGCACCAGAGGAAGAAATATGCTTATACATAAGAGCAAGTATTAGTGCGTGTACGTAGATTTTTTATCCTACCCATCTATCTATCTATCTATCTATCTATCTATCTATCTATCTATATATATATATATATATATATATATATATATGGGTTCAAGCATGAAGCAGACAGTCGCTACTCGGTTTTGATCCGAGTATACACTGTCATAATTATATACTCCCTATCCCTGACAGTGATCTCTTTTTCAATAAAAAACATACCTTAAAATTATATTTTGATCATAGATTTTTCATATATTTTTATCATATAAAACTATATTTTATCACACACACACACACATATACACACACACGCACTTACACGCGCACAGACACATATGCACACACACACTCACACGCGCACAGACACATATACACACACTCACACGCGCACAGACACATGTATAGGGTGTGATGGGTGAATTGACTGTCGGCATTTTTTGATTTTTCATTTCACGCATGCGCATTGTTTGTTTTTGATTTTTTCGACTACACACTATAGTAGGGTCAGTTGTGCACCATCTGTCAGAAAAAAACAGCACCCTGATGCAATTCACTTCAGATTCAAGAAATTTGGAAATAGCATACTATGCGGTTTGACATTCGCCCCGGATGCTCCAAAAGAACATTTTAGAATATAGCGGATTCGGAAAGTGTTGGATGAGTCTAATGATGATTACGAAGGTAAAGCAGATTAGATATTTCACTTTGATCGGTCTTATAAGACAAGAACTCCCAAATTTGTTGGTGATTGCCTCAGACTCAACATTCAGACCTACATCAAATGCCTTGAGGAGGTAGTGTTACCCTGGATCAAGAGGCAACTGCTGAAAAACCCCGTTTTCTTGCAACAGAACTCTGCACCATGCCAACTCAGTCATGGCTGTCAGACAATTTCTGCGACCACATCCTCCCTTACATCTGACCACCTAAGTCCCCAGACTTCAATACCCTTGATAGACCAACAAATGTCCTTGTAACATCAATGATGAACTGAAACTAAGGATTTTGGTAGCATTCGCGAACTTAAACAAGGAGGCCGTCCAGAAGAGAGTTCTTAATCATTTGACACCAAGTAAGGCAGGATGGCCACGAGAACACCGGAAGTTACAGAAAGTGAAAATGAGAGAAAAGACTAGGCACAGTGGGGTTGGGAAAGGATAAAATATGAACGGGGTTTAAGACGACAGAAGATGGCGACTGTCGTTGCATTTTCTTTTCTGAAGATTGTATTTATCAGGGAAGCAAGTAAACGGGAGGGAATTCCCTGTCGGAAAGAGAAAGGAATAAACTGTTACAGTAGAAGTAGCAGTTGCATTTAATTATTTCAACTGTAAACGGGTGGGACCTAGATGCCAATCTAGTAGCCGGTTAAATTCATGTATTCGGGGAACCAGTGGAAAAAATCTCGTCGGAGTAGTTGTCATGAAAATATTTTTAAAAATGAAGAGGGAAGTCACTTAAGAAAGTGAGATGACATGTCAGGATCGATCACATTGCAGATCCTTCTTTGGATTTTGTCAAGAACCTTATGGCTCTTCTGGTTTCCGATCAGGAATTTAGGTTAAATCTTTCATCTTTTGCTAATTACTTAACAAACCGCTCTCGCTAAAATAATCGTTATAATAACTAAAAATAAAAATTAAACAAGCAAAAACAAAAAGTAATCAATCCAAATAAAATAACAAACAAATTAAAAATCTGCCCACCCCCCGCCAAAATAACAGTTAGAATAGACTACAACAATCAATCCAAAAATTGGACGAAAAAATACCTTCAATTACCTTCCCAGACCAAAACAAACTATGAAACAAACGATCTGAACTAATCTTGATTTTTTTACTACGTTACTAAAGCATCGAAAACCGAAAAGAATAAATAAATATATAAAATAGAAAGAAATAAAAAACAACCATAATAAATTAACCCAAATAAATAAATAAACTACTCCCACCAAAATAACTGTCAGAATGAACTGCCCACAATGTACCACTGAGCCGTATATATAAATAGTCGAGAAAAAACCCAACACACGGATTATATATAAGGGTGTTTCATTAAGACGGATGAAAGTCAACAGTGTTATTGCGGAAATTTATTTATTTCTCTATTGTTATTCAAGTCGTGGTAATCATGTATGAAATATAATATCGCACAAATGTCCACCAAATCTGAAAGAAAAAAAAATTATTAGATGCTTAAAATTAATTCACTTTAAAATCGGTACCAGTTATTTGAACACCCTTTATATATATATATATATATATATATATATATATATATATATATATATATATATATATACCCAAGTATATGATTTGTGCATACGGAATAAATTCCAATAACCAGAAATTACTATACTTAAAAGAGTGCTCAATACAGAGTTGAGCGAATATAATTATTTATTTAAAAGTTATAACATAAATATGTTATAAATGTTATATAATTTTATAACATATTTGTTATATTTTTTAAATAATTATATATATATATGTGTGTGTGTGTATAAATTCAATTTGAATCCAGAAGATATTTAATTCTTTCCCAATCTATTATAATTATTAAGACATCTGAGTGTCTTTCTTCTTTTATGAGACATGTAGTTTTTGTTCTTTTTCTTAATTACTGTTCTGCCATCCATATGCTCAAGTCTATCAAATATGTTACACTCTGCTTTCCTCTCACCCGCTTTCTCTCAATCTGTCCCGTGAGTACCAGATTTTCCAAGCCATCCTATCTCATTATGTGCCCCAGACATTTCAAATGCCTCTCATAATCTTAGCTATAAGTTTCCATTTTGCTTTTATTCTCTCCATAATGTCTTTGTTGCTCAAATGTTACGCCCATGGTTTCTTCAGCATCTTTCTATAGAACCATATTTCTGTTGCTTCAAGTCTCTTCTTCATTGTCCAGCATTCACTGCCATGCAATTGAACAGATATCAAGTGAATATTTTAATACTCTTTTCTTTGTTTCTAAAGATTTTTTCTGTCTCTTAATAATCTGCTTACCTTTTGGATTGCATCTTTGGCCATCCCAATTCGCTCTCAATCTCGTAGAATTCGTCCTCTGATATAAATCTTCCAAGATATTTAAATTTTTATACTTGCTTGACCCCCGACCTTTCTTCTCATTTTCCGTTCTTTCTTCTCATTTTCCTTCACTATCATCTGTATATAGTTTTTTTGTTTCCTTTCCGTGTCCGCTATCAACACTGTGTCATCAGTTAAGATTATATCCGCCAATAATAGATCCTGGTACGACTTCTAATTCTCTTAGTATTGCCTCGCTGTATAGGTTGAAGTCATATCCTTGATTTACACGCCTTTCTATTTTCGTCGCTATTTTCGTTTCAGAGAGGAATGTTGATACTGTAAAACTGGTTTTAGTTTTATCCTTTTTAGAAAAACTAAACTCAACATCTAAGAAAATACAGCTTTATTTGTACGAATTTTCAAGTTCCCTAAAACAACAGTGTGATCACGTATTAAACATCAGAGATGACGACGTTGATTCGGACCCCTTGCCCGTTGCCTTTCTCCAAAGCTCTCGGGCGTGAAAGACTTTAGTGTCAGAAGACAAATATTTCTCTTTCACTTTTCTGATTTCCCCTGTTGTATTTGACGTTAACACTCACTCGTTTGTGTTTGTATTGCATCTCGTTGTCACCAAGTGTCATTCTTAATGAAGTTTCCTTGTATGACATTGCTGTCGGAGAAGATCACCTGCAGAAAGAACCACATAAGCGACATCTATTTCACTTCACCTCGCTACAGAGGTTTGCCTGCAAATATATATATATATATATATATATATATATATATATATGCGTGTGTGTGTGTGTGTGTGTGCGTGTGTGTGATATACAAGATATGTATATATGCTTGTTGATATAGAGTTTTACGACATGGACCAGGTTTTCAAAATTAATGACTGTCAGAAACTAATGGCATTTTACTAGAAAGAATATAAAAACAGATTTACATAAATATGTAAGTTTGAATATTAGAATGTTTGGAATATAATTGCGTTTTACCAGAACGGATATAAAAGAAAATATAACTTAAATTTATTTTAATATGGTGATTTTTCAAAGCTTAGATACGGCACAAGGACGAACGTGTGGTGTACACAGTGAGAATGGAACTCACTTGTAATTGTTCTAGCGAGACAAGCTTGCTTACCATTACACTGCGTCGAGTTTCCCCTAAACGTCGCTTAGACGTTGCACAAGACCTAAGATGTGGGGCACCCAGTGAGGATTAAACTCACTACTAAGTCGTAACTGGTCTAACGAGACAAGCTTGCGAACTATTACACCACCTCGAGGTGTCCCAAGCGTTGCTTAAATGTAGCACAAGAAAGTGTGCTGCACCCATGGAACATCGAACTCACTACCCAGTGATAAATGTTCTAATCATTACACCACGTCATGGTGCTCCTAAGATGAGGAGCGAACTCACTATGCAGTCATAATAGATCTAGCAAGACAAGCTTGTTTACCATTACACCAAATTGAGGTGCCCAAATCATTTTCTAAGTGTAACTTAGATGTAAGACAAAGCCGAAAGTGTGGGGCAACCAGTGGGGATCGAACTCCCTACTCAGTCGTAACAGCTCTACCGAGACTTGCTAACCCTTACACAACGTCGAAATGCCCAAAATTTATTTTATTATGACGATTCTTCAAGCGTAGTTTACAAGTAAAACAAAGATGAAAGTATAGGACACCCAGTGAAGACCGAACTTACTACTAATGGTTTCTAGCGAGACAAACTCGTTAACCATTACACCACCACGAGGTGCCCAAAATTTTTTTTAGTATGTCTATAGAAGGGATATACATGCAACTATCCGTCTTGGGTAAGACGATAAACTACATCCAGCAGCAATGCCTCTGAACAGGATGTTTAGAGGAGCGTGGTACTACCTCTTAATTGCTGGTGTTTCTAGGTCCACCCTTACTCGGGGTGGTAGCACCTGTTAGGGTCCCAGTTATGGGCAAATAGTTAACCCCCAAACTGAAGTAAAATCACTATGAAAGTGAAAAAATATTTTAATGCCAGCAATTTATTTTTGAAGAAAAAAAATATTACCAGCAATACATTTTTTTAAAAAAGAATATTACCAACAATATATTACCAGCAATAAAAATCTTAAATTACATAACCCATTGAGGCTTATATGTCACAAAACAAACCAAACCGAAACCAAACAACTGTCAGTTAAATTTATTTAAATATTATCAAAAATGCAATCACTTTCATTTTCAAAGACTGCAGCTCAGTGGCATAGCAGAGTTTTGATTATCCGTTAAATTCGAAGAATATTTCAAAATTGTTTTCAGCTTCTTTGTTTATGAATTTTCAGCCGTAGATTAAATGTTCTTGGGACGGAAACCAAGTAATTCATCCAAACAAGCCGACAATTTTTTATTATTATATTTTTCCAACATTCGGATCAGTTGTCGCAGACGTGGCGAAAATGTCCGAAGTTCATATTTGGTTATTTTTGTTCGACTTTATCAAGAAACGAGGTAGTGTCTGTGTCGTAGTTTTTAACTCTATAGTTCTACATGTTTTATTGTATTAGGTTCGTGCAAAAAATAATGTCGTTTTTTGACGTATTTTTAACGTCAAAAAACGACATTATTTTTAAGTGCATATTATGCAATTATTATGCGCACTTATATTATTATATTATAATAAAATAAAAAAATAAATAAAAATTTGAAATTAAATTAATAAATAAATAAATCACAATCATTTTGTGCGTCCACATTCCCAAGAGCCCTGACACGTGAAGTCACGTGAGACAATTAAAAATTCCCAGAAGAAAACCAGGATGCAGACAAGAGAACTCTAACTGCCACACAGACGCCACATCAGTTCATGATAATGACTGCGAAAGTCGAAAGTATTAGGTTGGTGCAAAAATAATGACGTAATAATGTTGTTTTTTGGAGTATTTTTTAACGTCAAAAAACGACATTATTACGTCATTATTTTTGCACCAAACTAATACTTCAACAAAAATAACAAAATATATCGGAGAGTTTATCCACAATTTCCAGCACGATACTTAACGTCTTAATTGTAAAAATAGAACAAAATATTAAACAGACAAATCTTTTAGGTTCTTTGTTTGTGTGTAACGGAAACACTCATTTAAACTGAAAAAAAATATCATCCTTGACTGGCTAAAACTATAGCCGGAAGCGCTCGCAACGATAGAACATTTGAACAGTTTCTACACACTGTGTGTCCCAAAAAGATAGCTCTTGTGTGAACACAAGAAAAATTTTAAAAAAGCTTAACCGTAGTACCTTGTCTGTCGTTTTAATGAAAGATGCATAAATCAAGGATTGCTGTCTAAATGCACAATTATATATATATATATATATATATATATATATATATATATATGAAGAAAGATATACGGAAAAAACAAACAAAAATCCTTATTTGCTTACATATATATGTATGTGTGCGTGTGTGTGTACATACACACACACACACTATTGAGAAGAATTAGAAGTATAAAAAAAATAGAATTATATATACGGCTTACTTAAAACTTCTGGGCTCAATTAAGAAGAACATTAAAACCAGATACAGAAAGAGAACAATTATACACTCCGTTCATATAGGACATAAAATATATACATAAAAGAGCTCATAGAAATTTGTTTCTCATCGAAGAAGACATTTCAAGACAAAATCTGATTTTTGTCATTTTCTCAGAATTTTGAAAGTTTTACAGATTGACCAGTTTTCACCACAAACTATCTATCTACCCACTTATTTATATATATATATATATATCTTTATTATGGAATATTACAATTCGAACATGTGTTGAACGTTTCGAGGCATATCATCGCATCTCATCAGGCGGTGGTAAATAAGGTTATATTGCAATTTTTGATATTTATTTTACGTTTCGATGCCTTGTGGCCCACTATCTACAACGGTGGTCAGTGTTCGGCTCTTCCAAAAAGGTGTTGTTGGTCCTGCGCATGCTCTGACAGTCATGATGTGTGGGTAGTCTTGCTGTTCGGTTCTCATATCTAGAAAATATCGAGTTCAGTATAAATATATATATATATATATATATATATATATATATATATATATATATATATATATACATAGTTTATGAAAAACTAGGTAATCCGTATGGGTAAACCTAAGGAGGATAAAATCCAGAGAGCTCAATGTAAATCCAGAGCAAATAATTTAAATAAAAACAGACCACTTGAAGGTTCCATGTAATAAATTATTTCACCACAGCCCTTTTAAATCATCCCGGATCATCAGATTTTACTTACAAACAAATATATATATATATATATATATATATATATATATATATATATATATATATATATATATATAGTCTGACAAGTAATGTATACAGACGATAACACTACCATGCATGAAAATTATGGAAATGAGGGATTTTTCTTCAGCTAGACGATGCACCGCCACACTACCAGGCTGGCGCGCGAGATTATCTGTATGAGAATTTGCAAGGACACTGGTTACGACGAATTGGTGCAATTAAATCCCCACCTCACGTTCTCCTGGTTTAACACCTGCCGATGTTTCCCTATTTTCTGAAGGAAAAACCGACTACATTGGCGCCCCTTTGACAAGAAATTGTAAATGGATGTGCAGAAATCCCACTGGATAATTTCGCCAACATTGTCCAAGCACTCGCTCACCGTACTAATAAATGTCTGGAAGCTAAAGGCCACCATTTTGAGCATATGTTGTGATTGTAGAGTTCAAAGTTAACTTGTATTGATCTCGTGATGTCAGAATTTAAATTTAGTATTACAATGTTTACTCAAGATTTTCCTTTCCTATGGAAAATAAGATAAGTTTTCATTTATTTATGAGTTTTCTATTTAAAAATTTTTCCGTCAATATTTCTAATTTCCGGACATAATTTAAAAAATAAAATGTACAATTCTTTCTAATCGTTCGTGGTTTTCATATGACAGTATCAAAAATTTTGGACATTGTTAGGGCTGTATCAAAATGAATGTATTCTTTGATGACTTTCCAGTTTTTCATCAAGTGGGTATCATGTCCGGTTTATTTTTTCAAGTATCACATTTTTATATTTCTCTTCTAGGCGTTGTTTTTGCTTAGGCTTTATTACAGTTCTAATCATGGCTTTCCAAAACAATAAACATTGACAAAGTATCATTGTAATTAAAATAAAAGCAGTAATAATGGCAAACCATTCTTTCGACACTCCGTTTTTGGCGGTCACATTGGTCTATGTTTCCCTGTTATTTCCTTTGAAATATATTTAGCATGTTTAACTATGATTTGAATTAAATATTGATTCCGTCTTTTTTTTCTTTTTTTTTTTTGCTGTAGTAGAATCATTCGTGTTTAAAGTTTTTAGTATTAGTGGGAAAAGTTTTTTTTTAAAAAATAAAATAAAATAGCTAAAATTAAGCGCCTTAAATAATAATAAAATTTTTTTTTTTTTGATTTCAACCAAACCTACGTAAATGAAATTACGTCCCAAATATATGCATGTACGTGAGTGTGTTTGTATCTACATGCCATCTGTTCTATTCTGGTACACTAGCAAGCGGTTTTAGTCAAGTGATCCCCAACCTCTTTTTATATCAAGGCCAGACTTCATGCCGGACAATCCTTCCGTAGACCGCCTGTGTCACATATGTGGAATTTAAGTGCATTTCCATAAAGAGAGCAATAACAAAAGAGCAATTTATTACAGGGAAGAAAAAGTGTGTAATTTTTTGACAGTCATGTTTAGCCTCCAGCCCGACAAAACACTTAGTTTCCCTGAATCAGGCACTGTTACATTATTATCACATCAATATCAACTAACCATAATGTAGAAGCCATATAGAGACAATCTGAAAATTAGTTGGGAATAGAAAATTAGTGGCAAATTACTACAAAATGGACCACACGTGACCCGTTGAGTCAACCTTGTTTTGCTACTGTTTATCTTTATTTTCATGAAGAGCTTGGAAAAGTCGAGATATTTTAAAAACAGATTTATTTGCAGTAATTGAAATTGCTTTCAACATTAAAAAAATTGTTTGCTTGAAGAAAATATGAATATAAATACTGTATAAAAAAATCGTATTTTTAAATGATATATATATATATATATATATATATATATATATATATATATATATATATATATATATATATATACATTAATTGATTCATCGAGTCTGATAGAAACCTCAGGAAGCACTGGACGGCCGTTTCGTCCTATATTTGGGACTCATCAGCAGTGCGCATCCACTACCGAGGATATATATATATATATATATATATATATATATATATATATATATATATATATATATATATATGTTTCTGTAGTTCACTGCTACCAGCAAGCAGAAATATTTATTTTCCTTATAATGGCCCTATTGGCCGAAACTATTCGAGGAATCTAAATGAAATAATAATAAAAAAAACAAAAAACGAAAGAATATTAATTTACAACCCAGTGTGTCTGAAGATTTTAATTTTTTTATATTTTTTATTGTTCAATATATATATATATATATATATATATATATATATATATATATATATATATTAAACGCTGAATGTTAAGATTATAAAACATTGAAGTTGCTTTCAACATTAAAAAAATTGTCTATTTAAAAAAAAGATTGAAATAAAAATATTTAAATTATTGTTCATTTAAAGAAAGCTGAAAATATAAGCACACACGCAATCAGGGGAAGGAGGAAAGAAAAAATAGTGAGGCGAAAGAGGGAGCAGTTTTTTTCTCCATTTTCCACTCTCACCCCGCTTCCTACGACATAATGAATTCATATCTTTCATTCACCACTCTCTATATATGACTTCTGGCAAACACACAAGAAACGTTCACAGACATTTACAGAAATACAGATAAATAAAAATATACATTAATTGTAAAATCTACTTACACTTATGGTCGATAGTAAAGGTAGGCATAAAATATACATTGATAAATAAATCATAGATTAATTATATAATGTACACTAATCATGATGGATAGTATTGAGTAGATGAATATACAATATTTGTAAAAAGAAAAATAAAGTCCGATATTCAATTTATATCTATATATAAAAGGCAGGATGTGTGTGTGTCTGTGTGTGTGTGTAACGAATGCACGGGCGCAATTTTCCACTAATTTGCACCAAAATTTACATGCACATGCTTCAATGCGGGAAGGCCAAGACCGACATTGCATTTCCCAACTCCCATCGATAGTGGAAATAATCGATTTTTTCATGCTTCTACGGCAGTTTTCATGTGGTATGCGGCCATTTTCTACTGGCCAGAGTGAGAGCCTATAGCTGGCTGCACGAATAAGCAGGAAGATTCTATTGGCCAACGTGAGAGCCAACAGCTAACTGACATGAATGTTAACTAGCATGCTATCATGCAAAAAAAATCGATAGCTGCATTCGTCACAAGTGGGAAAAAGTTAAATCTGCATGGAACTTTACTCCAATTGGCTCATTCGCTTGCTTAAACTCAACGTTGATTCTGATTCCGCAGAACTGGGTTGGGTGTGAAAAAGTATTTGTTATTAACATTCTTTTTTCATTCGGTTTTTCCAGTTACGAGTCTTTTTTTAAAAGCTGATCGTTTTGTGTTCATTTTGTTTAGTTCTTTTTTCGTAAGAGATTTAATGTTTAGTATAGAGCTTAGAAAAAATTCGCAGTGTGAGATAGGCAAGAAGTAAGGCATGTAGCAACATCAGCACGGCAAAAGGCACTCCTTTAAAGGCAAGGAAGGGCAAGAATATTTTAAGTCAAGTGATAGCAACTGCTGTATGAGTCGTACGATTTTTGAATCAAACACGGGCAACGCCGGGCCATGCTGCTAGTGGTTTATATAATTTTAAACAAGTTATTTTTTTCAGCTCGGTAGCAAATGATCCACGGACCGATGGTTGGGGATCTCTACCAGTTTGCGTGTCTATTTACATTTATATCGTGGTCAGCCTATGAACTTTCCAGCCGAATCTCGTATATATCCCTATATGTCTCCTGGAATGTGTAGTAATTTCTGATTGACGTACCGCAGTCTTTCAAAGCAATTCAATATCAACAAGTCCGCATGGCCCACATCTGAATCTTGTCTACGCAACGCATTATATAGAATGAATGAATAGAGTTTATCGTAAAAGACAAATTCGTAGGTGGTATGTTCAGCGATAATAATCATCCATGTAGTGACAGAATAAATACAAGTCGGCAACCAAGTTGCGCTCCTTCTGCTCTCTTCGTCGCCATCGGTGGATTATCTCAGCTATCCTGAGTTTTCGCTTAACTGGTAAATGCTTCGGAATAGGCTACCACTCAATGACGTAACCTTTAGATGGGGCTTAGTGGATTCCCTGACTGTCATCGGTGTGACCTTATCTTAAAGGAAATGGCTTCGCACGTCGTCCATCATTGTCCTTGAGTGCGTACCATTTGGGACTATGTCGGCGAGTTGGCAACTCATATCGCACTCGAAATGCTCGTGATCATTGATCGCGCATACGCGTGTGACAATATATCGCCTCCATATTCTGATGTTTCGGATTTGGACGACTCGGATGAAATTTTGCAACAAATCTTGCGATGTAATCCGTATTCTCATCAGGATCTGACCAGTTTCAGCTCAGAATGAAGATTAGAACTGATAGAAAGCGATTGGAATTGAAAGATTTCAGCAAAAGTTGGGTAACTATAGTTCGCGTGCAAGGGGATAGCCTTGATTTTCTTTTTTACGTCCTCCTAAATCACAACGGGGCGGTTTCCTGTGGAGTCTCCACCGCCACCGGTTAAGCTAGACTAATCTTGCATACCTAGTTAATGTGAGTGTATCATTCCCGACACATGCCCGGCTTTTCCCTACAATCCATGACGAGGTTCCCAACACCCAGATTTTTTTGTTTTTTTTAGTTTTGTAATGCCGCCCAAATTTTTTTTCATCCTAAGGGAGAGAGAGTCTCTAGATTTTGTCGGATGACAGAATACTCCAGGAAATATTATTTTTGAGAGGAGGACGGGTCTTATTTAAAATCTTTCCTTTTTTATTTATTGGGGTCATCAACCTTACCCCGCAGCATTTTATAACATTGATAGAATATTTACATAGTTGTCCATATTGAAATTTTTAAGCTATGGAATGTTTTACAGCAGGGACCCTGTGTGTGTGTGTGTGTGTGTGTGTGTGTGAGAGAGAGAGTTATTTTGGTTTATGTAGGAGTGAATAGTGATGAATAGATTTTGATGGTGAATGACTAAATTGTACTGAATAAATGGGTTGTGAATCAGATTAATAAGTATAATATAGTTAGTGACGACCAGCCTTGACCCATCACCCGGATTTTCGGCTTTTTGCCACAATTACTGCATTCAATCAGTATTAAATAGAAGACGAGTTTGAAGGAAGAGCCTTAAAAATAAACACAAGCTGATGCCATAGATACCTACGTGATCTATATCAAGACATATATAGATTTTTAATCGATTTCTTCCCATGCAATACAGAAATGCCGCTAAAATAGGAGGGGTTATATGATGTGGAAGAACAAGAGAGAGAAGCATTAATAATGAGCGGGAAGAGGAATCATTAGGACAACAGATAGCGATTGACATTGCCTTTAAATTTTTACAGAGTAAATTTGGCTGGGAAGCATACAAGATAAAAGCCGGAAGGGAGTTCATAAGCGAGAAAAGAAATGTGTGTGTGTGTGTGTCTGTGTGTGTGTGTGTAGAAAAATAGGAAAGAACACGTTAGTACTTTTGTTATTTTTTAAAAAAACACAGTGCTCCATACAGAAGTAGAGCTTAGATTATAATTATTTTTTAAAAAATATGATTCCATTCCTTCACTATATAAGAGTTCTCATGTTTCAAAAACGAGAGTCGAAACCATCAATATATTTATTAAAATCAAATTGAATTAAAGTAACAAGCCCTGTTTCATCCTCAAGCGAAAATTTAGGAATAACCAATTTTGAAATTTACGTATCGTTATAAGCATGTTCATTCGTTACTATGGAAACGGCTGGGGCGACCATTTTTGATAAGGGGCCTAAGAGTTAATTTTTATCCATATATCAGTCACCTCCAGGTTTCGGCTCTCGTTTTTGAAACATGAGAACTCTTATGTAGTGAAGGAATCATATTTTTTTAAATAATTATAATATATATATATATATATATATATATATATATATATATATATATATATAATATAATATAATATAATATAATATAATATATAATAAAAACACCCTAAAATTAAGTTGCAGTTGCACTGAAAATCTAGAAAGCATAATAAAAAAACACAATAATAAAATCTTGCACAAACCCCCATGCCTGAATAGTTTTAATAAAAAACTACACTTAAATTAGACAAAAATAGTGAAAAATTATGCGATTGTAGAAACCCAGAAGACTGCCCATTGGAAAATAAATGCTACGTTAAATCTGTGGTATACCAATGTACTATCTCATCCATTGATAGTCCTAATACTAATATGATATACATTGGGTCCACGAAGAATGAATTTAAAGCCAGATGGAATCAGCATAAGTGCTCTTTTAACAATATAAATAAAAGAAATCAGACATCTCTATCTATTTTTGGCATTGGAAGGAAATGAATAAAACACTAAAAGTAAAATGGAAAAATAATAACAAAACTAGAACTTGTAAAACTTGGGATGACCCATGCCCTTTATGCCTACATGAAAAACTACACATTATTAAGTTTCTAAATAATAAAAATCTATTAAACAATAGACATGAGTTAACGGTTTTTCCCGACATCATCAAATTTTTGCATTGAATAATTAGCATAAAAAACTAACAAACAATAAAATAATTTTTAAAAATCCATAATCCTAATAATTACTTTACATGCCCTACAAAAAAAGATAACCCTTTATGAAGTCGTCAAAAAACAAATGTTAGCGATTCCCGACAGTTTTTATATACACAAAACCCTTTAAAAAAAAATAAAAAAATAAAATAAAATAAATAAATTAATCTCCATAGACACTCAACCAGACTAGCATTGTCATCTTCCGCTTTAAATTTAAACACCCCAACCTTACCCTGAAGATATTTATACAAATTATTAACAGCTTACGCCGCTTTTTCTTTAAACAATTGCTCTAGCCGTTACCATAGAAATTTTGATTTAGATAATGAATATGCTTATAAAACACGTAAATTTCAGAAATAAGTTATTCCAAAAAAATTTCGCTCGAAGATGGAACAGAGCTTAGTACTTTAATTCAATTTAATTCAAATAATTGAACTTTTCAGCTCTTGTTTTGAAACATGAGAACTCTTATGTGGCGTGTTGGAATCATATTTTTAAATAAATACTTATATATATATATATATATATATATATGCATATATATATATATATATATATATCCGTTTTATGTTTGTGTTGTATTTGACACTTCATTCCCGTTAGTGACCTGCATACACGTCCACATATTGGGCAACAGCCACGATCTCGAGATATAGCTACACGAATATTTTCTGATGCTTTTCTCCACTATCTTTCGTTTCTTATACGTTTAATATATATATATATATATATATATATATATATATATATATATATATATATATATGTGTGTGTGTGTGTGTGTGTGTGTGTGTGTGTTTGTGCGTGTGTGTTTGTGTGTCAAACCCCCGCTAAGGTATATTTGTGGTTCTTCAATGCTTATATATTTTTTGGGTTTTTTTTTTTATACTACAAGTATTCTGAGCAGATCATAGTTACTGTTTATGACAGAAGGCCCATCATAGAGAGCGCATGTGCACACACACACACACACGCACACACACATAAATACATATATATATATATATATTTTCCTTCTCATTACATTCGTATATATATATATATATATATATATATATATATATATATATATATATATATATATATATATATATACATACATACATACATATATATATATATATATATATATATATATATATATATGCAGCATATCTTCATTTAAGCATGTTTGGTTGAATAATCTATATATATATATATATATATATATATATATATATATATATATATATATTTTATTTTAATCCTCTCATGTTCACGGATCAATTTTTAAGTGTCAAGAAAAAAGCCGTAATTATCCATATTAGTTTTATTTTCCCAAGTACTTTCAATATCATCGAAGATCTTCTCCAGGGGCTTAATATCTAAGCCCAAATTAATTTAAGTCTGCAATATGTGCGCATGGACGCTGTAAAATTCGAAAGATTTTAAGCGCTATGCAAGGGAAGAATCCCATCTATGTAATACTTATTAGAATGATCGCTACTTGTTTTTAAATTTTTTTTTAATTCTAGTTTTTAACGATTATTATTTAAATATTCCTTAAAACTTATCTGTTATAAACATTTTAAAACATTTTGCTGTACTCATAATGGACTTTATTTTTGGCCGTTGAAACACCGGTTCTCTTACGATGTTAAGCAACATTGAGCCTGTACAGTAACAACATGGGGGATCACTTGAGAATACTAGGCACCTTTAGTTTGGATGTGAGATTGGTGTAATGGATAACGGCACGGAATTGGAAATCAGAGAGCGGAGTTCCAATTCCAGTTAAGATCGTTATATTAACTTTGGTGCAAATACCCTAGAGGAAAATATATCCACCTCTTCTCCCCACGAGTTTATGGGTTTAGCAGTAGACTATGTGTCTGTAAATCATTAATTATCTCGAAAAAAATGTCTTAAAACTAAAAATAGTTATGGCTTTAAATAACCTGCAAAAGGTCGGTAAACTTTTTAAAAATAAACTATCGATATTAATCCATCAAATGTCATACAGCAATTTTGCCGTTTTTTACTTCGATATTGTTTGACGCGCATGCGTTGTTGGAGATTTGGGAATTATTTTGAGTGGGAGCGCTTTTCGAGTTCAATGTTTGTGCCAGATACAGTCTCTGCAGGACGAGCCACGGTATGGCGCCTTTGTCTGTGTCTGTGTGTGCGCTGGGAATTTTATTGTTTTCCTCGTCCTATACATTTACAAAAGCCGATCGTCACGAGCAGTAACCTCATTTACTCTTCAATACTTCCGTTTTATATTCCTTCGGTCTTTCCTTTCACACGATTTATTTTTTTTTTTTTTTAATTCTTTTTCTTGCTTCATTCGTCTTCTATGTGTCATAACCGTTCAGAACGCAGGCGACCATGTCTCTCCACAATCTCCTGTCCTTTGAAAATGGTTTTAGTTTGTTTTTCAAGGAGCAATATCTGCCGTTCACCCTCAGGGTATGACGCTTGCGCTGTATTGTAACGGTCTGGGTTCGATTCGCGGTAGTGGGTTTGCATTGCTGGTGAGCCCCAAAGTAGGACGAAACGGTCGTCCAGTATATATATATATATATATATATATATATATATATATATATATATATATATATATATATATAGATAGATAGATAGATAGATATACACACACACACACACACACACACACACACACACACACACATATATATATATATATATATATATATATATATAAAGAGAGAGACAAACCACTCCAGTCTGGATTGAATTCATAATTTACTTCTCTACAGGTTGCTAACCAAAACTGCTCTGCTAGTTACCCATATGTAGGGGGGAAGATATAGATTCAGACCTTTCCCAAGGCCATTAGTATGTAAGGAATTCGGCTGGAATTCGAACTCGTCTCGACGATTCATCAATTCAGCCATATATATAAATGCACACACAAAAATGATGTGATTCGATTATATTTTTAATTTCGCGCATGCGCGTTGTTTTTGATTTTGTCGAATGTCGTATAGTAGATTCAGTTGAACAAGCTCTGTGAGGATAAGAGCACAATAACACAATTAACTCCGCCAAATATTTGGAAACGTCCTGCTGTACTGCTTGGCATTCACGCTGGAAGTTCCAATATGAACATTTCAAAGTGTTTGCGTGTCAATCTGACGACATCGTAGAGGATTCGTAATGTGTTGAATTAGTCTGGTGATGATTACGAATGTGTTTGGTGTAATCAGTATTGATGATGACGCTATCCTTCAATTCATCTTCCCACAAGGGCCCAGACTCAAAACGGAGGTCTACATCAAGTGCTTTGATGAAAGAGTACTGCCCTGGATCAATAGGGTGGCTGCTGGAATACACTGTGCGCCATGCCACAGAAGCAGGAGAACACAGTCGTGACTGTCAAAGAATTTCTGCGAACACGTCACCCCTTGCAACGTTCTTGATTATTATGAGTGGGGTGCAGTTGAGCGAGAGACCAACATAACTCCTTATAACACCAAAGATGAGCTGAAGGTAAGGATTATGACAGTATTCACCAACTTAAACAAGGAGCCGATCCAGGAGATTCCGAAGTTGTCTGGAGGCCGTGGTTGAAGCCGATGGCGATTTTATGGAATAAATCTACTCTTTTGTATTTCAAGATATTTTTCTGTATTCTTGGAATATATATATATATATATATATATATATATATATATATATATATATATATATATATATATGTGTGTGTGTGTGTGTGTGTGTGTGTCCTTGTATGTATGTAGATGTCATTTATCATCGAAAACCTGCATATATATATATATATATATATATATATATATATATATATATACACGCACGCACACCTCTCTCCCTCTCTCTCTCTCTCTATATATATATATATATATATATATATATATATATGTATATATATATATACATATATATATATATACATATATATATATATATATATATATATATATATATATATATATATATATATATATATATTGAACAATAAAAATATTAAAAAAATAAAATCTTCAGACACACTGAGTTGTATATTAATATTCCTTCGTTTTTATTATCATTTCATTTAGATTCCTCGACTAGTTTCGGCCAACATGTCCATCATCAGGATAAAAATATGTTTCTGCTTCCATCTCTTGATGGAGAAAATGAACTTTTGTCTCTTTTCACGAGACATTCACGAGACATTTCCGCCACACTTCCAATCTTTAAATTTCAACATACAAATGCGTATGTATAGACACAACACCACCCGTATACATACATATGTCATATCCGAAACTGCCCACATATGTTTATATATGTATGAGTCCCGAAGGACGACCAAGTATGTATATGTGTCTGTATACATCGATGTTTGCGTCAGTACGATGAAAAAACGACGAAGTTTCCCCCACCACTTCCACAATAACACCAATACACGCAATCTACATAAAACCAAAATTTTTTAAAAATTAATCAGTTTGTCTGACGATCGCTAAAGCGTGAAACCCAGGGTCACAAGCTCACATCAATCCAACCGTATATATATATATATATATATATATATATATATATGTCTCTCTCTTTCTTTCTCTCTCTCTCTCTCTCTCTCTCTCTATATATATATATATATATATATATATATATATAAATATATATATATATATATATATAAATATATATATATATATATATATATATATATATATAAATATATATATATATATAAATATATATATATATATATATATATATATATATATATATATATATATATATATATATATGTTCATGTGAACTTATCAGAAAATCAAACTGATTTGCCTATTTATCTATCTCTGTGCGTATCTGTCAATCGAATTATTCCTGTCAATATCATTTTGCGTATCACGAGATCGACCATAATTTCTCAATAACATTCTTCCAATGTCCCTATATATCGATCTTTAATGTGACTTATATATAACCTATTTACCTACATCCGCAAAATTCTCTGACAAAAAAAAAATACCAATTGCTGTGTTATCTTCTTTTTATATTTCATATGTCACTGCATCAATAAAAATAGGAACACTGGTTTGTATTGAACTTATATAGAACTTTTATGTCTCCATGTGAATACGATTCCAGTAAGTCTATCATTAAACAGATCCTGTATATAAAAAAAAGACAAAGTAAAATTATCATTTTATTTTCTTTCTCATTTATATGCCATTTTCCTTCAGGGCGTGGATGATCATACCTATTCAAAACATCGTTTTCTCTTAACTCTTAAGTAATTTTTTCTCTCCGATCTCTCTCAGTTTATGTTTTGTCATTTAAGATCCTTTCAGTAGGTTACTCATTGTCTCCGTCTAGCCTTTTTGATTTCAATCCCCCTCTGAGTGTCATATTTACCAAGCCATTTTTCCTCTCTATGTGTCCAATAAATTGTAAATGTCTCGCGTTGAAACACAGGTTCCCATGTAACCAGTGTAGTTAACCACCGTCCATTCTGATCAGCCCCTAGAACGGTGGCTGTTTGGGAATACCAGATGCTCTAAGTGTGGATGTGCGTGTGGTGTAATAGATAATAGCTGGGAATTGTTAATCGGAGTGTCAAGCTCTAAATCCCGTTGGGTTTGTTGTATTGACTTACGCTAAATATATTTGAAAAAGGGACAATTCCACCTCATCTCTCCCCCGGTTATGTGTTAATTAGTAAAAATTGTATCAGTAACTCATTATTATCTCAGAAAAAATTCGTACGACTTAAAAATATTTGCTGGCTTTAAATAACCAGCAAATTCTTGATAAGTCGTAAAAAAAGAATGAATCGACCAATCATATACTGATTAGCTCCACTGTCATGTCTTTTAGATTTATTTCCATTCTCTGGAATATAAATGTATAGAACAGTGATTCTCAAACGCCGTACTGTGAGACACTAATGAGCCACGCGATCCTCTTAAGTGTGCCGCGAAATATTGTCACGCCATACATATATATATATGTGTGTGTGTGGAAGTAGTAACGATACAGCGTTAGTATCTGAATAAATGAATAGGTATTAAGCTTTTTTTTTTTCAAATAATTCTTTTCACTATTCTTCGATGATCTTATTTTAAATATGTTATCTTAATATTCATTTTTTGAAAAAGATTTTTTCTTATTTTTTAAATTCAACTTTTCCTTCTTTTGACTAAAGTTATTTTTTCCATATAATTTTATTCAACATTCTTGGTTTAATTCAAAATTTAGAGTTTCATTTCGTGGCATTTGCTAAGTGTGCCGTGATATCTTCATTTGATCCAAGTGTGTGGTTGCTTTAAAAGGTTGAGAAGCTGTAGAAACTACTATGATCATAAAATGGTGGGACCAGTTTATATATTGATTGTAGTATAGAACTGATCCCGCACTTTATATGCACTATAAGTTCTTGTTTATCAAATTCGGATTAGGTGTGAATCCATTTTCTTTTGCATCGCTAAACTATTATTATCCCCAGCAGAAAAAAAAAACTTTCTAAAAATCTATAAATACTTTCTGGCTTTAAATAAGCTAGAGAGTGTTGGTAAATCGTGAAAAACGAATCAATGAATCAAGTGTTACTTTGTAAAATTATTCTTTATGTTTTATTTTTCCCTTAAAAAGAATTCGTTGCTCAAATGTATAGTATATGAATTTATCGTTTTCAAGTCTTTGGTATTCTATGCTTCATTCTGTAGAAAAGTGATTCTTATCCGCCGTACCGCTGCACAGTAGTGAGCCGCGCGATCCTCTTAAGTGTTCGGCGAAATATTGCCACGGCATACAAATATGTGTGTGTAAGTAGTAATAGTAGAATGTTAGTAATTGAATCACAGAATAACTATTAAACTTTTATCCTACATTAGCTAAAAAGGCTTTGTCAGTCTTATTGCAATATTCTACTTCTTATTTATGTGAATTGGGCTTATCAACCCCAGATAGCATCAGAATTAGGAAGCGGGAAAAACTACGCTGAGATGAAGAAGAAATGAGAGTCTGCTTTATCGTACATTTAACCAAACAGAAGAAATCGTGAAAAAAAAACAGGCAGAAGTTTACACACTAAATAAGCTGCACAAATACTTGAATAGAAACATTGAAATAAAGTTCATATTTGTGTGTGTATTTTTTTTAAATCTATTAGGTTGGTGCAAAAAATAATGACGTAATAATGTCGTTTTTTGACGTATTTTTAACGTCAAAAAAACGACATTATTACGTTTATTATTTTTGCACGAACCTAATATGTTTTTATTTGATGACCTTTAAAAGTATACCCTTTAAAAGTGTGCCGTGATATTTTCATTTGCTCTTAGATGTGCTGTTGCTTAAAAAGCTTGAGAAATACTGTGTGTAACGAAAATACCTTCTGAAAGGGATTACAACTCACCGCGGACAGTACAGTGGTCGACTACTGATCCTTAATAATCGTGACCAGACTTTTATTTTACTAGAATTGCCCGCAATCACAGAAAAGAATCAATGGCTCAAATCTCATCTTCAGAAGTATCAGCGTATTGTTGATATAAAATAGATTCGTTCATTTAAGGGAACATCCGTCCAAACATTGAAGAAATCGTGAAAAAACTCCAGGTGTAGGATTCACACTGCATAAGCTGCACAAATATTTGAATGGAAATATTGAAATAAATTAACGTCATATTTGAGTGTGTATTTTTTTTTTAAATCTATGCTTTTATTTCATAACATTTAAAAGTATACCCTTTAAACATATGCCGTGATATTTTCATTTGCTCTTAGGTGTGCCGTTGCTTGAAAAGGTTGAGAAACACTGATGTAGAAACCCATCTCCGTTGTCTTGTCTCCTCTGCATTTGTTATGAAACTTTCAAACATTCACTATTATATAAGAAGATTGACATTACGTTGCTGTCCAGAATGCTTTTCTTAGTTTTTAATGAAATTTACTCGTATCTTAATATATTATCGACCCTCTGTGATTGTTTTAATCAAATCTAGCCCAAGCAAAGCAGTAAAGCTACTAAGACACAAAGTGTTACTGGGCGTGGAAGAGTTACAGACAGAAACATTACTAAGGAGCGAGTACAGAAGAAGAGTAATCAGGAGGAGAGTAGATAGCGATTGACATTATATTTAAATTTTTGAAGATTAAACTTGTCGCGACTAGTCATTTTTCAAAAACGTTGACGTATAATTCACTACCATATTTGGTCTGTCGATCCTACTATATATCTTAAGATTCTTGAGATAATCCAAAGAATTTCTAATGTAATCGTTCCTGATCTGGCATCTTAACTTTAGTCATTTTCTCGCCGATGTGAGGTGGATTCCCTCTCTCTTTTCGATAAATCTTTTCATGGCAATTGTTCTGATGGGCTCTCCCCTCCTTGGGGCCTCGATTACATGAATTTAAGCGTGCTATTTTACTGTTGAACAAGCGAGATATAAACGTATGACTATTCTTATATCTTTTTTATTTTCTTACTGTCCTTCGACCTAAGATCTTCAAAACTTTAAATGCAACGATAATCGCCATCTTCTCTCTTCCTGAAACCTGTTTTTTTTTTTTTTTTTTTTTTTTTTTTTTATTGGGAGAATTAGGAATAGAAACATTGATAGTGAGCGCGAAAAGAAAAGCGTTATGAAAAAGATTGTAGATAGCGATTAACATTGCATTTAAATTTTTGCAGATTAAATTTAGCAGGAAATCCGAAATGGAATTCCACAAGCAAGAAGTGCGCGAAAAGAAACTGTTAGCATCGAATTTACTCTTACATGTAGCAAACTCAAATGTAACTTCATGAGGCCTCGTCGCCAGTCTACCACTGCGCTTAAATTTAAAAATTCTTGGCTCCATTTCGCTAGTCTTTCTTTTTTTACAGCCAATACAAGGCTTAAGAGCCACTCAAGTTAGAGGGTTACCGTGTAGAGTTATTTTAGTGTAGGAAAGGACAAACATTAGGATTACAGAGTTGAAGTAGACTTTAAATGGAATCGGAAACCCAGTCCTAAACAGGAAACAAGGGATAAACCCCTACTCCTGTTCAAAAGACAGAAAAAGAGTATGAACCGGACGACAGGCAAACCTATCTAAATCTGAAATGCGTTATATAGGAATAAAGTGTCGCTGCCGACACTTGAGTTTGAACATAGATTGCCAGAGCACAAACACAGGCGTTTCCATTACTGAATTAAGAAGATCACGTGGCCGTAGAGAAAACGCATATATAGAAGTTAGCGTGTGTCTAATTGATCGCATTTTTATTCCATCCTCTATATTATACGCATCGCTATTTCTACTCTATCCTCTATTACTATACGGACCGCTATTCTCTACTTTATTCTGTATACTATTTATCTATTCGGATCGCTATACGATTTACTATTCGAGCGAGTATTATCGAACAAGTACTATTAGTGCGAGATTAGTCGAATGTGTCTAACACCAGTATTGTTCAATGACGTACTATGGTTGTATCTGCGATTACGAAGTCTCAACGTGACAATGTGTATTCGTTGACATCACAAAAGTGGCAACGATTGTTCGTTGACATCACAAAAAAGAACAACTTCCTCAAGAGTAATTTTAGAAAATATTGCAACAACCATTATTCTAAGTCCATTAAAAAATACAACAAAAAAAATAACAAAGCATTTTAAATTTTAAAATCTATCAAAAGCGATTTGCAATAGAGTGGAAAAGGGCAATACATATTTATCTTCAAAACTTGACTTCGGCTTTCAGTGTCACATTTTTCTACCGTTTGGTATAACGCTTCTTATGTAGTTAAATTTTTGTACTTGCTTTGATTTTTTTCCAATGTCCCCTTTGGAACTGTCCCCTTTGGAACTGTCCCCTTTGCTAACGACCATTTAATCATTTTTCTTACAAATGATAGTCCTTTCACACTATTCTCTTTTACTGACTCTTCTCGGAGTTCCTGCCGTTTTCATTCCGTGTCTGCCATCAACACATAGTTCTCTGTATATCTTCTGTCGTTAATACCGTATTAGCCAGTAACAAATTAACTACCAGATAGATGGATTGGTATCATATAGCACGCTTTACTTTCTTTGCTTGTTTCTAACGAAGTTCTCCAGTTTCTTAATACTATTGTGTTTATGGAAGGCATCTTTCGTTATTCGAGATTATCATGAATCTTTTTTAATTATATTTTGTCAATTTACTCACTGTTTATTCGTTTGGAGATCCACAACATTTAATTCAAGCACACAGAGAAATGCGGAGGTCATCGTAAGCAAATAAATTTCAACTGTCTTTCATGGCTTCCAGAAATAATGATCGCATTTGACAGGCAACTGTAATTAGCTGAAGACTCGTTTCAACCAGTCTGAATTTCATTTGCTTCAACTCTCATAAAAAAATCTCCTCGGCTCCATGCCTGTAACAGGCAGCTTCACTCATTTAGTAAAGATATTATGCTTGTTGCTTTTGACTTGGGTTTTAGATACTTGGTGAAGTCAAGTTTTTCAGATGATAAAATAAAGGTACGGATTTTTTTTTTTTTTTTTTTTTAATCCGACAGATTTTTATCACTTTAAATGTTATTTTTAATGGATACTCGTATTTGAGTAGCACGGTCCGTTTATTTAGTAAAGAGTTAATCTACTGGACTGAATTTTCGAGAAATAGTTGTTATGGGGTCCACCCTTTTTTCATACAAGTGGACTCACCCAGTGTGTACTTGTACTGCTGCCGGTGAATACCTAAGGGAAAGTGAGTAACAGAGACGCAGAGATACAGTGATACAGTAAGAAAGTGAGGTAACCGCTTTGTAGGAGTCACAGTTGCGAGCACGTAGACTTAAAAGGAAGTCATACTTCGATACTGAATTACCCAAACTGAATATATATTATTATTGCTACTAACCGCATTTCTGGATCTACTAACCGTATTACCAATTGTATTATTACGTCAATACATTTATTTGCTATATTTCATTCCTGCGTTTGTCATTCATTTGAGACCGGATTTCATCCCGGAATCCACAACAATAGTATTAGAGAAAAACATCCACTCTCTGGTAAATTTTTACATTAGGATACGAAACTGGGCAGATATGTCGAGAGTCAGAGAAAGAAATGTGTTTAAAGGCACTATTCAGCTTTACACGATCGTCAAGGCAGTCCGTAGCTGAAAGGTACCACGTCGGATCTATTGACGATTTCTCAGAGTGGAACTCAGGTTCAAATCTTGCAGGAGATCACATATTTTTCTCCAATACAAGATTTCTTGGATATTCAGGCCATCAAACGAAAATAAATAAATATAATTCTAATAAATAAGCAAAGCATCTACGCAAATGCGAGTACTCACTAAAAATAACGTTTAAGTCATAAGCACATGATAAAATATATACAGGGTGGAATGCATAAATTGTCGCCATTTTTATATTTTTAATTTCACGCATGCACGTTGTTTGTTTATGATTTTGGCGACTGCACATTATAGTAGGCTCAACTGAGCACCGTGAGAAAAAGCGCACCATGGTCAATTTAGTCAGACAGAAATTTCGAAACGGCATGCTGTACTATTTGACATTTTCACCGGAAGCTCTAATACGAACATTTCAGAATTATCGGATGGTAATCTGAGGACAGTGCAGAGGATTCGTAAAGAGTTGGATGATTCTAATGGTGATTACAAAGGTACGGCAGCTTGAAAAACTCATTCTGTTCGCTCTGATAAGAAAAGAACTCCCTATTGTGTCCCAGATTCAACATGGTCTACATCAAGTGCCTTGAAAAGGTAGTGCTGCCCTAGGTCAAGAGGGTGGCTGTTTGAAGATTCTATGTCTAGCAACAGGACTCTTCACCATGCGCCCTAAGCAGGAGAACCAAGTTATGACTGTCAGACAATTTCTGCGACCACATAACCTCTTACAACTGGTTACCTAACATCCAATACTGCAACCCCCTTGATTATTATGTGTGGGGCGCAGTTGAGCGTCCCACACACAATAATAATAAAACTCATTGTAACTGAGGGCAAGTATTATAGCAGCATTCACCAACTTAAGCAAGGAAAGCGTCCAGAAACAATGCAGGAGATTTGAAGTCGTCTGAAGACCGTGGGTTGAATTCAATAGGGATTTTATTGAATAAATTTACTCTTTAGCATTTCAAAATATTTCTTTCTAATTTTGGTAAATATATCTGTTAAAATGAAATGCTAATGTTATTATTTTTGTATCATTGAGACGACAATTGATCCATCGGACCCTATATATATATATATATGTATGTTTGTCCAAAGAAAATGTTTCCCCAAAGAAAATACTGAACATAAGAAGATCTACATAGGTATTTCTGCAGGAAGTTGGAAACAACGATTTTACAACCATCGCCAATCCTTTTATAATGAATCAAAAAAACACCAAACTGCACTTTCAAAGCACTATTGGGAGTTATTGGAAAACAAATTAACCCCACAAATAGAATGGAAAATCGTCTCAAAAGCCAAAACTCCGATTAATTTCAGAGACCGATGCAATTTGTGCATTATGGAAAAAATACTAATTATAAAACATAAGGATCCGGACATACTATTGAACAGACATAATGAGTTGATTTGTAAATGTAGGCATAAAAATCACCTCATTTTAAAAAAGTATGTGTAGATATATAAATAGAAAATATAAATTGTTTTAAATGAATATATGAAAATACTGACACTGTGCTCTTTGATAAATGTGTTGGAACTTACATTTTTTTTTTTTTTTATGTGAACTTATTTAGATATATATATATGAACATTATAGATAAGGGTAACTATGTATTTATATTGTGGACACATATGTATGTGAACATTATGGATTATGTGAACATTATAGATAAGGGTAACTATGTATTTATATTGTGGACACAATGTATGGTAGTATGGATATATATGTATAAATAGATATACACGTGTGTGAGTATAGATATACTAATATGAAGCATGTTTGAATACTGAATATTTTTTTTTTTTTTTTTTTTTAACGTGTATGCTGCATGGGTGTGGATGTATATGTATAAATGTTTTTATGTTTGTTTTGTATGTATATGTATATTATATATGTATGTACGAGTATATGTGTGTGTACATGTACTTAAACATGTGTGTTTTTATAGTTTTAAACTACTTGTAATCTATATATGTATATAGACGTAATTACCTTAGAATTTATATTTGGTAAATGTACATATGTATATGTATATGTATGTATATATATATATATATGTATATATGTATTCTTTTTATATTTTGTTTTGTATGTAGGGTTTGTGCTTATATATGAATGTATATCTATTTAAGGGTGTGTATGTGTATATGAGTATGTCTCTCTCTCTCTCTATATATATATATATACGGATGATTAAATGGTTAGATTAATTTTTTGATATATAGATTGTTATATGGATATATGAATTGTATATGTATGTATATGTGTATATATATGTGTGGATGTATATATGTGTGTGTGTATGTATAAGGGTATATATATATATATATATATATATATATATATATATATATATATATATATGTATGTGTGTGTGTGTGTGTGTGTGTGTGTGTATGTATATATGTGCGTACGTACATGAATTGTTTTTAAAGGAAATATTGGGTCTTCTTTTGTAATATTCTATGGTTTAAATTTTGTTTTCTTCTGAAGGGAGTTTCATTTCTAAGTTGATAATTTAAATTTAAATATACCATTCTTTGACTATTAATAATAGTAATAATATTAGCTAAATTCCTTTAAAATGAAACATTTCCGAAATCACACTGATAAAATTAAATTTTAACTGTGAAATCTATATATATTTTGAAATATAGATAAAGATTGTAAAATGTATATATAGTTTATGTACTAGGATAAATGAATTTTTGTGTAAATTATCTCAAATGTTTTTTTTTTTTTTTTTTTACTTGTTAATGATCGTATGTATGTAGGGATTCACATGAATACATTTGTGAGGCATATATGAATAAATGAAAATTAACATTACCCTCAAATTCTATTAAATAATGAAACCTAATCTTTAATTTAGTTTACCAATATAATAAATAAATTACATTCATAAATTAATTTTAAATATTAAAATAGATGTTATATATATATATATATATATATATATATATATATATATATATATATATATATATATATTTTTATATTCTGGAAATACAATTAGTCGGGTGAATAAACTATTAAGATTTTAAATATTTCTTTATGTCCTAGATAAATATGTTTATTACAATAATAGTTATATTTAGTCCTGAAACTATTTACTTAAAAAATTAAACATTTAAGTTAATAAATTTTTTTTCAGACATCGAATTTTCTATCAAACATTGTAAACTATCTTTTACATAATTTTGTTAAAACAAAATTATAACAACTCCATCTCTCTTTCCCGCCTATCTCTCTCTTTACCATAAGACTCACTTGTATACATTTTCTACAATTCATTTCCGTTTTATTAACCATCTAAAGAGGTCAAGTTTTCTGTCACTCCTCCTACTCAAATATAAAACATACTTAAGAGAGATATAAAATTAACCCCTCCCTATACTTTATATTGTCTGGTTAACTACCACTCTCAACCCCCTCTATTAAATTACAAAAATTACACTACCCACCAATTTCTAATCTCATTTTTTTTCTCAATTCGTTGTTGGAAGATTTACCTGATGATCCTGAATCCTTAAAAAAGGATTTAGGTGAAATAAATTATCGTAATGGTACATTAAAGTGGTTTGTTTTTCATTACATATTTATATATATATAATATATATATATATATATATATATATATATATATATATATATATATATTCTATTATAATTGCTATGATTAAAGGATTAGTGGTAATTCTTCGGTTTATCTTTGCAGTTGTAAAATATAAAATGAATGAAGTCGTGTTTAGTATATATGTTCACTATCTATTTTCCAGCAACCGTTTTTTTGTTTTTTGTTGTTTTTTTTTCTCCAGAGAGGCAAGTATTTGAATTTCTCTATTGCACAGGACTGTCATAGTTAGTCTTGCCTCTAGTAATAACTTAATATACTTTTTTAACAGTTGCTAATCATATATCGATAGGAGTGATGCATGAGGAGTAGTACTGATTTTTTTATTATTCTTTTTTTTACTAATTCCCATCGAATATGAGCCCCAAGAGTCCCTTAATTGGGTTGCTCAATGAGGTTTCTGTCTGATCGTTAAGAGTAGGATTTATGAGAATTTATGAGGATATGTGTCAAAGATAACGGTTAACTTGAGACTTGAAGATGGTAAGGGATCGGGAAAGTTTCCTCTCGGAATTTCCACAAAGTACATAGTCCGGAAAAATGGATAATACGACACGCTTCTGTACCCAAAGACGTCAGAAAATCGTTTGTTTATTTGTATTATATCTTTAAAATATTTTCTGTACGAAAATACAGTTAGGGCTATACAGAGTGGCCACTGAAAAACTGAAGGTCTTGAAAATTTTATAATTTGTTCGTTTGCAATATTTTCTATTTTCTCCTTTTTTTCTTTTTTCTTTTTACAGGTTGTAGAGCATCCCTTGGAGATTAAAATGGCTACGTGTGGTGTCCAGCAATAAGTAAATCTCATTGACATTTTCGATTCCAATGAAAGATCAATTATTCAGACTCAGAGAAAATACGAGCAACATTTTATTGTCAGAATACCTCCTAGCGATATCATGATTCGGAACCTAATCGCCCGGTTTGAAAGAACTGGATCAGTCGGTGAATATCCGGGAAGACGGTCTAAGCGCACTGTGCCCACTGATGCAACGGCGGAAACTGTATGGCAGAATGACCTTGACGATCTATCAGCTTCCAACCATCGTCGCTCTGCTCAACTAGGCATCTCTAGAACATCATATCAGAAGATTCTGTAACTAGATTTAAAAACGTTTCCATACAATATTCAAATGGTCCAAATTTTACTATCCCAATATACTTGTAAAAGCTTTTTTTTAATTTTATATCACTCAGAATTTCAGAGGCCACCTTGCATATATTATAATCCTCTTGTGTCAGCCACACTTGAAGACTTGAGTCACACCACTGAAGAGGCTGTTTTTCCTGATTATCACTGTATTTCGATTACAAAATCACTTTCGATACACATATATAGTAAACTATTTTCTACTAGCTTTTGCAGTAAACCCGCTAGTACTTAATTCACGTCATAGCCGAGTGTTGTCAATAATTCTTAATAATTTTCTGACGAGCGATAATCCATTCTCATTCATATACAATGCTTTCATATAATAATATTATTATCATTGCACTACGCTATCGCAGTTATTGCCATATTCTTTTAGTAACGCTTGCATTAATTTCTGTTCAGTGACAATCTATTTTCCTCATTTTCGATGCATTTCTATGGTAAATATTAGTAGCATTATATATTACTAGAAGTACCCCTGAAAATTTCACCGTTTTCATATTTGAATTTTCTGATGAATCTTAATTCTTAAGTTAATGATTGAATAAGCTCATGGCGACTTCTACGGCAGTAAAATAACCACAGAAATCTCCCTATCCCATCGTTAACTATTTGAGCTTAACAAATTTAACACAAAATTGCGATAACAATCACGAATATGAAAGCTGGTAGTTATTTAAAGAATACATTAGATAAAAAATGAAAACAATTGAAATTGACAAACTTTTCTATTCCATTGAAACAGACGTTAAACTCTTCTATCTTTCCTTCTTTCTACAGTGTAACCCGGATATAAGAGAAACCCGGATATAAGAGATATTATATCTGGTCCCAAATTAGAGCCTGTGTTAATGTATATAAAATAGACCAAACCCGGATATAAGAGAAACCCGGATATAAGAAACTCCGTCTCCGGTCCCGACAACTCTCTTATATCCGGGTTACACTGTATCTTTCTTTTTTTATATCTTTCTTTTTTCTTTCTTTCGTTTTTTCTTTATTTTAGTTTCTTGCTGAGACACGGTACCATATCTGATGTTTTGTCCGTCTTTTCACGCGATCAAAACGGAATAGTCCATTATTTATGAAGTATTCGAAAGAGACATTAAACCTTCTGTCTCCCCTGTTTTCTTTCTTTTTCTTACTGAAACCAAGTAGCATCTCTGATACGTCTTTTCTGTTTTTCCACTTGATCAAAACGTAATCATCATTATTTATGAGGTATTGGCAGGAAGTAATGGTCGTGCTAAGTAAGGAAGGCACAAGCAGAATTATATGATAATAGCCCTATTCATTTAGGAATTATTGTCTTAATTTCTGTGTAGAGTTTTCCCCCTTTTTCAATATATAATAATGTGCAATATACATATAATAGCTTTATTATATCAGTGACAATTATATTAATTTCTGAACATTGACAGTCAAGTTTTGCTCGTTGTTAATAGATTCCTGTAATAAGGGGACTGGCAATATTTTTTTACATTGTCGATATAATAGTTCTACATTCATCCGTGACGACTGACAAAACTTTATCTTATTATGTTTTAAATTGATATTATATCGTTTGTAGAAATACCTTTACTTTAACTGCAATTGATAGCATTAAAGTTTCTGATAATTTCTTCTTCTTCTATATGCCATGTAACTTCATTGACAGTCATGACTCTCCACAATTTCCTGTCCTTTGTAGCTCTTAGTAAAATTAGTCTTTTTGCTATCTCTCTTAATTCTTGTGTCTGCCAACCATTTGCACAAATTCGTTACGTAGGTTATTAGTTGCTTTCCTCTGTGTATCTTTATACTAATATATCCTGTGAGTGTTAAATTCACCAAGCCCACTTTCCTGCATTGTTCTGATGTTAAGTATAAGTGTCCTTTTTTATTTACCTTTTCTCCAAAACTTCGTCATGTTCAGACCATGGTATTCTCAGCATCCTTCTGTAGAATCCCATTGCCATTGCATTTAGTCCTTTCTGTTTTTCATGATGACGGTCGCCTTTAAGTATAGAATCCAGAGGTTAGCAGTGAATATTTCGAAGACAGTAGGGAAGCGTAGTTCAGGTTGTTAGTGGATATCTCGGTAAAAGTAGCAGAGCATAGTTCTTCCTTCTGTTCCTCTTCGCCTGACAAGCTGGCACTGGACATTCGGATAGAGTAAACAAAATGGCCGCCTTTATACACGACGGATTGAATATTCTACGTCTTCAGGTTGGTTAACCTTCTATTGGTTGACTATAAAGTGAGTCAAGTCATTAGGGCTAGCTCAATAGTTACATAATGTATCCAAAAATTGTAACACTTTCTTCATCTGTGAAGCCATTGTCCATCGTTTATCGATAAGAGAGCTAATATTACATGTTGGTCGATATCTTTTACTCTGACGCTAACAAAATTTTCCTGTTTCTTTGCCTAGCTTTCGAAAAGCATCTTTCCCTATTCAAATACGACTTTGGGTTTCGGCGAACGGCTAAATCACGTTAAATATACAGGTTCTAGTCCTGTTACCATACATTAATATTCTGTATTGTCTGTTTTACCGTTATTTATTCGAAAATCTAGTGGAATCTTGGCCAAGGTTTGGAATTCAGTATTGTTCTTCTTCTTGACTAGTTAAATATATATATATTAAAAACAGAAACATTACCGATTTATAGTAAAATTAGCAGCAATAAATTTTTGAAGTAACATGGCAAGCAATACATTTTATTTGAAGGCATACAAGTTTTTTTTTTTAATCAGTGTCACCCCATGCATGGCAGTATAAGCACTAATATATTTAGTTGAAGCCATAAACCAACCATCTCTTCACAGAATGCTTTTCTGTATAATCTGTGAATTGCCAACAAGAGTTTAATGGTTTTTCGTTGGTTGTTCTACGTTTTGAATTCAGAGAAGTCCTTCCCTTAGATTGTATGCCACTCAAAGCTAGAAACCCCGGTATACTCTGTTGTTTAACGTTGATAAATAAAGAAGTAGACAGTTAATTCTTGCTGAAATACATTATTGTGAATGTGAATGTATATTTGAACACTTACATATACCAATTGCAATAATAGTAACCCAATTTGTTTCTAATCAGTAGGAATTTCTGTGTCATCTTCTATACAAGCGTTAATGTCAATGAATTATGGACCTTGTTATTATATGTATTGCATAAACAATTAATGTATTTAATAATATGAAAATGCGTTGAAAATTGTCGTTACGACTGAAAAGACATTTTATTAAAACAAAGATTTTTGGTAGGATTTTGGGAAGTGACTCGGACCCTGTCCTTTTAAGTATCAAAACTTTTATTAAAATAATATTATTAATTGCACATGACTTTGAGCTCTGTGTTTCTGAACAATTTTAATCATTCTGCCTGAGCTTCTGAGTCAAAATTCGCAAATAATTGGTATGTAATATTTCACGGTAGATATAAAAATAGTTACAAGTTAACCCATCGTTCAACAGGTGGCTGGGCATTACATCATTTTTCTCTACCAGCGGTAAAGCGGTGATCGGGTCTCAAACGGTCAAGCATTTAACAATTCGCTACTAATTTGTATAAATTTGACGAGAAATTAAAAAAAACCCTTTCATTTTAAAAGATTTATGAAAAAAAAAAAAAAAACTAGCAGCATGGCCCGGCGTTGCCCGTGCTTGATTCAAAAATCGTACGAGTCATACAGCAATCGCTATCACTTGACTTAAAATATTTTTGCCCTTCCTTGCCTTTAAATGTGTGCCCTTGCCGTGCTGATATTGCTACATGCCTTACTTCTTGCCTAGCTCACACTGCGAATTTTTCGAAGCTCTATACTAAACATTAAATCTGTTACGAAAAAAAATGAACACAAAACGATCAGCTTTAAAAAACGACTCGTAACTGGAAAAACCGAATGAAAAAAGAATGTTAACAACAATTACTTTTTCACACCCAACCCAGTTCTGCGGAATCAGAATCAACGTTGAGTTTAAGCAAGCGAATGAGCCAATTGGAGTAACGTTACTTAAATTCAGAAATCTTTTATTTTATTTTGTTTTATTTATTTTTTTGTATTTTAAGAATTGTTGGAGTTATAACGATTTATTGATACAATTTCTACTTATTAACCCACATCTGGTGAGAGGAGAGGTAGATTCATACACTTCCCCAAGTGTATTTACGCGTACGTAAATATAAGGAACTCGATTGGAATTAGAACTCATATAACAAAATTTGATTCTTCCTCAGATGTGTCTAATTTCCTAAAGACGTTTATTTAAATCACTTATGGCATTCCGCTTTTATCGCTGAATAAAAGAGTATTAAGAAACAGAAAAACTTCATTAGAAACAAAGAAAAGAAAACTGAACTGTTACATGATATCTATCCTCCTAATTATCAGTGAATGCTTGACAATCCCCTCATAGATGAGGAAGACAAGAGAAGAAGAGGCAACACAAAAGTGGTTCTACAGAAGGATGCTCTGGATACTATGGACTGAACATATGAACAACGACGAGGATTTTGAGAAAATGGAAACAAAAAGGAAACTTATACTTAACATCAGGAAGAGAAAGATGAAATTTATCGGTTACATAATATAACGAACCTAATTGGAATTCAAACGCGGCTGTCCAATTTGCAATTCCGAGCCGTTATATTGTTGTCATGTATTTTATGAAAAATAAGACAAACAAAATATTCTCATATGTCTACAGTTTTCCTAGCTAATTAACCTATGTTTTACTTCATATATATTCTAAATTTCTTATTCAGCAAAAAAGAATAGAACAAAATTTGGGCTTGAAAAATTTGGTCAGATTGAGGGCAAGAGAGATAGAAAAAAGAACGTATAGCATACATGATGAGCTCAAGTAAATGGATGGCGGAACAGAGAATTTAACGAAAAGACAAAATTTATGCTACAAAGGACAGTAAATTATAGAGAGTCACGATCACCTTCGAGATACGATACATAAAGTAGAAACTTTTGAGGTCAGTAAGTTAATTAAGGAAATATTTTTATCATCCATAGTCATTTAAGATCGGTTTAATCCCCCCTGTCAGAAAAACAAGAATTCGACAGAAAAGCAAATGATTTCACTACTTCAATAATTTTACCAATAATGTTTTACCATCTCCAGCTAATACATGTTCTGAATAATATTTTGTGCTCTGAGGCAAAATGGCCTGACAGAGCCCAGCCCTCTTCAGAATAGATTTGAATTCACGTGAATTTGTTGTCACCTCATTTAACCCTATGTTTTTATTCATTCCAGAAATGTTCATAGAAGAAGCAGATCCGTATCTTACCCAAGGTTATATCAGCGAAAGAGAACGTAACGAAATCTTGTGTATTCAAACTTGGTCCGTTGATTTCTCTTTCCTAGCAACTAGCCATTACTATATATATATATATATATATATATATATATATATATATATATATATATATATATATATATATATACACATATATATATATATGTGTGTGTGTGTGT